>JAKSZT010054051.1:1919056-1975954 GCA_026826555.1 Tolypeutes matacus
TGGGTCATTTGTCTTTTTATTGTTGAGTTGTAACATCTCTTTATATATCCTGGATGTTAAACCCTTATCAGATATGTGATTTCCAAATATTTTTTCCCATTGAGTTGGCTGCCTTTTCACCCTTCTGACAAATTCCTGTGAGGTGCAAAAGTGTTTAATTTTGAGGAGGTCCCATTTATCTACTTTTTCTTTTGTTGCACGTGCTTTGGGTGTGAGGTCCAAGAAACCACCACCTACTACAAGGTCTTGAAGATGTTTCCCTACATTTTCTTCCAGTAGTTTTATGGTCCTGGCTTTTATATTTAGATCTTAGATCCATTTTGAGTTGATTCTTGTATAGGGGGTGAGATAGGGGTCCTCTTTCATTCTTTTGGTTATAGATATCCAGTTCTCCCAACACCATTTGTTGAAGAGACTGTTTTTTCCCATCAGCGTGGGCTTGGTAGGTTTGTCAAAAAAACAGTTGACTGTATAGGTGAGGGTATATTTCTGGGTTCTCAATTCTATTCCACTGATCGATGTGTCTATCTTTATGCCAGTACCATGCTGTTTTGACCACTCTAGCTTTGTAATATGTTTCAAGGTCAGGCAGTGAAATTCCTCCCACATTGCTCTTCTTTTTTAGCATGCTTTTGGCTATTCGGGTGCACTTACCCTTCCAGATGAATTTGGTAATTGCCTTCTCTAATTCTGTAAAGTAAGCTGTTGGAATTTTGATTGGTATTGCATTGAATCTATAAATCAGTTTGGGCAAGGTTGACATCTTCACGATATTTATTATTCCAATCCATGAACACGGAATATCTTTCCATTTGTTTAGGTCTTTTTAAATTTCTTTTAGCATTGTTTTGTAGTTTTCTGCATATAGGTCCTGTACTTCTTTGGTTAAATTAACTCCTAGGTATTTGAGTCTTATTGTTGCTATTGAAAATGAAATTTTTCCCTTGATTTCCTCCTCAGATTGTTCAGTACTATTGTACAAAAACATTACTGATTTTTGCGTGTTGATCTTGTATCCTGCCACTTTGCTGAACTCATTTATTAGTTCAAGTAGCTTTGTTGTGGATACTTCAGGATTTTCTAAATACAGGATCATGCCATCCGCAAACAGTGAGATTTTTACTACCTCTTTTCCTATTTTGACACCTTTAATTTTTTTGTCTTGTCTAATTGCCCTAGCTAGAACTTCTAGTACAAGGTTGAATAACAATGGTGACAGTGGGCATCCTTGTCTTTCCTGATCTTAGGGGGAAAGCTTTGAACCTTTCCCCATTGAGTATGATGTTGGCTGTGGATTTTTCATATATGCCTTTATCATATTGAGGAATTTTCCTTTTGTTCCTATCTTTTGAAGTATTTTTATCAAAAAAGGATGTTGGATTTTGACGAATGACTTTTCTGCATTGATTGAGATGATCATGTGTTTTTTCTCCTTTTTGTTAATGTGGTGTAATATGTTGATAGATTTTCTTATGTTGAACCAGCCTTGCATACCAGGAATAAATCCCACTTGGTCGTGATGTATAAGTCTTTTGCTATGCTGTTGGATTCGATTTGCAAGTATTTTGTTGAGAATTTTTGCATCTATGTTCATTAGAGAGATTGGTCTGTAATTTTCTTTTCCTGTGGAATCTTTATCTGGCTTTGGTATTAGAGTGATGTTGGCTTCATAAAATGTGTTGGGTAGTTTTCCCTCCTCTTCAATTTTTTGGAAGAGTTTAAATAGGATTGGTATTAATTCTTTTTGAAATGCTTCGTAGAATTCACCTGTGAAGCCATCTGGTCCTGGACTTTTCTTTGCTGGGAGATTTTTGAAGACGGATTCAATTTCCTTAATTGTGATTGGTTTGTTAAGTTCTTATATTTCTTGTTGTGTCGGTGTAGGTTGGTTATGAGTTTCTAGAAATTTGTCCATTTCATCCAGGTTGTCCAGTTTGTTGGCATATAGTTTCTCATGATATCCTCTTATGATTCTTTTTATTTCTGTGAGGTCATTTGTAGCTTCCCCCCCTTTCATTTCTGATTGTATTTATTTGCATCTTCTCTCTTTTTTTCTTTGTTAGTCTAGCAAGAGGTTTGTCAATTTTATTGATCTTCTCAAAGAACCAGCTTTTGGTTTTGTTGATTTTCTCTATTGTTTTTCTGTTCTCATTTTCATTTATTTCTGTTCTAATCTTTATTATTTCTTTCCTTCTCCTTGCTTTGGGATTGGTTTGCTGTTCTTTTTCTAGTTTCTCAAGTTGTTTAGTTAAATATTTGAGTTTAGCTCTTTCTTTTTTTATATTAAAAACAAGGTATTTAGGGCTATAAATTTCCCTCTCAAGACTGCCTTCGCTGTATCCCAGAAGTTTTGATACGTTGTGTTCTCATTTTCATTTGTCTCAATATATTTACTGATTTCACTTGCAATTTCTTCTTTGACCCACTGAATATTTAGGAGTGTGTTGTTCAGTCCCCACACATTTGCAAATTTACTTTTTTCCTTTCTGTTATTGATGTCTACTTTCATTCCATTATGATCTGAGAAGGTGCTTTGTATAATTTCAATATTTTTATATTTATTGAGAGCTGTATTGTGACCTAACATGTGGTCTATCCTGGAGAAAGATCCATGTGCACTTGAGAAGAATGTATAATCTGCTGAGTTTGGATGCAGTGTTCTGTATATGTCTGTTAGGTCTAACTTGTTTATCATATCGTTCAAGTTCTCTGTTTCCTTGTTGATCTTCTGTCTAGTTGTTCTATCTAATGATGTGAGAAGGGTGTTGAAATCTCCAATGATTATTGTAGAAATGTCTATTTCTCCCTTCAGTTTTGCCAGCGTTAGTCTCATATATTTTGGGGCACCCTGTTTAGGTGCGTAGATATTTATGACTGTTATATCTTCCTGGAGGATCGTCCTTTTTATTAATATATAATGGCCTTCCTCATCTCTTATCACTTTTTTGCATTTAAAGTCTGTTTTGTCTGCTGTTAGTATAGCTACCCCTGCTCTTTTCTGGTTACTATTTGCATGGAGTATCTTTTTCCAACCTTTCACTTTCAGCCGGTTTGTATCCCCAGGTCTAAGATGAGTTTCTTGTAAGCAGCATATGGATGGCTCATGTTTTTTTATCCATACTGTCAGCCTGTATCTTTTGATTGGGGAATTTAATCCATTCACATTCAATGATATTACTGTAAATGCACTATTTACTTCCTCCATTTTATTCTTTGGTTTTCATATGTCATCTTATTTTGTCTCTCTTTTTACTCTTTTGGTTATCCTTTCTGCTTTTGTTTCTTTTATACTCTCCTCCAAGCCTTTCTCTCCTGGCTTTTTCTTTCAGGTTCTAAGGGTTCCTTTAATATTTCCTGCAAAGGTGGATTCTTTTTTGAAAACTCTCTTAGTTTCTGTTTGTTTGTGAATACTTTATATTCACCTTCATATTTGAAGGACAGTTTTGCTGGATAAAGAATTCTCAGCTGGCACTTTTTCTCTTTCAGTTTCCTAATTGTATCATACCACTGTCTTCTCACCACCATGGTTTCTGAAAAGAAATCTGCACTAAGTCTTACTGGACATTTTTTGTATGTTATCGTTTGCTTCTCTCTTGCTGCTCTGAGAAATTTCTCTTTATCTTTGACATTTGACATTCTGAATAGTATGTGTCTTGGTGTAGGTCTATTTTGATTTATTCTCATTGGGGTACGGTGTGCTTCTTGGACATGTAAGTTCATTTTTTTCATGAGAGTTGGGAAATTTTCAGCTATTATTTCCTCAAATATTCTTTCTGCCCCTTTTCCTTTCTCTTCCCCTTCAGAAACTCCCATGACATGTATGTTGTTGCATTTTGTGTTGTCATTCAACTCTCTGAGCCCCTGCTCAATTTTTTCCATTCTTTTCTCTCTGTGTTCTTTTTTCTCTTCAATTTTAGCTGTCTGTCTTTGGTATCACTTATTCTTTCTTCTACCATTTTGAGTCTGCTGTTGTATGCCTCAAATGTATTTTTGACTTCACCTATTGTGTCTTTTATTCCCATGAACTCCGTTACTTTTCTGTTCAGGATTTCAAATTCTTCTTTGCATTCACTCAATGTCTTCTTGATGTCATTTATCTCTTTAACTATATTGTCTTTCATCTCATTAATTCGACTTTGGAAATTTGTGTTCATCTCACTGATTAGTTCTCTCAAATTCTGCATCTCTTCTGGGACTTTGCTGTATTCCTTTTCCTGGGCCATGTCTTCTATTTTCTTATATGGCTCATAATTTTTTGATGGTGCTTAGGCCTCTGGTTAGGTTGTATTTTACTTAGATGCTCTATCTCTTTCTCTTTTATAGGGATTTAGTGGCAGAAGGCTGTGAGTTACCACAGCTCTTTGATTTTTGCTGAACCTTGATTGTTAGGATTGTCCTGCTGGTTGCTCAAAACTGGGCACTGGACCCAGTAATTGGTTGTAGAGTTGTTTCCTAGGGCATTGGGCAGGGAGGCTATAGAGGCCAGGAAACCCTCTCCTATTTATTAATTTTCTTATGTGCACGTCCTTGGTCTGCCAGGAGATGGCGCTCGTTGGCAGCTGTCAATTCAATCCCTGGTCAGAGCGTATTTGTTGTGACACAGACCAGATCAATGTGATAGAGCTTCCTGTCTGGGGGCTAAGAGCCTTGTAATTCAAACTTTCTGAGACAGTTCTCCAGTCTTCTCTCATAGTGCCCCCTTTTTCCCAGCTTGGAAATATTTCCACTCCCTTCTGAATCCTTAACAATCAGTCCCTGTTAGTAGAGGAGGAGGTTGGGAGGTTTTCATATCTTTACCCCCTTGCAGGCTCCAAGGCAAACAATGGCGCAGCCCCACCCGGCCTGGAAGGGCTCTTGGGACAGGGCAGACCAAACCTGGGAGTCAAAAGTAGGGTCAGCCCCAGGGTCTCTCTCCCCTCTCCTGTGGAGTCCTCAACAATTATTCCAGGCTGGAAGAGAGGGAGGTTACAAGGGTCAGATTTCTCCAGTCCTTCCTAGGCTCCCAGGGCAAACTGCCGTGTGGAAAGGTCCATGGGGCTCTGCAGCCCAAATTTTTGGGTCAGAACCTGAGTCAGCCTAAGGCTGTGTCCCCCTCTCTCCCCTTTCCGGGAGTGGTAGATCCCTGGAGCCCCCTTTGTCTGTGGTCGCAGGCCCAGAGGCCGGAGAATTCTGGAGAGTGTGGGGGAGAGTGCCGACAGCAGCAGAAGCTGCTACTTCCAACTCATGGTTCTGTCCTCGAGATTTCCCTCTTTTGTCCGTCTCTCCTCTGGGTGGTGTGCAAATTTCACCTGCTGTCCTAAACCCTAGAAGATCTTTTTTGGGGCTGTTTCAGCTTGTCCTCTAGCTATTTTTCTGGAGAAGAGATTCCCATGTCTTACTAGTCTGCCATCTTCCTGGAAGTCCCTCAAGAATAATGTTTTTTGTTTGTTTGTCTGTTTGTTTTGTTTTTAATTTCAATTCAAGCTCACAGACTCCTGGTTAAGAACCCCTGCCCCCTGGGAAGCGGCTGTGGCTCAATCAGTAGGGCTCCGGTTTACCATATGGGAGTTCCCAGTTCGGTTCCCAGGGCCTCCTGGTGAAGGTAATCCCGCCCACAGGGCGTGGTTAGCTGACCCAGCCAGCATGAGCAGCAAGGGGTGGATAAATGAATAAATAAATAAAACCTTAAAAAAAAAAAAAAAAAAAAAAACCTGCCCCGGAATGAATGAAATGCCTTCTACTAAGAGGTGGTGGATGTCCTGGAGGAGATAGATTACACCATCAAGAAACTCCCAGAGTGGGCCGCCAATCAGCCGGAGGGAAAAAGAAACCATCCACTCGGAGCCCCTGGGCCTGGTGCTCATAATTGGCAACTACCCCTTCAATCTCACCATCCAGCCCATTGCCGAAGGTATCAGCGGCGGCTCCGACCCCGCAGGGTGCACTGGTGGGCTCGCCATCCCCCGAGGGGCCCACAGACCAGCCGCCGATTGGTGACGCGTGCCTTCCGCAGGGGATCCACCAGGCCGGTCTCTCAGCCGCTATTGATTAGGGGGTTCCAGCTCCGCTCTCCCAGGAGGAGGTCAGGCCCTCTGGGCGGGGTTCTCCTTTTCCCTTTGCACCAGAATCCGAGCCGCGGCTGAAGGGTAGGTTCGCAGCGCGGGCCAGGCGTCCCCGCAGATGCTGTAGGCGGGCGGCGTGCGCCCACGCGTGCCAGTGTTTGGACTGCAGGTGTCCATGAGGCGTGCGCCCAGGCATGGGCGGCGTGTCCCCGCGTGCACACACGTGTGGGCCGTGTGCGCTCAGGTGGCGCGCGCGTGTATGCCGCGTGCTCCTGTCCAGTCTGGCGAGGCGCAGAGACCGAGGAGAGGCGGGACACTGCAATCGCTAGGGTCCGAGGGCGTGGCGGGCGGCTTGGGCGTGGCCGTGACCCCGTGCGCTCTGCAGGGAACGCGGTGGTCCTCCAGCCCCCGGAGCTGAGCGAGAACCTGGCGAGCCTGCTGGCCATCACCATGCTTCAGTACCTTGACGAGGTGAGCTGTTCTCCAGGGTTCAGGCCGGACCCTGCGGAGGGGCCAGGTCTGGGGGCGGGGGGCGGAGGGTTGGGAATGCGTGAGTTCTTGCAGCCAGGGGCCAAGCCATCGGGTGAGGGCCCCGACAGCTCCTCGCAGCTATGCTCGCACCTTGGGGCAATGGAGCCGGCACTGCCCGCCAAGCGTGCAAGGGTAGGGAGGGCCTGTGCTCTTTCCTGACCCTTCCCTGGCTCCTTGCACACAAGGATCTGTACCCCGTGATCAACTGGGGTGTCCCCGAGACCACGGAGGTGCTCAAGGAGAGATTCGACCACATTCTGTACACGGGGGAGATCGGGCGTCGGGAGGTTTGTCATGACAGCTGCAGCCAAGCACCTGATGCCCCTGACCCTGGAGATGGAAGGGAAGAACCCCTGCTATGTGGACAAGGACGGCGACCTGGACATCGCCAGCCGGTGAGGCAGGTTGGCCCTGCCCTGAGTGTCACTGGTGTCCAGCCTGCGCTCCTTGAGCGCACAGTCCTGGGGCAGTTGGGGGGGAGGGTGGGGGGTACCACATTGGCTGGTAGTTGGTGAAGGCCTGAGTTCTAGCTAGGAGTGCCTGGGAGATGGAGCTCCAAGCATTGGAGTGGGTAGAGGGGGTGAGGCTTGAGGAGGGGGCCAGCCACCCAAAGGCTGGAGGAAAAGCAAATTAGGGACATTCAAGACCTTGAAAACACTGGGGGGGGGACAGGCAGTGTATTGAGTCCGCCCCTCTGAACAGGCAGGGGGTGATCTGAGATCTGGAGAACAGGAGAGAGGAGGAGAAGCGGCACCCCGGTGTGGGGGACCAGGCAGGCAGGCAGGGTTCCTTTCTGGCCAGAGCTCTAGCCACCTCCCATTCCCTATTCACCTGTGCCCCCTGGAGTAAAGGGTGGGATGGCGGTGTAGGGTGGGCAGAATAGTGAGGACACGTGGTCATGCAGGGCTCTCTGAAGGTGACCAGAAAGGCACAAAGACTCCCACTCTTCAAGGTATGTCCGGGTGTGGGGTTTCCAGAAGGCCCCTGCATCGCTGGTCTGGTCCGTTAGGGAGGCTTTGCCAGGGGAACTCACAGCCTTGGGCTTCTGCTGACCTGCGGTCCCTCCCACATGAGCGAGAGAAATAAGATGCCCATTCTTCGGACACTTCCTGCCCACCTGCAGAACACCTTCCACTCTGGGATTTCTGCAGGCGCATCTCTTGGGGAAAATACATCAACAGCGGCCAGACCTGTGGGGCCCCTGACTACATCCTCTGTGACCCCAGTATCCAGGGCCAAATTGTGGAGGAGACCAAAAAGTCACTGAAGGTGAGTGTTGGCTTTGGGGGTGCCGGGAAGCACGATGGTATCTGAGAGTGATGTGCCGGGCATGCTGGCTTTAAAAAGCACTGTATTTCCCCCCCACCCCATCATCCAAGTAATACACACTCACCGTCAATAGTTTGTAAAAATATCAAAAAATACAAAGAAGAAAATAAAATGCTCCATCCAGAATCCCACTGCCACAAGATAACCACTGCTGACATTTTGGTATGTCCCCTTCCATTTTCCTTTCTAGGTATGCGTATAGATATCAGTGTGGTTCTTTATTTTAAATATAATTGGGAACAGAACATCTATACGTTCCCTGCCCCCTGCCCCGATGGCTCCCTCACCTGTCTGCTTGTCATCTGTTCACTGTGTGTTGCCAGTCAGGAACTGGGTCTGTGAAAACGGTGCCACGGATGAGAAAGAATAAGACAAAGAAAGAAGAACTGGGATCAGGGGACTCTCCGTCCAGAATGGAGAGAAGAGCCCAGCCACGCCATAGACTGTGGCTTTTATTTGGTTTTTGAGTCAATAGATAAATGACAGTTTACATTCTTGAAGGGTTTACATTCCTGCATGTAGCGGATGTTGTAAATCTTATCTAACATAGAAACTCAGGATGTTTCCCCACCCATCTACTATAAGATCCTGTCTCATTATCATGAGACTAGGCTCTTATCTCCTACATTCCAGGGTGTCTCCTACATTCTAAAGTGATCTGCTTATTGTCAGTAGTCATGGCCTTTGAAACTCCATCAACTGTGTCTGCTCTTCTGCCGTCTTCTTTAGGAGGCACCAGGAATCAAACCCGGGACTTCCCCCCATGTGGTAGGCGGGTGCCCAACTGCTCGAGCCACATCCACTTCCCGCCTACACGGTTTTGTTGCAATTTCCTTCACACAGTGCTCTCCCAGAAGCACTTCATATGCCAATGAAGCTATGCAAAAACTGATATTCACTGGCAAACCCATCGCTCTTGGTGACCGAGTTCACTCGGCTGTGACGAGGTTCCTGTCCTCTCCTGAAGCCTACACACCCTCTCTCCACAGGACTTCTCCAGGGGGAAGAGGCCAAAAAGTCCTGAGACAACAGAAGCATCGTCAGCTGCATCATTTCCAGAGAGCAATGGTCCTGATGGAGAGTCAACATGTTGCCCGCGGCAGAACAGGGGACGAGGCCACCCGCTACATAGATGCCTGCCCCCCCCCCCGAGGTGCCCGGCACCTCGATAAGCCAACACCCGTCGTGGGTACATGTTGTTCTCATCCAAAGGCTTGGGGCAGGCTTGGGGCCGAGTACAGCTCCTGGGATGCCCCCTGTGTGGCTTCAAAAGCCCCTGTCCCCACAGAAGCCCACAGAGGGAGGTCATTACCTCCTGCCCCTGCAGCCTCACCAGGCCACAGAGCTCCAGGGGTGCTGCCACCAGGTCTGTGGAGGCACAAGGTGGGGTCCTGTTTGGCCCCCAGCTTGCAGGAGAGACTGAGGAGATCAGCATGGCTCACCCCAGATGCAGGTTACTCTGTAGCTCTCCCCGTGGTCCAGGGGCACTGGTCTCTCTTAAGCTTCAACAGCTTCACCTGTGACATGTGGAAGGAGGAAGTGGAGACCCCTGAGCTGGCTGGTTGGGCAGGTGACCATGGGCTGATGGTGGCTCATTTCCAGCCTCAGCTCTGACCATCCTCACAGATGAGGACCCCCAGTCCCTGGTGATGCAGGAGGAAATCTCTGGCCCCGTGCTGCCCATTGTGTGTGTGCGCTGCCTGGATGAGGCCATCCGGTTCATCGACCAGCGCCAGAAGCCCCTGGTTCTCTACCTGTTCTCCTGCAGTGGCCAGGTGCGCCTCAGGCTCCCTCCTGCCCGGGGCCCAGAGCTCCCTCCTGCCAGTGTCCTGGGGCACTCACATCTCAACTGGGTCCCAGGGTCCACTGACCAGGGCTCCAATCCCAGAGTCACCATTTGCCAGCTGTGTGGACTGGGGCAAGCCGGGGGACTTTTCTGAGCCACCTTCTCCTCATTCCTAAAGTCAGGATGGTGGCGTCCGTGCCAGAGTGGGGAACGACACGGCCCCCATGCCAAGAGCTCACAGGGCACACTAGGAGCTCTCGCTGCTAGTTTTACCCCCACCGGGGGCTGAGGGCCACACTCCACGATGACAGAGGACCAGCTTCATATCCTGGGGCAGGAGACCGAGGCCAAGGCTGGGTCTGCATTGCAGGTAAGTAAGAAGGTGATGCGTCATCCAGCAGTGGGGTGACGGCCTATATTGTCCACACCACCGTGCACTCTCTGCCCTTAAGGGGCGTCAGTGTGTCTGGGGCTCAGCCCATTACCTACCCTCATCCTGCTTCCAGGTGTCCTGGGGCAGCCCCTCAGGCCAGGCACACTCCACATGGGGGGTGCAAGAGTGGCTGGGCTCCCTGGAGCATCTTCGCCCACTTAGCTCTCCTGCTGGGACTCGGCCTCCTCTGACACACCCGTCAGCCACCCTGACCCTCCGAGCCCCAGAGGCTCCTCAAAGACCACCGAGGGCTCCAGGCCCATTTCACAGAGGCCCCCAGAGGGGGATCCAGGCTGGGGATCCGTGGCCATTCAGTCCACAGCTGGGATTAGACTCTCCTGAGCCTTCTCTCTGTTGTCCCCAGCATAGGGACCCCAGGGAGCTCAGAGAGGGGCACGTGAGGTTGTTTGCAGGGTCTGGGTGGTCCTGGGGCATGGCACTGTGGCCCAGAGGGTCTTGGGACCACCGGGGACCCTGAGCTGGCTCTTCCCCACAGGCCACAGCGGCCTGGGTCCCAGACACAGCAAGAAGAGTTTCGAGATCGTCTCTCACAGCCGCTCGTGCCCCCAAAGCCAGTTACCCCACCCCCAGCCCAACCAAGGTGAGAGGTAGGGAGTGGGGGTGTCAGGGAGACCAGGATAGGGGCCCAGCCGTTCCCTCCCCTCCGTGTGCCCCCTATAGATGACACACGTCTCTGCCTTCCCCCTCCTCTCTGGAGCGCAGGGGACCCCGTGCTGCCTTCCAGCCCCTGGGACCATCTCCCCTAGAGACCCTGCCTCTCAACTCCAATGCTGACCTGTGCGTGCACCCTTACCCCTTCACCCTACACCACCTAGGGACTCCCAGGCAGACCCCGCCTCACCTCTCCCGGTCCCCACTCCCTCGTGAGACATACAGCTACCATGAAAGTTTCCCAACCGAAAGAGCATGTATGCATGAGCATGCTTCTTCTGCAGCCCTGCACTGACTCAACCAACAGCCCCCCTGCTCTGATTGTCCTGAGGAGCTGGCGGACCCCTCCCCAGGGCCTCCCAGGGGCCCCCAGGGTCCTCCTGGCACAGGCAACGGTGTCAGGTGATGCTTTTCTGCCCCTTAGACTCTGGGATGTCAGCTCCATTTCTGACGTGCACACCCTTGTCCAGCCTAGGCGTGACCGGCCGAGGATTGACCAAGAGGGCGGGCCTTGATGACAGCACTTAGAAACCAGAGCCCAGGGCTCTCGAGTGATATTTGGCATTTAGGGCGGGGCGTCCATCCCCCGAGAATGTGGGGAGACAGACCATGCAGAAGGAAATACTAAATTTCCCTAGAAATATCAGAGGGTTGCACAGCGGGGAGCACGTGGAAGCACCGGTTCGCCGGGGCTGCTAGGACAAACGCCACACACTGGACAGCTTGAACAACAGGGATTTATTGTCTCACGGTTTTGGAGCCTGGAAATCCTTTCTCCAAAGCCTGTAGTGTTCTGGTGGTGGCTCAGTCTCTGCCTTTGTCACATGGCCGTCTGCCTCCTTCTGTCACCTCCTCTGGCTTCTTTTGCATCCAGTTTTCCCTGCATATAAGGGCTCCAGTCATATTGGATTGAGGCCATCCTGATTCAGTTTGATCTCATCGAAATGGGCTCTTTGCAGATCCTCTTTACAAATAAGTCCACACCCGCAAGACTGGAGGTTAGGACTTGAGCATGTCTTTAGGGGGTGTGATTCCATCCCCAATACCAGGATGGACGAAGCCCCTTCCAGCTTTGGTCAGGCAGGGGTTGGGCCAGCTCTCAGCCTGGGGGTCTACCCTTGGGGGATAGGAGGACAGAGAGGGAAGGCTGAAACAGGGTGTTGGTCCGAGGGGCTGCTCAGAGCAGGAGCCCAGGATCAGCCCACCTGGGCCAGTCAGGTGAGGGGGAACAGGTGGGGAGAGCCTGTGCAGGCACCTGTGGTTCTGTTGAAGCAATTGGCACTAAGCCCACCCAGCAGCGGGCAGCAACAGCTTTGGCTGGCAAATCTTTTGGACCATTGTGCCGACACCCACAGCAGATTTTGTCTCAGTTTTCCAGGTCTGCCATAGCAAAGCAGCACAAGTGGGTAGCTTTAAAACTTCAGAAATTTATCATCTCCCCATTCTGGAGGCCAAAATCAAGGTGTCGGCTGAGCCATACACCCTCTGAAGTCTGCAGGGAAGACTGTCCTGGCTTTGGGTGTGGCCAGCAACCCGTGGCGTTCTTTGGTTTCTTGAATCACTCAATCTCTGCCTCCTCCATCTTCACCTGGCCTTCATGACATTATCTCTGTGTTCAATGTCTTCTTTTTATAAAGTCACTGGTCATTTGGATGAGAGCCCACCTAAAGCCACTCTGGCCTCAACTAATCACATCTTCAAAGACCCCATTTCCAAATGAGGTCTCGTTCTGAATTACTGGGGATTAGGACTTCCACATATATTTTGGGGTGGAAGCAATTCAACCGATGAAATATTTCGGATCAAATTTCAGGGCCTCCATCACCACTCCCTGTCTCTGGTCCTTACCCCTGTTTTGCTCCCCAAAAAGGCCACCCCCATCCGGCCCAGAGCCACCCCCTCACTTGGCCTGCTTCTGAGTTTCACTTCCATAATCACAATCTCTCTCCGCCTTTCATCTCCCTTCTACTGGATCTTTCCTATTCTCTGGCATCTCCCATCTTATTTCATGCAAAAGTGAAAGCTGTTAGCTGCACCTCCCTCTAGAGCAGGGATTCTTAACCTTTTTTGTTCCACGGACCCCTTTGCCAGTCAGGTGAAAAGCAAGGACCCCTTACTAAGTCCACACTATACTGTGTATTATTTAATAAATATATCACACCTGCACCAACATGTCCCCACAAGACTAATGTTTTTTTTTTTTTTAATTTTAATTCAAGCTCATGGACCCCCTAAAATCTTTTGGGGTCCATGGACCCCTGGTTAAGAATCCCTGCTCTAGTGAGAGCAAGGGGATGGGGCAGGGGCAGGGGGCAAGCTGTTCTGTATCGATTGAGAAGTTTACAGATATCCAAATAGTTATTTAATAAGAAAACCCAATGTATGTATTGTGAGAATTTTGATTTTTACCCATAATAAAAAAAAAAAAAAAAAAAAAAAAAAAGAAAACCCAAATATCCTAATCCACAGCCCCCTTCTGTGACTGCCCCATTTCTCTACTCCCCTTCACACAGACTTAGCTGATGATTGTCTATTCTCAGATGCAGCTTCCTCACTTCCCACTTCCTCCTCCGGCTGTTCCTCTCCACAGAATCGTCTCTATCACCGTCATCAACAGCCTTTGTGTGGGCACATCCAAGAGACTCATTTCTGTTTTCAGCCTCCTCAGCCTCCCAGCAGCAGCCTAACCCTGGCTGACCACTCCCTCCATCAAACACCCTCTCTCTTCTCAGGGTTCCTGGGACCCCCAACTCTTCTTCAGTTCTCCTCCTGCCTCACCAGCGGCTCCTTTTGAATTGAAGTCCCTGAGCAATTTGGAACTTTTTCTTTTTAAGTTCCTATTAACATTTTTAATAGGAACTGAATGTTAACATGTCCAGAACAGAACTCTTGGTTCCCACCCCCCCATGTGGCACTGCTCCCCCATGTGGCATCACCGTCTACAGAGTTGCCCAAGTCCCAAACCTAGGGGGCATCTTTGACTCCCTGCTTTCCACCACCACCAAGCCCTCTGCAAGCCGTCTGGGGACCACCTTCAACTCTAGGTAAAATGGGTTCAACTTCTTGCTTGCTCACTGTTGCTCTGCAGCACCACCTAAAGTCTCCCCAGCGATCCCCTTTCTTTGTCTTTTGCTCCCCTACAAATTATTCATTCTCCACTGAGCACCCAGATTCTATTCCTAAAACAAAAATCAGTTCTGGTGGCTTTCCAGTGCACTTAGAACAAATCCTCGTGTCCAGAAAGTGGCTTGCCAGGCCCTGCCTTGTAATCTGACCTCAACCTGTCCTGCAAAGTCTCTCATTTAACACAATCCAGAGTCATGGAAGCCTTTCCCTTACTTGGGGCTTGGGACCCTGTGAGAGTTTGAAGCTAGGTAGACCACAGAAGTTCATGTCCTTGGAGCTAATCCATTCCCGTGCATGTAAACCTATTGTAGGTGGGACCTTTTGATTAAATTACTTGGTTAAGAGCCTTTGATTAGATTGAGTGATTGAAGGTGTGTCTTGATCCTCTTACTAGAGTCCTTTATAAACGGAAGAATAAAAAGCCACAGACACAGAAAAAGGCTGCATTGACAGAAGTCTCTACAGGTTGACATCAACGAACCCAGGAGAGAGAAAAGCATCAGACGGAGCAGCCCGAAGCTGAAAGCAACGAGGCCTGGGAGAGAGGGAGCCCGGACAAGTGGATGCCACCATGTGCCTGACTGCCCACAGCTCAGGAAGAAAGCACCTCTGATGATGCTTTAATGTGGACACTTTCATGACCTCAGAACTGTAAGCCTTTAACCTAAAAAATTCCAATTGTAAAAGCCAAGGGAGCAGAGGTGGCTCAAGCCATTGGGCGCCTCCCTCCCACATGGGAGGTCCTGGCTACTGCACTCATGGAACATGTTTCTTTAGAGCCAGACATGATCTCACAAGTCCTCATGTGACCTTCTGGTTAATAAACGCTAGTGCTGGCGATTGTTATGCTTGGGTTAGACAGCAGCAATCTGTCCCCAAAGCGAGTATGCCTGGGTTAGGGATTGGTGGAGTAACATCTTCCTGATCTGGGGAAGGTAAAGGGGTAAGACCAGGCTCAGGCCTTCCTGAGCTTTCCGACACGGAGTTCTTTTTCAGAGAACAGGCTACACAGACAGTACAAAATATTTTACTTTCTGTTTCTGCTCCCGTTTTACTTTTCCAGCTGCAAGACAAATACCATACAATCAGTGGGCTCAAACAGTGGGGATTTATTGGCTCACAGCTTTGAGGCTAGAAGGACAAAATCGGGGTGTCATCAAAGGGATGCTTTCTCCCTGAAGACTGTGGGGTTCTGAGGCCCTTGGTCCTTGGCTTTTTTGTACATGCGATGCACATGGTGGCATCTTCTCCTTTTTCTTCTGAGTTCCATGGACTTTCAGCTTTTGGCTGCTCGCCGTGGCTTCTCTTTCTGTGTCTGCTTTCCTTTGTGTATAAGGACTGCAGCCATATTGGATAAAGGCCTATCCTTGTTCAGTTTGGCCACACCTTAACTAGTAACATCTTCAATGGCCCTATTTACAGATGGGTTTACACCCACGGACCAGGGTTGGAGACCTGAACATGCCTTTTATGGGGGACACGATTCAATTCTCAACAGCTCCTAAACCTGTGTTCAGTGTGATACAGGTGGGGGAGGTATCCGCACAGCACACACGCTGTTACTCCCCCATCCTGTGTCCCAGGCAGACATTGCGCACCGATCGCAGAACTCTTTTCTCCTGAATCTTCGCAATATGGCAGTGCAGGAAAATGTGACCAATCAATCAGAGCTGGCAGGCTGGACAAAGGCTCCTGGCTGTCCCAGCTATAGTAGAAAGAATATGAGACAGTCACAACCTCATATTCTGGCCCTGTCACTTTCTAGCTGTGTGACCATGGGCAAGTACTTTATTTCTTTGAATTTTGATTCTTCCGTTTAGAAATGAGATAATATGCCTAAAACTCCTGGACCAGTTAGCATATAATGGATACACTTGTACCTACATATACCGTTACTCAACGCACACACTCCTACACTCTTTGCAAACATGTTCCACAGGCAATTTGTGGGGCTAAAAATGCTAAGTCCGCAGAGAGCCAAGATGAGGTTTTCTCTTGAATCTTCTTTTATTTTATTCCCTTCTTCCTCTCCTCCTCCTCCTTCTCCTTCTTTCTCCTTTTTTCTTCTCCTCTTCTTCCTTCTCTTCTTTTTCCTCTTCCTCCTTCTTCTTCAAAAGGATTTGTTATGCAACGAAGATTTAGGGAGTTTATTTAACCTATATAAGGAAAGAAACTCGAACTCTGACACTGTTCATTGACATAGAAATCATGTCTGGGCTATTTGTAAATGAGTCTTATCTAGGAAGGAAGGATGGAGGGAGGGAGAGAGGGAAGAAGGAAGGGAGGGAGGGAGGAAGGAGATTCTAACATCTATGAAATGGCTGCTATGTCCCAGGCACTTCCATATATGTTAGTTCATTTACTTTTTGTGTCTATACTCTATGTTAGGCTTTATTCCAAAGCAGGAAACAAGCTAAAGAGAGTAAAGCGGCTTGCTTCAGGTTGACACAAGACAGTGGCAGAATCAGAATTTAACTCACATCTATCTGAACTGAGCCTAAATGATGGATTTCCTTTCTCCCAAGAGCCTCCAGTTGGGCCCAACAGGCAAACTACTGCATCAAAGGGGGTGCAGGTGTGAGGAACCCGTGGGGCCGTCCTTTCCTCCCAGGCCGAAGTTGCTCGTGGTTTAAGAAGCGCCCTGAAGGGAGGCTTGGGAAGTCCCCAGCCCTTCTGCTCCTTGGTATTCTGCCTCCCTGGCAAGGCCCAGGGCGTAGCACAGTCGGGGGGGGGGGGGGGGGGGGGGGGGGGGGGGGGTAGTCAACGTTAGGATGCTGGGGTTGGGGCTGGGGAGAGCTGGCGCCATGTAGTCAGGGGTCATGGAGCGGCATGCAACAGAGCACCTCCCCCCCCACTGGTCGAAACATCTTGAAAGAAACATGAGGTTTACTGGAAGGATAAATATGTAATCTCCTGGACAGTCATAGAGGGGACAAAAGGACTAGCCAGGCCACATGGGGACCAGAAACGGAAAGGCTGCTGGAAAAAACGAACAATGAATGCATGAATCCTGAGGCCCTGTCTCTCAGGCGCTCTCCGCGGTGGCCCCTTTAGTTTGGGATTTCATTCAGCTTTGCCCCGCCTGGCACAGCACAGCCCTGTGCTTTCCATCCCCACCTTCTTTTCACCCACCTTGTCTCCCAGGCTTAAACTCAATGACCCAGGGGAGAGAACCTGCCTGGTCCACCCCATGAGCTGCCCAAGGCCTGGGGGATGGCGAGTAGGTCCAGGGGCCAAGGGCGGGGCCTTCCCGGCCAGGCTGGGTGGTTGCAGGAGCCTCATCCTCTCCCATGAGCCCAGGCGCCCATCCAGGCCATCTGCGCAGAAGGCTGGTCTGAGTTACGGCGTGTTTTTAAATAAAGGTGGTTTTTTCCCTGCCCTGCACATGCCTGGGGCTGGGGCTCCGGCTTCCTGTTTGTGCCCCTTGGGTAGGTCATGTGCTAGGGGGCTCAGGGGACTGGCAGTGATGGATTAGCCTTCTGGACCTCAGAAAGCCTGTTTGTCCCCACCCCACCCCTGCCTGCTGACGGCAGCGCCAGAGGAGCCTCCCCTGACCCCCAAGGGAGTTTGGGAGGGACACCTGCAGCTGGGCCCTGGAGCCCCCAGCCCCTGGCTCCTGAGAGCCCCCTTTGCCTCCCCCACTTACCCCAGGGCTGCCCCCAGCGGAATAAGCAGCTGCCCCCTGACCCTTGTGAGAGCTGGATGGCCCAAATTCTCTCCCTGGGCGAGGCCGGCCAAGTTGGGTGGGGGGGCAGGGGGCAGGAAGAGCATCAGGCAAGCCCAGGAGGTTTCTGGAAGGGCAAACTCAGGAACTGGAAGGAGAGCACACGGCTCAGGAGGCCCCAGCCAGATGGGACTGGCCTAGGAGAGGTGGGGTCAAGACAAGCTACCGGTAATTTAAGAAAGAATGGTTGAGCACAGTGCCCCCCTCCCCAATTCCCTTCATCCTTGGCGGAGAGAACTCTAATTGGGGCCAGCTGTGGCAGCAACCTGCTCCAGTCGGGGGGTCTTTACCCCACTGTGACTGTGGCTTAGTCCAGTTCTCAACTCCAGCTGCACAACAGAAGACTACTTGGAGCCGTTTTTTAATTTAAATTTAAAAAAATTTTTAGTGCCTGGTGGAAGAATTCTATGCTGCTAAAAATCAAGATAGCAGTTATCCTTTATGGGGGAGAGTGACAAAGGGGGCAGCCAGGGGCCGTGGGGAGGTAAGTAAAGTACTCTCTTTTTTTTAGGAGGTACCGGGGATCGAACCCAGGACCTCGTGCTTGGGAAACAGGCACTCAACGACTTGAGCTACATTTGCTCCCCTAAAGTTCTGTTTCTTGAGCTGACTGCTG
This sequence comes from Tolypeutes matacus, assembly GCA_026826555.1. NCBI lineage: Eukaryota > Metazoa > Chordata > Mammalia > Cingulata > Chlamyphoridae > Tolypeutes > Tolypeutes matacus. The sequence goes on from JAKSZT010054051.1 coordinate 1,937,315, forward strand.
TCTACCCAGGTGCATTTATTTGTGAAAACTCGTGGAGGTGTACACTCCTAGGCACGCTCTTCTCTGTGCACGTTACACTTTGTTAAGGGAAAAACTTTTCATGCCGTTTAGTATCTCACAGCTGTATTGCGCCAGTCATGAAGCAGGCAACATCCCATTCAGAAAGCAGAAGGGAGCCCTGCCCAGGGAGGGAACGGGAAGCTCACGTCTGTCTCCCATGTGGAGGGCCCTGGGTTCGATCCCTGAGACCTCCCGGTAAAAATAAAGAAAAATATAGAAGGTGCATGGGCCAACAGGCCCCGTGAGCCATACAGCAAGATGATGACATAACAGGAGAGTGACACAAGGGAGAGCCAAGATGAGACACACCAATAAAAACCAGGAACTGAGGTAGCGCAAGCGATAGGACACCTCTCTCCCACACCGAAGGTTCCCAGGATCGAATCCCGGTGAAGACAGGAGGAGAAGGATGAGAAGAGAGGGCAGGAAATGGACACAGAGAATTGCCCAGCGATTGGACACAAAAACAGCAAAAACGGAGGGGGGGATAAAAATGGATTTTTAAAAAAGTAAATAAATAAAATAAATCTTAAAAAAAAAAAAAAAAAAAAGAAGTCTCTGAAGAACCTAGAATGTTCTTTCTCAAATCTTCTTGACTCTGTCCCAGCCCACCCTGCATTACTTATGGAGGCTATGTCTCCCAAAACACACACCTTCTGAGACAGGCTAGATTAGGGAATAAAAAGACAAATCTGTGAAAAACATGGCCATGGAGACCCCACAAGATGGCTGCTGGAAGAGCCCCGTGAGATTTCATCCCAGATCAAGGAAAAGCCCTGGATATTCTCAAGGGGCCTTGTCAACGGGCCCTCCCAGGGGATTGATGGGTGGGGGTAATCAATCAAAACAGCAAACAACTCGGATTCTTCCCCCAACATTAGCAAAGGGGAAGAATAATTAATGGTTTAAAAAGCAAGCTCAGAGACTAAATTGCCTGTTTTGCCCTTTCTCTCCCTGCCTGGATTAACACACAGGTACACCTGCGGGTTTGTAATCTATAATGGAGATTTGCAGTCTGTAAATCAGCCCTTTCAACCCCTTTTTAGCCCTTTTCCTCTTTGGGCCAACCCGCAAGTATACCCAGGACCCGTAATCTGTTATTTTCTCCCATTTCTCTTCACTCAGTACCTTAATAAACTACTGGCCTAACCAAACTGGCGTGTACTTAAAATTATTTTTTTGTAACATGGCCAAGAACCTAGAGAAGATACGGCAACACCTTCCTCTCCCAGCCCAGTTTCTTTGATGTGCATATCCTTGAATGAGGTGGAAAAACCGGCAGAGTGATAACACAGCTTAGGGGGCCACAGGCTGTGGGCCTCTGGGTCAATGAGAAGACCATGGGACAAGAATACAGAGTTTCACTCCCTTTCTCCCCCTGCCCCCCATCTCTGTTTCATCAGGTGAACACCAGGTGGCCTGAGAGGGTTATTCTCAAGGCACCCCTCTCTAGCTGCTGGCACAGAGTTCCGGACCTTTCCTTGAGGGCAACAAGGCTTGCAGCAGTCTGAAGAATGGGTTGGAAGGAGGCCAGCCTGGGAGCAGGGAGACAGCACGAGATTCCAGATATAACCCAGAAGGAGGGCAAGAGGCCCCGTCTGAGGAGGCAGCGATGGGGGAGGAAGGTGGGTGCGGGGGAGTGGGAGGCATGAGGCGGGAGGGGACAGACAGGCCAAAGCTGTGGGGGGAGGTGTGTGTGTGCTTTTCCTAATAGGAGCAGAGCCAGCTCCTTGAGGACAGTGAAAACAAGCATATAAGGATTACTTGAAAAATAATAGCAATTAACTTTATTTATTTATTTTTATTATTATTATTTTTATTATGGGTAAAAATCAAAATTCTCACAATACATACAAACATTTGCAAAATGATATATAAATATATATGCATATATGTGTATTTGCTTACAAAAATGTTATTTATGTATATATATAAATATATTTTAAGAGGTGCTTAGATACCCAAAATATTACACGGAACCCACTGGGATTCCCATGTTACCCACCTCCCACACCTCCCACCACATCCCACACAAACATCTCCCACAGTGTGGCCCACCACCCTCAATGAACTTACACATCCTGGAGCCTTGCCACCAACCATAGACCACAGTTCACACTGTAGACCACACTCTCTCCCACTCAGGTTTAGAGTGGTTTTAGGTTTATAAAAAAAATTGCCAGGAAAGTGACTAGAGGTCCCATGTTGTAGTACTAGAAAAACCCAGTCGAGCTTAAATATTAACATTAGAAAAATTCAATATAACTCTTGCTCCCGTCAGGAGGCCCACAGAGCTACAGATTTAACATTAACCAGATTTAGCTCCACCAAAAATGTGTAACTATGAACTTCCTCATCTTTACTCACATCCTTCGTGATCTGTGCATTCACATCTGTACCACCCCCACCATCCTTATCACCCCAAGATGACCAGACCATGTGCATCTTAAGATTAAAGCAAAAATGAAATTTTCCGGGCCCTCCTTAGGAAGATCACCTGATGATTAACTTTCTTTGTTTCAACTAGTATAAAATCAGTGAGAAAAACCCTTTGATGGGGAGGCTGATCTGAGATTGTACATCTCCCGTCTCCCGTCAGTGAATAAATCCTCTTTCCCTTCCTAGCCTAGTTCGGTTTGTCTGTCTGTTCTGCCATGCTGAGCGAAGGAACCCAGCTGAGGCCCACTGGCCCCTCTTCATCGTACACAATTTCTCCTATTATTGATGTCTTGCAATTGCATGGTACATTTGTTACAGTCCATGAACCAGCACTGATACATTTTTAGTAACTAAAGTCCATAGTTTAATTACTCTCTGTATTGTACAGTTCTATGGGTTTTGACAAATGTGTAATGTCATGAATCCACCAATACGGCATTCTAAAACTCCTGTGCTTGGGGAGCAGATGTGGCTCAAGCAGTTGGGCACCCGCCTCCCACATGGGAGGTCCTGGGTTCGGTTCCTGGCGTTTCCTATAGAAAAAACAAACAGACAACGAGCAGACAATGAGCAAAGAAACCCCAAAACAACAAAACAACGAGCAGACTACGAGTACAAACAATGAGCAAAAACAATGAGCAAACTGATGAGGGAGCCATCTCGGGGTGCAGTGGGTAAGAAATCCCATGCTTTACCTGTTCGTTTACAACACACACGTGCACCCCACAATCCATGCCAACACTGATCTTGTTACTGTTTCTATTGTCTTGCCTTTTCCAGAATGTCATGTAGTTGTAGTTATGCCATATGGAAGCTTTTCAGACTGGCTTCTTTTACTTAGCAATATGCATTTGGGAAAGACAAAACGGATATTTTATTTGAGACACCAAACTTTTGTTGCAGCAGCAGAAGCCAGAATGGATGTAGCTTCAGGGTTTTAGGGATGACAAACAATTTTCATAGACATGATAAGGAAGTTAGCTTGACTCCTATTGATTGGATGAAGGTTTGCCATCCTGTAGGGGCAGGTTTAGGGCAGGGGGGCTTTATTTTGCATTTGCCCAGACATGATGAATTTGGGGATGGACTGGCTCAGCTGCCTGGGTGGGGATTTCAGTTTTCAAGAGATAAAGTGGAAACTCAAGAGGGTATGGTTTTTTGTTTGTTTTTTTTTGGCTCTGAGGAGTCCCCAGGGCTTTCTCTTTACAATCTCATCACATTTAAGGTTCCGCCCTAATTTTTCAGAGCTCGAAAACTCATTTCTTTTTACCGCTGAATAACATTCCATCATGTGGGTGTGCCACAGGTTATTTAGCCATTCCTCTCTGGAAGTGTATCTTGGTTGCTTCCAATTCTTGGCAATCGCAAATAAAGCAGCTATAAACATTTGGGTGCCTTTAGCGCCTCTGGGTAAAAATACCTGGGAGCGATTGCTGGATCCTAAGGTACACCTAAGTTTGTCTCTGTCAGAGACGACCAGATTGCCTTCCAACGTGAGGGTTACTCTTCAACATGGTAAAACCAACCCAGCAAAGCCTTGATAAATCATAGGGTGGCCGTAGCTGACGTAAATTTCTGGCAAGGTGTTTGTGGCATCTTTGGGAGATGACTCTGGGATTTGGGGTGCAGCCATTGGCTGGGAGATAGAGAAACCTGTGCATGGCAGTCAGCCCACAAGGACTGCCAGGCTCCAGCCTCCTGGCCCCTGGGGTCTCGGCTCCCCTTTGCCACATGGCCTGCCCATTGTCAGGGTTCATGGAGGTCACCGCTGTGGAACCATAAGCGACGGGTCCCTGCACACACAGACTGTCCCATGGAGAACACCCGCAACAGAGGACTATTTGGGCGCAAAGCCTGGAGTTACTATATTTTTTAAAAATTCCTTAGATATTTATTAAGTGATATGTGACTATAAAGGAGGCTTGTGAATTGTATCTCCTCCATTTGAATGTTGCTCTTCAGTCACAGACATTTTATGGGTGGTTATATAATACTCTTCAGCTTTACACAGTGCCCTTAAATAGAATCACAAAACTCCTCACAGAGAGTTTCATTCACAAATAAAAAAGGAAAAGAGGGCTTTGAGGCAAGATTTAAATATAGGAAGTGACTCAATGGTTTGAGTTACTGTATTCTAATCTATTTTTTCTAATTAAAAAAAATTATATTCTAACCTTACAGCACATTTTCTTCATTCAGGATGAAATATAGAAATCAGTAGCCTAGTTCTTCTTCTTTCCCCCTCTCCCTTAAGTTGTACTTTCTTGCAACTTGCCACCTTTACCCCCAACTCTTGGGAAAAGACTGAGGACAGTTTAAAAAAAAAAAAAAAAAAAAAATTATATTCTAATCTTCTAATTTTCTTTGTTTGGAATGAAATGTAGAAGTCAGCAGCCTAGTTCTTTTCACGCCCCCCCCTCCCCTTTAAGTTGTACTTGGTTGCAACTTGCAACCTTTACACCCAACTCTTGGGAAAAGACTGGGGGCAGTTTTGCCAAGGAGTGAATCATTTCTTCTGACATATATCTCATGTTCTCAAATTCCCCCACAATCTCCTTTGGGTCAGAATGTTTAGGAGGAGGGACCCCAGGGAAGCCCTGCTCTGCACCACCCTCCTGCGCTGGGGGAAGAGTAGACAAGTCCTGGAGGGGTGGGGACAGAGGTGAGGCCCTGGGGGTTCAAGTCCCCACCCCAGGTGTCCTGATGCCTGTCCCCTCCTTTTTTTTTTTAAGATTTATTTATTTTTAATTTATTTACTTTTTTTATTATTTTTTTATCCATTTTTAAACCCCCCCCCCCCGTTTTTGCTGTTTTTGTGTCCATTTGCTGGGCAATTCTGTGTCTGTTTCCTGCCCTCTCTTCTCATCCTTCTCCTCCTGTCCTGGGAACCTTCAATGTGGGAGAGAGGCATCCTACCGCCTGTGCCACCTTAGTTCCTGGTTTTTCGGCGCTTCTCATCTTGGCTCTCCCTTGTGTCACTTTCCTGTTACGTCATCATCTTGCTGTGTGGCTCAGTGGGGCCCAACGGCGCACCTGCGCATGGGGACTGGCAGCCTGTGCGTTTTCTTTTTTTTTTTAAGATTTTTTTTTTTCTCTTTAAGATTTATTTATTTATTTATTTATTTTACCGGGAGGTCCCGGGGATCGAACCCAGGTCCCTCCATATGGAAGATGGATGCCCAACCATTTGAGCCACATCCGCCCCCAAGTCCCCTCCTTCTTCAGATGACCAGTTCCCACCCCGGAGGGGAGAAACCTTCACTCCCCGCAAGGTGGCTGCTAGAACTTTCCTTTGACGTGTGTAGTAGGTGCTCAAAAATAAATGCACTCGTGTGGAGCAGGTGGAGCTCGTTGGCTGAGCATGTGCTTCACATGTAAAAGGTACTGTCTAAAAAAATCCTAAAGGGAAGCGGCTGTGGCTCAATCAGTAGGGCTCCCGTTTACCATATGGGAGGTCCCGGGTTCGGTTCCCGGGGCCTCCTGGTGAAGGCAAGCCCGCCAGCATGGCGTGGTTAGCTGACCCAGCGAGCACAAGCAGCAAGGGGGGGATAAATGAATAAATAAATAAATAAATAAATCTTAAAAAAATAAATAAATAAAATAAAAAAATACTAAAAATAAAAAAATAAACGCACTTGGTTGTGAACGTCCCTCTGCAGGTTATGGGAGAGCACCTGGGGCTTGTCTGGCTAAGGTAGGAAAATAGACAACCTCAATACTTAACCGGCAGGGGAGATACCGTGATCACGAAGGTGGTTTTCCCAGGGCGAGGCTTACCCATTGCACTCCGGATGTGCTGACCCCTGCGATTTCCCCAAATGTGGGAAACTTGACTGCATAATTTGTGGTAGTGGGGGACTGCGTTTACACTCTCCCCTGAAAAAGAGAAAGACAGAAAAAAAAAAAGACAACCTCAATCTACCAAGGGTGCCAGTTTCTAAATGGAGAAAATTTCCAAACAAGGAGGACACCGGTAGGTGAGTGGGGCAAAGAGAAACTCGCAAAAGACTGCCTTGGTCCTCGAATGTTGGGGAAGGGGCCGTCCCGGCCTGCTGGAAGTAGAAGACCCTCTCTCAACTCCCCACTCCTCCATCATCCCCCCCTTTCCTGCTGCTCTCCTCCTGAAAACTGAGGACCAGCTCCAAACTGGTCTCTGGACCCAGCAGTCAGATGACTCCCCCCCGCCCTGAGCCCTGCCGGGGCCCCCCTCTGGCTGCAGGTAAAAACCCAAATGCCCGAGTTCCATCAAATGTCTGTGCGGTTTCCGGAGAGTGGCATGTTGGTTCTCGTTCTTTGAACTGACTTATCTTTCAAGAGGAGTCGAGCCAAAGTGCGGAAAATCGAGAGAACATGCCTTCTGCATCCCGTGATACACTGCTGGGCAACAGAAGACACTGGGTCACAGAAAGATTCAAAGTCACAAGATAGACGTTTTTCAAGAAAGCATGTTGTTCCAAAGATGCGAAGTCAAAATACCCAAAAACATTTGCAAAGGGAAAACACTCCACCAAGTGGTAGCACTATTCCAGGCATGTAGAAAATTTGGACATGGACATGGGGTTGTTCTCCTGACAGCCTAGATGAAGAATATACGGCTGGACAGCTAGCTGCTTATGGATACAAAACTACTGGGTATAAAGCAGAGAGAAAATGGAACTAAGAGCCTTCAAAATGGGAGTTTTACCCATTCTCAAATGCAGAAGGAAGGAAATTAAGTGTCTCTAAGAGACTGTTAATTCTCGAGGGTGAGCATTCAGCCCTCCTCATGATGAAAAAACTTTGGGATGCATTAAATCCTTCAAAAATTTAGTCTTAGTCTGTAATCTCCATATTTCCCACTAAATCATATTTAGAAATGGCTAAGGTTACCAACTTTCACGTCTTCTACTGTGCTTTCTCTGGAATGTATTGTGAACAAGAGGTGAGGTTACTTAATGGACAGATTACATTTCTGAGTTAATGATGAAGCTTTGCTCTTTCTCACAGGGTTATTTTTCACAGAAGATGTAGCACTTTGCGCTCATCCCTCTTTCTTTGTCTGCACCTTTTCAGTGTTTTCAGTATCCATCTGGCTCCCATCTTATTAGCCGTTGCCTTGTTTCTGATGTTCTTTTTTTTTTTTTTTTTTAAAGATTTTATTTATTTATTCATTTATCCCCCCCCTGCTGCCTGCGCTCACCGTGTCAGCCAACCACGCCACGCGGGCGGGCCTGCCCCCACCAGGAGGCCCCGGGAACCGAACCCAGGGCCTCCCACATGGCAAACGGGAGCCCCACTGATTGAGCCACAGCCGCTTCCCTCTGATGTTCTTTTTAACTGAGTTGCTATGTAAGTTTAAGATGGAATCATTGTCTATTAACCGTGATTTTGAAATCTGCTCTAAAAAGAGCTATTCTGAGGCATGCAATTTGAACAGAATTCAGAATCAAAGGTAAGGAGAGATCATTGACATTTTTTTTTCCCTTCCCACGTGAGAACTGAATTGTTAGCTAACTAACAAAAAATAAAGGAAACGTGACTGTGTTCTAGAATAAATACGGTGTAATAAAACTAAAAACAAAAACAAAACCCCAAACACCTCCTGCATCACCTGGGTTTGAACCCAGCTATGATGGGCCAGGGGGCTTAGGCAGACCCACCTAATCTCCCTGCGCTCCGGCCCCTCACTCACTTAGGGAGAACCATCCTGACCTCCCCTTTCCCCTGGGTCCGGAACCTTCCGGGACTCCGCTGTCTGGGACTTGTCCCATAAGGCACCAGGCATTTACTGGCAGGTGAGACTGGGACGGGAGCCTGGGAGGAAGGCTGGGAGGTGAGGACAGGCCTGGGGTGCCTCTACCTAGACTCAACTCTGGCACCACACAGTGGCTGCCACACTTCTCAGGCGCCTCCATTCCTAGGCATGACCAGGTTTCTTTCAGCCAGATGATCCCACCCTGTGCCAGGGCTTGGGGGGTGGCAGCTGCCAGGGAACATGGCCAGGCTATAGGAGTAACCTCTCCATGGCCATTTTGGCCAGGCCACAGGTGAGCATCTCCTCCACAGTCCATTCATTTTCCCAAATGGTGGAAAATCTATTTTTCTGTGTTAACCCCCTCTCCGTCACCAAACACAATAACCTTGACATGTAGAGAACTTGCCATTGCATCTTTTAAAAAAATTGTTTCCACAGCTTTATTGAGATATAATGTACCTATCATGCAAGTCGCCCTTTGAAAGTGTAAAATTCAATGACTTTTAGTGTATCACAGAATTGCACAACCATCACTACAATTTTACATTTTCATCACCCCCAAAAGAAACCCCGTACCCCTTAGCCATCACTGTCCAATTCCCTTATCCTTCCAGCAGCCATTGATCTACTTTCTTTCTCTGTAGATCTGCCTATTCTGGACATTTCATATAAATGGAACCCTATGATATCTAACCTTTTGTGTCTGCCTTCTCTCACGTAGCATAATGTTTTCGAGGTTCATCCATGTGGTAGCCTGTATCAGGATTTCATTCTTTCTTATGGCTGAATACGATTCTATCTCATGGGTAGACCACATTTTGTATATCCATTCACCTGTTGATGGCCTCTTGGGCAGTTTCCACCTTTCGGCTATTGGGAATTAATGCTGTCACTGGCCAAGGCAAACTACAGGTGCAAGAGCAAGGATGTTTCCCTTAGAAACTTCATTAAATGGTACCCTTTTTAAAAAGATATCTTTATTTATTTACTTTTAGCCATTTTTATCCCTCCCCTCTCCCCCTGTATGAGTCAGCCAAACGGGTGCTGATACAAAATACCAGAAATCTGTTGGTCTTTATAAAGGGTATTTATTTGGGGTAGAAGCTTACAGTTACCAGACCTTAAAGCATAAGTTTCTTCTTTCACCAAAGTCTATTGCCACGTGTTAGAGCATGACAGCTGCTGACGTCTGTCAGGGCTCAGGCTTCTTGGTTTCCTCGCTTCCCGGGGCTTGCCTCTCTCTGGGCTCAGGCTTGCTTTGTGCCACAAGGTCAGCTGTAGACTATCAGGCAAATGGCTTCCTTCTCTACCCAGGGCCTTCTCTCTTTCCTCAAGACCAAGCTCCTCTGTACACTACTTCCTGGAGCTCCAGCTCAAGACTCAGCATCACAATTCCAACTCAAAACTGCTGCAACTCTGTCCTTTGCCAAGTCTTTTATCTTTGAGACCCCACCCACCAAGGGGTGGAGCTCAACACCCTATTGACTGGCCCAGTCAACGCCCTAATTGTGACTTAATCATGCCCAGATTAACAGACCAGTTTACAAGCATAATCCAATATCTATTTTTGGAAATCATAACTATATCAAACTGCCAAACTGCTACACCCTCCCCCTCCTGTTTTTTGCTGTTTTTGTGTCCATTCGCTGGGCAATTCTCTGTGTCTGTTTCCTGCTCTCTCTTCTCATCCTTCTCCTGTCTTCGCCGGAATTCGATCCTGGGAGCCTCCGATGTGGGAGAGAGACATTCTGCCACCTGCACCACCTTAGTTCCTGGTTTTATGGCACATCTCGTCTTGGCTCTCCCTTGTGTCACTCTCCTGTTATGTCATCATCTTGCTGCATGGCTCGGCAGGGCCTGGCGACGCACCCGCGCGTGGGGCTGGAGGGCTTACCCGCTCATGGGGCCTGATGGCGCACCCACACACAGGGACTGGAGGCCCCGTGTGCCTTCTATATTTTTCTTTATTTTTACTGGGAGGTCCTGGGAATCGAACCCAGGTCCCTCCATATGGGAGACGGACACCCAACCATTTGAGCCACATCTGCTTCCCAGTACCCATTATTATTATCATGCCTACCATTATTATGTCTTGCCAACTTCTCCCCAACCAGAAGTACCCACCATCTGGAGCCCTTGCCCTTGACAGGTACCCTATGGGGCCCTGCTGTCCCTCTGAGGGCTCTGTCACTCCCCTTGTCCACAGGATTGGGATGTCATGTGAAAGCTTAGCTCAGGGAAGGTGTCCAGGGAGGAGGAAAGCAGGAAGGAGTGGGGGATGGAGGGAGGCAGTGTTGGGGTGGAAGTGAGAGAGACAGAGAGAGAAGCAGCTGCCAAAATCCAAGAGGCATGGGCAATAATGGTCTTTTGCAGATGTTGGTCATTGCTCAACAGAATCTCTGCGTTCAGGACAGTTTTGTCCTCCCCAATTAATGTATGGGGGGAGGGGTGATGAGGGGTCAGAAGCCAAATTCCCCTCCTTCCCCAGTGGAGAACTGGCTGTTTTGCAATCACATGGCAATGAGGAGGCCCCCCTTAAACGAGGTGGGGGGGGGGACTGGCCTCCCGGCCTGGGGGTGCACAGCTCAGAGTGGCCAAAGGGTAAATTCAACAGCTTGGGCTGGTGAAGTGTAACCAAGCAAGGAATGGTTAACAGAGGCCCTTGCCCCAGGATGTCCCCTGTGGACCTGGGAATAAGTTACCAGAGGGCCCGGGGGGGGGGCAAGGATGGGCACATCCCCCTAGCAGAGTTTGTCTCCCTTGTGCCTGCAGAAGTTGCAGCTGGAGACAGCAGCCTCTTTGCATGCCTCGGCGTTGGCGCCTGCCCAGCTGGTCTGCAGCTTTCGTCAGTGACTTCCGGCCCAGTTTCAAGCATTCTCCCCACTCCCTGCAGTAGCTAACCTCTCAAACTAGAAGGGCCCTCCTAGGCACTGCCCCCCAGGCCTGGTCCCTGGGGAACCAGCTAACTGGAAGGCCTGCTAACCCCAGGGGCGTGTGCTGGGGAGGGGGACTGCACTGACTTTCTATGCCCCCCTCCCCTGCCTCCTACCATTTCCTGGACTCGATGACGGTGGGAGCCATAGACAGGCTTAGCCTGCTCCCCCACTGACTTCTGGAGTCTTGTTCTCTCTCAAAGTCAAGGTAGAGGGGGCTCCAGAGAATGATGGAAGAAATAACAGCACCCAGGGAACCTAGATGCAAACACCACTGGTCTCTTGATCCACTCTGTGGAGGCTGGCTGGGTGCTTGGGTTTCCCCCCACTGCAGAGAAGGTGAGCGTGTTTGACTGTTGGGTGTGGACTAACTGTGCCTGTAGGTGGGAAGATTTTGGAATTTTGTGTAAAGCAGGGGTTCTTTGCCTTTTTTGTCCCATGGGCCCTTTTGCCAGTCAGGTGAAATGAATACTGTAATTTATTTATTGCATACATTCATAAGCGAAGGAAATGCTAGATTTCAGTTAGAGGTCAGAGAAAAGAAAAATAATAAGTTAATTTTTTTCTATTCAAGCTCACGGACCCCCTGAAATCACAGATGCCTGGTTAAGAACCCACGGTGTAGGGGAAGCGCATGTGGCTCAAGCAATTTGGCTCCCGTCTACCATATAGGAGGTCCAGGGTTTGATTCCTGGGGCCTCCTGGTGAAAGGCAAGCTGGCCCACGCAGAGAGCTGATGCAGCAAGATGATGCAACAAAAAGAGACACAGAGGAGAGACAATAAGAGAAGCAGTAGACAAGGGAGCTGAAGTGGCACAAGAGATGGAACGCCTCTCTCCCACTCCAGAAGGTCCCAGGATTGGTTCCCGGTGTCACCTAAAGAGAAGACAAGCAGCCACAGAAGAACACACAGCAAATGGATACAGAGAGCAGACAACAAGGGGATGGGGGGAGGGGAGAATAAATAGATAAAAAAGTCTTAAAACAAAAACAAAAACCCTGGTGTAAAGGAAGAAGGTGGAATGGGAATGTTGCAGAGTGGTGTGCTTGGGAGGCAGGTAAAGAGTGGACTGGAGGGTGCATCTTTTCTTTCTATTTGTCTTGATCTTTTCCTTTGGGTTTCCCTCCTCCCTCTTTCCAGGGGACTCGGGGGTGGGGTGGGGCTGCTGGATTTGGGGTCCTGCCTGCCTCTTCCTCATCGCAGGGGCAGACATGTGGGCCAAGCTGGGCATTTGAGGTGCCAGGACCGATTCCTCCTGATGGCCTCTGTGGCTGAAGCCACACCCCGAACCCCGATCCAAGACCGGCCAATGAGGGGTTAGCTCTGAGCCTCCCGACTACCTGTCCTTCAGTGGTCACAGCCCATGCCTGCCGGAAAGGGAGGAGAGGCAGCTAGGGCAAGCCTGATGCCAAGCGACAGCTCTGCTGGGTGGAAGGAGGGTGAGAAGGCTGAGCTGCCTTCCCGAGCCAGGCCAGCACTGGCTCTCAGGGAGGCTGCCAAAAGGTGTGTGGAGAGGGCAGTAGGCGGGATAGGGGAGTCCTCCCAGGTGCCTCAGCCCCTCTGCCCAGCCCCACCCAACAGGAAGCAGCCCAGGGAGTGTGCCAGCCCCTGCCGCACCCCCACGTCGGCCCCTCACAGGGGCTCTGGAGACCTGGACAGAACCCCAGCTCAGCCGCAGCCTGCCCCGCGACCTCGGCTAGGTTGCCTGCCTCTCTGAGCCTTCATTTCTTCACCTGTAAGATGGGAGTCGTGACGGGCACAAGCCCGTGTCCCAGTCAGGCACTGTCCTTCCCTCACTCCGACCCCCAGGGCCCCAGCATCCCTCTTCACGGCCACTGGAGACAGAGAAGCCCCAAACGGTCTCCTTCTACAGGCTTCCTGCTGCCCCCTTGGGGAGGCAGACAAGTCACACGCAGGTGACTGCTCAAGGCTGTTCAGGGCACCCGGGCCAGCAGACTGGATGGCAGGTGCCCCAGGGGGCCACGTGGCACCCCACAGGTCCCCACCCTGCCCGTGGAGGTGGCTGCCCCTCCCTCCCCACCTTTCCCCCTCCTCCCACCCCTCACTCATTAGCCAGGCTGTAAGGGCTCTGGGGGTGGCTGGGTGTCCCAAATGTAGCAAGGCTCAGTGTAAAACATCAGCTTCCCACCCAACTGGGATGGATGCGTCAGACCAAAGAAAGACTCAGACAAGTCCAGCTTGGCTAGTAACGAGCCTTTATTTATTGGGGGGCTTACATGGGGCCTTGTCCTCATTAGCGGGAGGAGCGACGGTGCTTCCTAGGGGTGACATCTACCCTTATCCCCAGAGGAGTGGGGTCTTTTACAGAGCTTGTTACTTGCAGCAGAGGGTGAGCTACCTGCTCAAGAATGCAGTCCAGGGAAGCGGATGTGGCTCAAGCGACTGGGCTCCCATCTACCATATAAGAGGTCCAGGGTTCGATTCCCAGGGCCTCCTGGTGAAGGCAAGCTGGCCCGCGTGGCGAGCTGGCTGGTGTGGAGTGCTGGCCCATGTGGAGAGCTGGCGCAGCAAGATGACGCAACAAAAAGAGACACAGAAGAGAGACAACGAGAGATGCAGCAGACCAGGGAGCTGAGGTGGCGCAAGAGATTGAGCACCTCTCTCCACTCCAGAAGGTAAATCTTTAAAAAAAAAGAAAAGAATGCAGTCCATTGCTTGAGAACCAAAGGTGGCATGTCGTGGTGGGGACTTATCGATGTAGGGGTAACCAAGGAGATTGGGCAGGCTTCTGGAAAAATGGGTTACATATCCTAGTTCAAGATCTGTTGATCAGTCACAGGTTACAGGGGCTTGCTGTTTTAACTACCTAGGAATGGGTGGGGGTATGGGGGAGAGAGCAGGAAGGGATGGGGGAGAAAAATGCAAAGTCATCTCCTTCACACCGGGCAGCGGGCTGGCAGGCAGGGTGAGCACTCAGGCATGCAGGGTACCCGGGGCCCTGCACTTGGAATGGACGGTGTCCAGGAACCGGCTTCCCCTGGCCCAGGGGGGCGCTGCTTTGCCCTCCGCAGGCTGCTCCCCATCGGCTTTGCGGCTGAGGCATGGACACTCTTGGTTCTTGCCGGACCCCTGGTAAGGAGGTGGGATTGTGGGGGGATGATCAGGGTTGGGGCAAGGCTGGGGGTGGGCAGCTGCTGCCCAGACACGGCATGGGATGTGCCAGGGGCTGTTTATACCCTTCCCCGAAACAGCCACGGTGGGCGTCCAGGCTGTATCAAGGGTGACTGCTAAGAGCCTGACAGTGGCCAGGGGTCCCGGAGGCTGAGCCCACAGTCCCTGGGCATTCCCTGGGGTGGCAATCAGAGGGGGCTGGGCTTGCCTTCATTTGGAAACCCTCCAGAAGGTTCAATTGCAAGACCCCACAGTGACACATGAAACTCATTGATGCATGGAGCCGGGGGGTCCCCCGACAGGACGATGACACAGAAAAGGAGGCGCCTTCTGCCCGTTTTATTTCCCAAAGGGAAAATAGCCTTTATTTTATTTTTTCCTAATCATAAAGAATAATCAATATGTGCTCCCTGGAAAAACTTCAGACACTATGAAAAGTTATAAAGAAGAGAAAAATTCATCTCTAATCCCACCATGTGGAAATAACCGGTTAGAATTTTGGTGTATTTTTTATTCCACACTTTTATTTTTTTTAATATGGCTGGAGCAGATTATTATTGTAATACTAACATCAATCCGCTGTATCAAATCCTTGTGGCAAGCTTGCTGCAGGCCAGGCACCTGGCTAAGTAAGTGCTTCCCAGGCGTAGTCGCGCCTTCGGGTAAGGGACAAGTCCAGAAGCAGAGGCACCAGCCAGGTTCTTGGTAAGCCTAAACCTACACGTTCACATCCCCAGAGTGGTTCTGTCAAGAGCCATGCATTTTGTTTGTCTGTTTTTATTTTATTTTATTTTAAAATTTTATCATGGTAACATACATACGACACATTTCCTGTTTTTTTTGTTTTTGTTTTTGTTTTGTTTTAACCTGGGCCCTTGTACGTGGGAAGCAGGTGCTCAAACGACTGAGCTACACCCGCTCCCCAAAATTTCCCATTTTAACCACTAAGATGTACTCAGTGATAGCCATTCCATTCACAATGTAGCGCTACCATCACCGCCATCCATTACCAAAATTTTTCCATCACCCCAAACAGAAACTCTGCACCCATCAGGCTATAACTCCCCCTTCCCCTTTGCCCCCAACCTCTGGGAACCTCTAGTCTACTTTCCATCTTCATGTACCTGCTTATTCTAGACTGTTCAGATAAGTGGAATCAGACGCTTTTTGTCCTTTTGTGTCTGGCTTATTTTTCTCCATGTGATGTCTTCAAGGTCCATCCATGTAGTCACATGGATCAGAACTTCATTCCTTTTTATGGCTAAGTAATAATTCCATGGTAGGGATAAACTGTGTGCTGTGTATCCATTCCACTGGGGACAGACGGACCCTTGGGTTGCTCACCCAGAGCCGTTTGTCCAGTGGCTACAAGCATCTTGAGGCTCGCTGGTCCAAGGTCCCCAGGGAGAGGACAGCTCTCCTGGCCCAGGACTGCTGCTGCAGGGGAGGGGGCCCTTAGGGCTGGGCTGGGGCTCTGCCAGGTGGAGGAGCAGGGGGAGCAGGGGAAGGTGCAGGGTCTGTCCGAGGTGGTGGCAGGGCACCCTGGGGGCTGGGGCAGGAGCCGGCGTGACAGAGAGGCGGCCAGTCTGACTCTAGTAGCGGCCTTCAGTTCCTTTTCCAGTTGCTGAACTTTATGATTTACGTGGTGAGCACAGTGTTCTGCGGGCACTTGGGCAAGGTGCAGCTGGCCTCGGTGACGCTGGCAGTGGCTGTGAGTACCCGGCCAGCCCCACGGAGGGGCATCTCTCCGTCTCTCCACTGGGCACCCAGGACTGCCCCTGGGTGGTGGGTCAGGATGTGGGGAGACAGCTGCATTTCATAGATGGGACACTGGGGCCAGAGATGGGGAGGGACCCCACCCTGCGTCACAGGGCACCTGAGGGCAGCTGCCTCGGCCTCCCAGGGACCTGTCCTGTGCCTCACCTTACTTGCCTTTGCCTTGCCTCCTCCCACGAGCGGCTCCAGTTTATCAACGTCGGCGGGGTCTCCATAGGATTCGGCTTGTCCTCAGCGTGTGATACTTTGATGTCCCAGGTATGCAGGCCTCCCAGAGCTGGCAGGAAACTGGGCGAGGGCAGAGCTGGTCCCACAGGTGCTGCAGAGACAGCAGAGAGTGGCCCACCAAAGCCCCTCTGAACCCTCTCGGTGCTCCAGGCCTTCATCCTGCCAAACAGCCTGGCCAGGAGGGAAGTGGGGGCGGCTGCCCCCTTGCCCCATCTCCGAGGACTGAGGCCTGTCAGGGACCCGGACTCTCCTGTCTGAGAGTCTAGGCAGACTGGCGAGAGGACACAAAGGGGAGAAAACAGTTCCTGACTGCATGCTCCCAGGGAGGGTCACCAAATAGAGAAAACAATTGGAAACCCACCCCTCTGCTCACTGGCTTCCTCGCTTCCCTGTGAGTGGGCACAGTGTCAAAGGCTGAGCACCCACGGATGGGACCCTCTAGAGACCCACATTCCAGAGGGGCTGCCTGGGCTGCAGTAGGATCTGAGCAAGGAGGATGCAGCTACCCGCTCCGAGTTGACTTCAAACAACAGAAATTCATTGTCTATGGAGGCTGGAAGCCCAAAAATCAAGATGTCAGCAGGGCCACTCCTCTCTGAAATCTGTAGGGATAGGGTCCTTCTGTGCCTCTCCTAGCTCCTGGTGCTTGCCGGCCACACTGGGTGGTCCCTGGTTTGCAGATGCATCACTGCCATCTTTGCTTCCTCCATTTTCCCATGGCTGTCTCCCTGCTGTCCCTGTCCCTATGTCCCCATTTCTTTTAAGCACACATCAGTCATATTGGATCAGGGCCTCATTTTAACCAATCACATCTTCAAAGACCATATTTCCAAATAAGGTCACATCCACAGGCCAGGGGAGTTAGGGCATGAACATGTCTTTTTTGGGGGGCGCGGGGAGGGGGGGAGGAGAGGCGCACAATTCTACTGGTAACTCTGGACACCTGGGCTCTGCCAGGGCTGCATTAGCAGGTGACTCAGCAAACGCTCTCTGGGCCTCAAGTGCCTGTAAAACGGAATGAATGGCACCTTGCTTTTGCAGAACAGCCCTAGGCATGGATCTGGTGCAGGGCCAGCTCAAGAAGTTGAGGCTGTTCCAATTTTCTGGACAAAAAGGGCCAGAAGCTGCAGGGCTGTGATCGAGGGAAGCTGGAGAAGCTTGGGGGGACGCCTATGATGTGTTGGGTTTCCCAGCCTCACCGGAGCGGCTAACCGAGGTTTGCACCAGGGCCGAGTTTACCACGTGCTGGGACCCGGTAGAGGCAGGATTTGAACTCAGGGACCAGGGAGAAGGCACGGAGCAGGGGTGGGGTGGGGTGGGGTGCCCGAGAGGGCTGGGACGGCCTGACCCCGCCCGGCTGTATTGCAGAGCTTCGGTAGCCCCAATAAGAAGCACGTGGGGGTCATCCTGCAGCGGGGTGCGCTCATCCTACTCCTCGCCTGCTTCCCCTGCTGGGCACTCTTCCTCAACACAGAGTTGATCCTGCGGCAATTCGGGCAGGACCCGGCGGTGTCCAGGTACCGCTTGGCTCCTGCTGGGAGGGTCTGGGAAACCCGGGCAGGGGCGGGAACCCACCCCCGCCTCCCCAAGCCGGGTGCTTCTCTGGGTCCCACTTGGCCCCAAGTGCAGCGACCTTGGGTTTGGTGTTGGGATTCTCCCGCGTAGCGTTGCTGCTCCCGCTGTGACCAGCAGGGGGCAGGCGGACGGCCAATTTTAATTTAGGAGGAGGGAAATCCTTTGGAATCTGCATGTTGTTTGCACCTGATAGGAGCTTCATAAATGCTCTTTGAAGACATGAAGTGTGCGCTCCCCTATATTCCAAGGAGAAAAGGATGGAGCCCATTTCTGATACATTTCAAGTAGTTCCTAATTAACTTTCGATGTACCCTCTCGTGGGGATGCCTGATTCCTTTTATATTATGCACACTTCACCTGGTTATTTCGTTGACAGGGTATCTATCACTTGTTTTCCCTCTGCACTACATTTTACGCTGAATTTAAGTTCCCTTCTCTGAGGCCATAGGTGGCTGGGTCTGCTCTGACTCCTGGCATCGTGATAGCGCCTCATAGCAGCAACCATTGACAGCTGAGCTTGCACTTGACTGAGCTCTGGAGGGCTTGGTAAAGCCTCTCCTCCCACCCGCATGCCCAAGACGTCCCTTGGGTCCCTGTCCTCCGCAGGCTGCAGCCGGGTCAACTTGGAGACTTCCCTTTCTCTTGCAGGTTATCCCAGGACTATGTGACGGTTTTCATCCCGACACTCCCGGTAAGCGCCGCTGAATCTGGCCTCTTGAAGACACAGTTATTTTGCCGGGCTTAGAGGAATGTGCATTTACCCTCACCTACAGGCCAGCTTTTTGCCTCCCTCCCGCCCCGCCCCCCCCATCTGCTTCGGATGCATTTGAGGGCCTGGGGAGGATGGCTGAAATGGCAGGAGAAAAAGAACTATGATTCCAATCATTGCAAATTCAATTGCTAAACAAAATAGCCTAATATGTTGTTTTCTGATTAGAAAACTGTTTATTGGAGAAATATTGGAAAGCACAGGGAAGAAAAATTTCACATCACTTATAGTCCTACCACCTGAAGAGTACATGTGTTAACAGAACTTTCCAAGGTTGTTTCTATTCATGAGTGTATGTGTTCAAATGCACACATATGCACATACAGTCTGAAATGGGGTCAATATGTATGCATTGTATTACTATACATGGTGTTGATATATAATCCTTGGTAGGATTATATAGATGTCCACAATATCAACTTCAAAAGCTAAATATAGTTGTACAAGATTTATGTAACCAATCCCTATATGCTAGATATTTAGTTGTTTTCAATATTTACTATTTTATATATATATATATATTAAACTTTATTTTTAAAGGAGTTTTAGATTACAGAAAAGTTCCATAAAAAATATAGGGGATTTCATATACCCCACCCCTTCTCCCGCTCACATTTTCCCCTATTAACAACATCTTTCATTAGTGTGGTACATTTGTTACAATTGATGAATACATATTGAAGCATTGCTCCTAACCATGGTCTATAGTTTACATTATGGTTTACACTTTGCTCTTTGTTTTTAGGAAATGTAGATGGAATATTAAGTATTCAAGGAGCATGATGTATATAACTTACACTCATGTGTTCAGAAGATGGATTGATAAATAGATTGAAAGACAGATGGATGGATCAATAGATGGATCGATAGATAGAGGCCACTGCTCTCAGTTCTTCTGGGTATATACCTAGTAATGGTATTGCCAGGTCATATGGCAAGTCTATATTCAACTTCCTTAGGAACTGCCAAACAGTCCTCCACAGTGGCTGGACCATTCTGCATTCCCACCTATAGTGAAGAAGTGTTCCTATCTCTCCACATCCTCTTCAACACTTGTAGTTTTCCATCTTTTTAATAGTGACCTTTCTAATAGGTTTGGAAATGATATCCTGTTGTAGCTTTGAATTGCATTTTCCTAATTGCTGGTGATATTGGACATTTTTTCATGTTTTTTTTTTTTTTTTTTTTTTTTCCATTTGTACTTCTTTTTTGGACAAGTGTCTATTCAAGTCTTTTGTGCATTTTTTAATTGGGTAGTTTGTCTTTTTATTGTTGAGTTGTATCACCTCTTTATATATCATAGATATTAAACCCTTATATATGTGATTTCCAAATATTTTCTCCCATTGAGTTGGCTGCTTTTTCACCCTCTTGACAAAGTCCTTTGAAGTGCAAGTTGTTTAATTTTGAGAAGATCCAATTTATCTATTTTTTCTTGTAGTGCTCATGCTTTGGGTATAAGGTCCAAGAAACTACCACTTACCAAAAGGTCTTGAAGATGTTTCCCTACATTTTCTTGTAGTAGTTTTATGGTCCTGGCTTTTATACTTAGGTTTTTTATCAATTTTGAGTTGATTCTTATACAGGGAGTGAGATAGGGGCCCTCTTTCATTCTTTTGGTTATAGATATCCAATTCTCCCAGCACCATTTGTTGAAGAGACTGTTTGTCCTGTTAACATGCACTTAGTAGGTTTGTCAAAAACCAGTTGACCCTAGAGGTGAGGGTTTATTTTAGGACTCCCAATTCTATTCCACTGAATCAATGTGTCTATCTTTATGCAAATACCATGGTGTTTTGACCACTGTAACTTTGTAATATGTTTCAAGGTCAGGCAGTGAGAGTCCCACCACATTGCTCTTCTTTTTTAGGATGTTTTTGACTATTCAGGTGCACTTTCCCTTCCAAATAAATTTGGTAATTGCCTTTTCTATTTCTGTAAAGTAGGCTCTTGGAATTTTGATTGGTATATTGCACTGAATCTATAAAACAGTTTGGGTAGGATTGACATCTTCATGATAGTCTTCCAATCCATGAACACGGAATGTCTTTCATTTGTTTAGGTCTTTGTTGATTTTTTTTTTTAACTTTATTTTGTACATTTAATAATTGAAAACATAAGCATTTAAAAACTAAAAAGTAAACACATATGAATAAATATATGCATTTCTCAATTAAATGAAATGGATACATGTAAATTTTTTTGTTGTTTTGTGTTTTTTTTGTGTGTGAATCAAACAATATATTACACAATATGTTTGGTTCATAGTAATGCATTCATACAGTATTTGTCCTTTTGTGTCTGGCTTGCCTCACTCAACATAATGTCCTCCAGGTTCATCCATGTTGCCATATGCTTTATGACTTCATTTCTTCTTACAGCTGCATAATATTCCATCGTGTGAATAGACCACAGTTTGTTTATCCATTCATCTGTTGATGGACACCTGGGTTGTTTCCAACTTTTGGCAATGGTGAATAATGTGGCTATGAACATCGGTGTGCAGATGTCTGTTCGTGTCACTGCTCTCAGTTCTTCTGGGTATATACACAGTAGTGGTATTGCAGGCTCACATGGCAAGTCTATATTCATCTTCTTTAGGAACTGCCAAAGAGTCCTCCACAGTGGTTGTACCATCCTGCATTCCCACCAACAGTGAAGAAGTGTTCCTATCTCTCCACATCCTCTCCAACACTTGTAGTTCTCTGTCTTTTTCATAGTGGCCATTCTGATAGGTGTGAAATGATATCTCATTGTAGTTTTGATTTGCATTTCCCTAATCATGAGTGATGTTGACCATTTCTTCATGTGTTTTTTTTGCCATTTGTATTTCTTCCTCAGAGAAATGTCTATTCAAGTCTTTGGCCCATTTTTTAATTGAGTCATTTGTCTTTTTATTGTTGAGTTGTAACATCTCTTTATATATCCTGGATATTAAACCCTTATCAGATATGTGATTTCCAAATATTTTTCCCATTGAGTTGGCTGCCTTTTCACCCTTCTGACAAATTCCTGTGAGGTGCAAAAGTGTTTAATTTTGAGGAGGTCCCATTTATCTAATTTTTCTTTTGTTGCACGTGCTTTGGGTATGAGGTCCAAGAAACCACCACCTACTACAAGGTCTTGAAGATGTTTCCCTACATTTTCTTCTAGTAGTTTTATGGTCCTGGCTTTTATATTTAGATCTTTTCCTATTTGGACGCCTTTAATTTTTTTGTCTTGTCTAATTGCCCTCACTAGAACTTCTAGTACAATGTTGAATAACAGTGGTGACAGTGGGCATCCTTGTCTTGTTCCTGATCTTAGGGGGAAAGCTTTGAACCTTTCCCCATTGAGTATGATATTGGCTGTGGGTTTTTCATATATGCCTTTTATCATATTGAGGAATTTTCCTTTTATTCCTATCTTTTGAAGTATTTTTATCAAAAAAGGAGGTTGGATTTTGTCGAATGCCTTTTCTGCATCTATTGAGATGATCATGTGGTTTTTTTCCTTCAATTTGTTAATGTGGTGTATTACATTGATTGATTTTCTTATGTTGAACCAGCCTTGCATACCAGGAATAAATCCCACTTGGTCGTGATGTATAAGTCTTTTGCTATGCTGTTGGATTCGATTTGCAAGTATTTTGTTGAGAATTTTTGCATCTATGTTCATGAGAGAGATTGGTCTGTAATTTTCTTTTCTTGTGGAATCTTTATCTGGCTTTGGTATTAGGGTGATGTTGGCTTCATAAAATGTGTTGGGTAATTTTCCCTCCACTTCGATTTTTTGGAAGAGTTTAAACAGGATTGGTGTTAATTCTTTTAGAAATGCTTGGTAGAGGGGGCGGATGTGGCTCAAATGGTTGGGCGTCCGTCTGCCATATGGAGGGACCTGGGTTCGATCCCCGGGACCTCCCGGTAAAATAAAAAATATATAAGGAAGGCGTATGGGCTGCCAGGCTCTGTGTGCCGCTGAGCTGTCGGGCCCCGGGAGCCATGCAGCAGGATGATGACGTAACAGGGGAGAGACAAGACGAGATGCTCCGAAAGCTCCAGAAGCCAGGAGCTGAGAAGGCACAGGCAGCAGAATACCTCTGTCCTACATCGGAGGTCTCCAGGATCGAATCCTGGTGAAGACTGGAGGAGGAGGATGAGAAGAGATGGCAGGAAACAGACACAGAGAATTGCCCAGCAAATGGACACAAAACAGCAAATGGGGAAGGGGGTGTTTAAAATGGATAAAGTCAATAAATAAAATCTTAAAAAAAAAAAAAAAAGAAAGAAAGAAATGCTTGGTAGAACTCACCTGTGAAGCCATCTGGTCCTGGACTTTTCTTTGCTGGGAGATTTTTGATGACGGATTCAATCTCCTTAATTGTGATTGGTTTGTTAAGTTCTTGTATTTCTTGTTGTGTCAGTGTAGGTTGGTTATGAGTTTCTAGAAATTTGTCCATTTCATCCAGGTTGTCTAGTTTGTTGGCATATAGTTTCTCATAATATCCTCTTATGATTCTTTTTATTTCTGTGAGGTCATTTGTAGTTTCCCCCCTTTCATTTCTGATTGTATTATTTGCATCTTCTCTCTTTTTTTCTTTGCTAGTCTAGTGAGGGTTTTGTCAATTTTATTGATCTTCTCAAAGAACCAGCTTTTGGTTTTGTTGATTTTCTCTATTGCTTTTTTGTTCTCATTTTCATTTATTTCTGCTTTAATCTTTATTATTTCTTTCCTTCTTTTTGCTTTGGGATTGGTTTGCTGCTCTTTTTCTAGTTTCTCAAGTTGTTCAGTTAAATCTTTGAGTTTAGCTCTTTCTTGTTTCTTTTTTTTTTTTTTTTTTTACCGGGAGGTCCCGGGGATCGAACCCGGGTCCCTCCATATGGGAGACGGACGCCCAACCAGTTGAGCCACATCCGACCCCTCTTGTTTCTTAATATAGGCATTTAGGGCTATAAATTTCCCTCTCAAGACTGCCTTTGCTGTATCCCATAAGTTTTGATATGTTGTGTTCTCATTTTCATTTGTCTCAATATATTTACTGATTTCACTTGTAATTTCTTCTTTGACCCACTGAATATTTAGGAGTGTGTTGTTCAGTCTCCACACATTTGCAAATTTCCTTTTTTCCTGTCTGTTATTGATTTCTAGTTTCATTCCATTATGATCTGAGAAGGTGCTTTGTATAATTTCAATCTTTTTATATTTATTGAGAGCTGTATTGTGACCTATATGTGGTCTATCCTGGAGAAAGATCCATGGGCACTTGAGAAGAATGTATAACCTGCTGAGTTTGGATGCAGTGTTCTGTATATGTCTGTTAGGTCTAACTTGTTTATCATATTGTTCAAGTTCTCTGTTTCCTTGTTGATCTTCTGTCTAGTTGTTCTATCTAATGATGTGAGAAGGGTGTTGAAGTCCCCAACAATTATTGTAGAAATGTCTATTTCTGCCTTCAGTTTTGCCAGAGCTTGTCTCATATATTTTGCGTAGATATTTATGACTGTTATATCTTCCTGGAGGATCGTCCCTTTTATTAATATATAATGGCCTTCTGCATCTCTTATCACTTTTTTTGCATTTGAAGTCTGTTTTGTCTGATATTAGTATAGCTACCCCTGCTCTTTTCTGTTTACTATTCGCATGGAGTATCTTTTTCCAACCTTTTACTTTCAGCTGGCTTGTATCCTTGTGTCTGAGGTGAGTTTCTTGTAAGCAGCATATGGATGGCTCATGTTTTTTTATCCATTCTGTCAGCCTGTATCTTTTGATTGGGGAATTTAATCCATTCACATTCAATGATATTACTGAAAATGCACTATTTATTTCCTCCATTTTATTCTTTGGTTTTCATATGTCATCTTATTTTTGTCTTTCTTTTTATTCTTTTGGTTACCCTTTCTGCTTTTCTTTCTTCTATACTCTCCTCCAAGCCTCTCTCTCCTGTCTTTTTCTTTCAGTTTCTAAGGCTTCCTTTAATATTTCCTGCAAAGGTGGATTCTTTTTTGCAAACTCTCTTAGTTTCTGTTTGTTTGTGAATACTTTATATTCACCTTCATATTTGAAGGACAGTTTTGCTGGATAAAGAATTCTCGGCTGGCAGTTTTTCTCTTTCAGTTTCCTAATTGTATCATACCACTGTCTTCTCGCCTCCATGGTTTCTGAAGAGAAATCTGCACAAAGTCTTACTGGACGTCCTTTGTACGTGATCGTTTGCTTCTCTCTTGCTGCTCTGAGAAATTTCTCTTTATCTTCGACATTTGACATTCTGAATAATATGTGTCTTGGCATAGGTCTATTTGGATTTATTCTTATTGGTGTACGGTGTATTTCTTGGACATGTAAGTTCATTTCTTTCGTGAGAGTTGGGAAATTTTCAGCTATTATTTCCTCAAATACTCTTTCTGCCCCTTTTCCTTTCTCTTCTCCTTCTGGAACTCCCATGACATGTATGTTCTTGCGTTTTGTGTTGTCATTCAACTCTCTGAGCCACTGCTCAAATTTTTCCATTCTTTTCTCTCTTCAATTTTAGCTGCTCTGTCTTCGGTATCACTTATTCTTTCTTCTTTCATTTCGAGTCTGCTGTTGTATGCTTCAAAAAAAAAATTTTTTTTTTAAAGATTTTATTTATTTATTCATTTATCCCCCCCTTGCTGCCTGTGCTCGCTGGGTCAGCTAACCACGCCTAGAAACTAGTGTATAGGAACTGAACTATACTAGTGTATAGAAACTAGTGTATAGGAACTGAACCCGGGGCCTCCCATATGGTAAACAGGAGCCCCACCGATTGAGCCACAGCCGCTTCCCTCCAATGTATTTTTTACTTCACTTATTTTGTCTTTCATTCCCATGAACTCCGTTACTTTTCTGTTCATGATTTCAAATTCTTTACGTTTGAGCAATGACTTCTTGATGTCATTGATCTCTTTAACTATGTTCTCTTTCATCTCATTAATTTGATTTTGGAAATGTGTGCTCATCTCATTGATTAGTTCTCTCAAATTCTGCATCTCTTCTGGGACTTTGCTGTATTTCTTTTCTTGGGCCATGTCTTCTATTTTCTTAGTATGGCCCGTAATTTTTTGCTGGTGCTTAGGCATCTGGTTAGTTTGTATTTTACATGGATGCTCTATCTCTTTCTCTTTTATGGGGTTTTAGTGGCAGGAGGCTGTGAGTTACCACAGCTCTTTGATTTTTGGCTCAACCTTGATTGTTAGGATTGTCCTGCTGGTTGCTCAAAACTGGGCACTGGACCCAGTAATTGGTTGTAGAGCCGTTTCCTAGGGCCTTGGGCAGGGAGGCTATAGAGGCCAGGAAAAGCCTCTCTTACTTATTAATTTTCTTATGTGCACGTCCTTGGTCTGCCAGGAGATGGCGCTTGTTGGCAGCTCTCAATTCAATGCCTGGTTTGAGAGTATTTGTTGTGACACAGACCAGATCAATGTGATAGAGCTTCCTGTCTGGGGGCTAGGAGCTCTGTGATTCAAACTTTCTGAGACAGTTCTCCAGCCTTCTTTCGTAGCGCCCTCTTTTCTCAGCTAGGAAATATTTCCACTCCCTTCTGAGTCCTCAACAATCAGTCCCTATTAGTAGAGGAGGAGATTGGGAGGTTTGTATATCTTTAGCCCCTTGCAGGCTCCAAGGCAAACAATGGCGCAGCCCCACCCAGCCTGGAAGGGCTCTTGGGACAGGGCAGACCAAACCTGGGAGTCCAAAGCAGGGTCAGCCCCAGGCTCTCTCTCCCCTCTCCCGTGGTATCCTCAACAATTAGTCCAGGCTAGAAGAGAGGGAGGTTGCAAGGGTCAGATTTCTCCAGTCCTTCCTAGGCTCCCAGGGCAAACCATTGTGTGGAAGGGCCCGTGGGTATCCGCAGCCCAAATTTCAGGTCAGAACCTGAGTCAGCCTAAGGCTGACACATCCCTCTCTCTCCCCTTTCCAGGAGTGGCAGATCCCTGAAGCCCCCTTTGTCTGTGGTCGCAGGCCCAGGGGCCCGAGAATTCTGAAGAGTATGGGGGAGGGTGCCGGCAGCAGCAGAAGCTGCTACTTGCAACTCACAGTTCTGTAGTCGTGATTTCCCTCTTCTGTCCCTCTCTCCTCTGTGTGGTGTGCAGCCTTCACCTGCTGTCCTAAACCCTAGAAGATCTTTTTCGGGGCTGTTTCAGCTTGTCCTCTAGCTATTTTTCTGGAGAAGAGATTCCCGTGTCTTACTAGTCTGCCATCTTCCTGGAAGTCCCCTGTTGATTTCTTTTAGCATTGTTTTGTAGTTTTCTGAATATAGGTCCTGTACATCTTTGGTTAAACTGATTCCTAGGTATTTGAGTCTTTTTGTTGCTATTGCAAATGGAATTTTTTCCCTGATTTTCTCCTCAGATTATTCAATACTAGTGTATAGAAACATCACTGATTTTTGCATGTTGCTCTTGTATCCTGCCACTTTGCTGAACTTGTTTATTAGCTCAAGTAGCTTTGTTGTAGACATTTCAGAGTTTTCTAAATATAGAATCATGTCATACATAAATAGTGAGAGTTTTACTTTCTCTTTTACTGTTTGTTTGCCTTTTATTTTTATTTTTTAAAAAAATAAATCTGTTTTATTGAGATCTATTAAACCAATATTGCCTTTTATTTTATTTTTCTTGTCTAATTGCTCCAGCTAGAACTTTTAGTACAATGTTGAATAACAGTGGTGTTAAAGTGCCTTGTCTTGTTCCCGATCTTAGAGGGAAAACTTTCAACCTTTCCCCATTGAGTACGATGCTGGCTGTGGGTTTTTCTATGTATGCCCATTATCATATTGAGGAACTTTCCTTCTATTCTTATCTTTTGAAGTGTTTTTATCAAGGAAGGGTGCTGGATTTTGTTGAATGCCTTTTCTGCATCAATTGAGATGATCATGCGTTTTTCTTCCCTTCAATTTGTTAATGTGGCATATTATGTTAATTGATTTTATGTGTTGAACCACCTTTACATACCAGGAAGAAATCTAACTTGGTCATGGTGTATAATTTTTAAAATATGCTGTTGCATTCTATTTGCAAGTATTTTGGTCTATAATTTTCTTTTCTTGTAGTATCTCTATCTGACTTTGGTATTAGGGTGATGTTGTCATCATAAAATGTGTTGGGTAATTTTCCCTTCTCTTTAATTTTTTGGAAGAGCTCAAACAGGATTGGTGTCAATTCTTCTCAAAATGTTTGGTAGAGTTCACCTAAAACTCGTCTGGTCCTGGACTTTCCTTTTTGGAAGATTTTTGATGATTGATTCTGTCTCTTTAAATGTGATTGGTTTGTTGAGTTTTTGCATATCTTGTAGAGTCAATGTAGGTTGTTTGTACATTTCTAGGAATTTGTCCATTTCATCTAGGTTGTCTAGTTTGTTGGTGTACAGTTTTTCATAATAACTTTTATGATCCTTTTTATTTCTCTGGGGTCAGTCATAACTTCCCTCCTTTCATTTCTGATTTTATTTATTTGCATCTTCTCTCCTTTTTCGTCTAGCTAGGGGTTTGCCAATTTTATTGGTCTTTTCAAAGAAACAGCTTTTGGTTTTGTTGATTTTCTCTATTATTTTTTTGTCCTCAATTTCATTTATTTCTGCTCTAATCTTTATTATTATTTTTCCTTCTGCTTGCTTTCAGATTGGTTTGCTGTTCTTTTTCGAGTTTCTCTAGTTCAGTTAAATCTTTGAGTTTAACTCTTTCTTCTTTTTTAATATAGGCATTTAGGGCTATAAACTTCCCTTTCAGCACTGCCTTTGCTATATCCTGTAAGTTTTGATGAGTTGTGTTCTCATTTTCATTCATCTAAAGATATTTACTAATTTCTCTTACAATTTCACTTTGACTCGCTGATTGTTTCAAAGTGTGTTATTCAGCCTCTACACATTTGCAAAATTTCCTCTTTCCTCTCTATTATGATTTTCACCTTCATTCCACTAAGATCTGAGAAGGCACTTTGTATGATTTCAATCATTTTATATTTATTGGGACCTGCTTTGTGACCCAACATGTGGTCTAACCTGGAAAAAAGATCCATGAACACTTGAGAAGAATGTATAACTTGCTAATTTGTGATACAACATTCTGTATATGTCTGTTAGGTCTAGCTCATTTATCATATCGTTCAGGTTCTCTGTTTCCTTTGATCTTCTGTCTAGTTGTTCTGTCTAATGATGTGAGTAGTGTGTTGAAGTTTCCATTTATTATTATAAAGATGTGTGTTTCTCCCTTAAGTTTTGCCAGAGTTTGCCTCATGTATTTTGGGGCACCCTGGTTAGATGCATAGATATTTATGAGTGTTACTTCTTCGCAGTGGATTGTCCCTTTTATTAATATGTAATGGCCTTCTGCATCTCTTATACCTTTTTTTGCATTTAAAGTCTGTTTTGTCTGATATTAGTATAGGTGCCCCCCCCCCCCTTTTTTTTGGTTACTGTTTGCATGGAATATCTTTTTCTAACCTTTCACTTTCAGCCTATTTATATCCCTGGATCTAAGGTGAGTCTCTTGTAGGTAGCATAGGGAGGTATCATATATTTTTATCCCTTCTGTCTCTATATCTTTAGATTGGGGAGTTTAATCCATTCACATTCAATGATATTACTGTAAATGCATTATTTACTACCACCATTTTATTATTTGGCTTTCATATGTCATATCTTATTTTTGTTTGTCATTTTACTCTTTTGGTTATCCTTTCTGATAGTCTTCCCTTCTACACTCTCCTCCAAGCCTCTCTCTCCTGTCTTTTTCTTTCAGGCTGTAAGGTTCCTTTAATGCTTTCTGAAAACCTGGATTCTTTTTATGAATTCTTAGTTTCTCTTTGTGAGTATTTTAAACTCACCTTCATATTGAAAGGACAATTTTTCTGGAAAGAGAATTCTCAGCTGGCACTTTTTATCTTTCAGTATCCTAATTATTGCATACCACTGTTCTCTCACCTCCATGGTTTCTGATGAGAAATCCACTGTAAGTCTTACTGGGTATCCCTTGTATATGATGGTTGCTTTTCCCTTGTTGCTCTCAGAATTTTCTCTTTATCTTTGGCATTTGACATTCTGAATAGTGTGTGTCTTAGAGTAGGTCTATTCAGATTTATTATGATTGGGGTATGCTGTGCTCCTTGGATATGTAAATTCATGTCTTTCATGAGAATTAGGACATTTCCAGCCCTTATTTCCTCAAATACACTTTCTGCCCCCTTTCCCTTCTCTTCTCCTTCTGGAACTGCCAAGACGTGTATATTGTTGTGCTTTGTGTATTCATTCTACTTCCTGAGGCCCTGCCCAATTTTTTCCATCCTTTTGTCTCTCTGTTCTTCTAGCTCCTCAATTTCAGCTGTTCTTTCTTCTGCATCACTTATTCTTTCTTCTATTATTTTTTTCAAGTCTGCTGTTATATGCCACTAATTTTTTTTTTTTTTTTTTTTTTGGAGGTACTGGGGATTGAACCCAGGACCTTGTACATGGGAAGCAGGTGCTCAACCACTTGAGCTACATCCACTCCCCATGATAACGTGGTTTTGTTTTGTTTTGTTTTTTAGTTTATTTATTCCCCGCCCTGCCCCTGCTTGTTGTCTGTGTCCATTTACTGGGTGATCCTCTTTGTCTGTTTCCTGCCTTCTCTTCTCATCCTTCTCCTCCAGTCTTCGCCGGGATTCAATCCTAGGAACCTCCGATGTGGGAGAGAGGCACCCTGCTACCTGCGCCACTTAGATCCTGGTTTCTGGTGTGTCTCGTCTTAACTCTCTCTTGTGTCTCTCCCTTGCTGTGTCATCATCTTGCTGCGTGGCTCAGCAAGGCCTGGCTTGCTGCACACAGGTTGGTGGCTCTCCTGCATGCCTTCTATTTTTATTTTACCAAGAGGCCCCAGGGAGTGAACCTGGGTCCCTCCATATGGCAGACGGATGCCCAACCACTTGAGCCACATCCACCCCCCATGATAACATGTTTTGTTTTTTTTTTTAAGATTTATTTTTTTTATCACCCTCTTGCTGCTTGTGTTTTCTGTGTCCATTTGCTGTGCATTTTTCTGTGTCTGCTTGTCTCCCCTTGTTGCATCATCTTGCTGTGTCAGCTCTCTGCACCATGTGGGCCAGCTTGCCCTCACCAGAAGGCCCCAGAATCAAACCTGGGGCCTCCCATATGGTAAATAGGAGCCTAACCACTTAAGCCACATTCGCTTCCCGATAGTATGTTTTTGATCTCACCTATTGTGTCTTTCATTCCCATAAGTTCCGTTATTTTTCTATGCAGGTTTTCAATTTCTTCTTTGAGCTGCCCAGCGTCATTTTTTTTTTTTTTGTCATTTAAAAAAAATTATTGAAGTGTATCACTCATACATGAACATAAACAATAAGTGTATAGCAATAGTTGTGAACTTACAAAACAAACATACAACATCATACAGGGATCTCATACCTCACCCTGCCACCATACCTTGCATTGTTGTTAAACATTTTTAACTAATCATTAAAAATCATCCTCAAAATATTCCTACTAACCAAAGTATTTCCCCCAACCCACCCTATTATTATTATTATTATATCATTTATACATGAACATACATAAACAGTAAGTGTATAATAAAAGTTCTGAACTTAGGAAGCAAACATTCATAACATCATACAGGGGTCCCATACATCAACCCTCCACCAACACCTTGCATTGTCGTGAGACATGTTACAAATTATGAAAGAATATTGTCAAAATCTTACTAGTAATTATTGTCCCTATCTTATATTTGGTGTATTTGCCCCCCAACCTACCCTATTATTATTATCTTTTAAAAGATTTATTTATTTATTTTATCCATTTTAAACACCCCTTTCCCCATTTGCTGGGCAATTCTCTTTGTCTGTTTCCTGCCATCTCTTCTCATCCTTCTCCTCTAGTCTTCACCAGGATTCAATCCTGAAGACCTCCGATGTAGAAGAGAGATCTTCTGCCACCTGCGCCACCTCGGTTCCTGGTTTTTGGAGCTTTCGGAGCTTCTTGTCTTGACTCTCCCCTGAGTCTCTCTCCTGTTAGGTCATCATCTTGCTGCATGGCTCCTGGGGCCTGGCGGCTCACAGGCACACAGAGCCTGGCAGCCCATGTGCCTTCTATATATATATATATATATATATATATATATATATATATTTATTATTATTATTATTATTTTTTATTTTACCGGGAGGTCCTGGGGATCGAACCCAGGTTCCTCCATATGGCAGACGGATGCCCAACCATTTGAGCCACATCCACCCCCCCTATTTTTTTTAAATATATTTTTATGACAGAAGTTGTAAACTTACAAAACAATCATGCACATGTGTAGAATTCTCAAACAACACCCCTCTATCAACACACCACACTGTGGTAGAACATTTGTTACAGATTATGAGATAATATCATCCAATTATTACCAGATCCATTGCGTACATTTGGCACACCTTTTCCATACTCTCCCATTATCAACACAGTACATCTTTGGCATAGATGTAAGAATATTACATTATTACTGTTAACCACACTCCATAGGTCACTCCAGTTGTATTTTTCCCATACTTCTGCACATTCCCACCACCCTGCAATAGTGATGTACATCTGCTCTGGCTCACAAAGGACAATTTGCATCTGTACCATCAACCACAATTCTCATCCACCTCTGGGTTTACTGTGCTATTCAGCCCCTATTTTATTTTCTAGCTTTCTGTCAATGGCATTTACATCCTAAGACTACCATTTTCAGCCACATCCCCATTTATAAACCAGCTGTAACCCTCACTATAATGTGTTACCATCAACTCTGTACATTTGTATGCTTTCAAATTCTTCTTTGTACTCATCCAATGTCTTCTTAATATCCTTAAACTCTTTAGCCATCTCAGTGAATTTATTAAGGAGATTTGTTTGAACATCTATGATTAGTTGTTTCAACTCCTTTATGTCATCTGGAGCCTTATCTTGTTCCTTTAACTGGGCCATATCTTCCTGTTTGTTGGTGTGGATTGTAATTTTTTGTTGGTGTCTTGGCATCTGGCTTACTAGAGTATTTATTCTGGGTGTAGTTTTTCTCTTTAGTTTAGGGCTTCCTGCCCTTTCTCCCTTGCTGGTTGTGTAGTAGGAGCCAAGGATGCACTTGGTACTATAAGCTGTGGAGGCTCAAGCTACCCTCATTGCCCCAAGGACCAATGAAGCTTCTCCCAACTTTCTCGTTTGCCAGGGGTAGGGACAGAGCCACAGCTGTGTGGAATAATCCAACTCATGCAGGCCTAGATTGTAGTTGCCCAGAGAGACTGATGACTCTTCGTTCCCCTTTCTCCTCTGCCTGGGGCAGGGGATGGAGCTGCAGGTGTCGACAGCAATCTATGCAGTGCAGGTCCAAGATGACCACAGTTGCCCTGGTACACTTCCTATTATTCAGTCTGTGCCAGCTAAATGTACCTGCATTTACCTGGATAGGCTGGTGCAGGTCCGTCAGCTTCCTCCCTGCTAGAGGTGGGGCTGAAGCCTAGGCTAGGGCTGCAGGCCAATCTGGGTGAAAGAAATCAGTCTCTACCGTCACTGTGATTTTCAGTCAGCCCGGCTTCCCCTCATGCTGGGGGTGGAGTTAAGATGGTGCCTACTGGCCTCTTTCTGACTTGGATAGGTTCAAACTTTAGCTGTTCTTAGGATTATACTTTAGCCAGCCAAATTTACTAATCAGTAGCTGAAGTTGGTGCCCAACCATCTCTTCCTCCCCCGTTTTGGGAAGTGGAGCTTCCAATTCCAGCCATGGAATAGCTCCTGAGGCAGCTTATACTGCCAGTGGAGGATGGGCACCTGCCTCCATGGCAAGGAGTGCTTTACTTACGAATCTTCTCTGAAGATGGGCAGTCTCCTCCTTCCATTCTTTCAAGGATGTTGCAGGATGCTCTTCTGGTCTCCTGGAGCCCCTAAACAAGTGCTTTAGATAGCTCTGGGTGATTACTAAGTGCCCTGTAGCAGAGCTGATTCTAGGAGCTCTTTACTCTGCTGCCATCTTGCTGGTTGTCCTTGCTCAGTGTCATTTTAATGTCCTTTATCTCTTTAGCCATATTGTTCTTCAACTCATTGATTTGATTTAGGAGATTTGTAGGAACCTTATGGATTAGTTGTCTCAAATCCTGTGTGTCATCTGGGGCTTTGATATATTCCTTTGCTGAAGCCATATCTCCTATTTTCTTAGTATGACTTGTAATTTTTTGCTGATGTCTAGGTGTCTGATTATGATGATGAATTTACTCTGATGCTCAATTTCTCTCTCTTCCATAGGGATTTAGTGGCGGGAGGTTGTGTGTTAACTGCTGTACTTTGATTCTTGATTCAACCTGTTCTAGCAGCTCTTTAGGATTATCCCTGTTTAGTTGCTCAAATCCAGATCATGGACCCAGTAATGGGTTGTAGAGAGGCTGTAAAGGCAGGAAAAAGCCTCTCATTTATTTATTTATTTATTTTAAATTGATCTTTTATTTATTTATTTTTTAAAGGAAAAATATTTATATATTTAAACTATGAACTTTTTATGTAAAAGAAAGTGTATGTAAATGTTGATGCATATGAAAATAAAGCCCATATTAAAAATAAGCATTTGTTTTTCAAAAATTAGACAACGTAAAAATTCAGCAGAAGTAACAATTTTGTCATTTAAAACAATTGCTCTGCATGAATCACTTTTTTTTTTTTAATTAATTTATTTTTTGTTGTGGGTAAAAATAAAAAATTTCACAATACATACCAATATTTGGAAAATGGTATATAAATATATATGCATATATGTATTTTAAGAGGTGCTTAGATTACCTAAATATTACACGGAACCTACCGGGATTCCCATGTTCCCCACCTCCCACACCTCCCACCACATCCCACACAAACATCTCCCACAAGTGTGGCCCATCACCCTCAATGGACTTACACATCCTGGGGGCTTGCCATCAACCATAGACCACAGTTCACATCGTAGACCACACTCTCTCCCACACAGTTCTGAATGGTGTGTGCTGATTTAAAATGGCCTACATCGGTTGCCACAACGGCACTCAGGACAACCTCCAAATCCCGAAAAAGCCCCTGTATTTCAACTGCACATCCCCTCCCTGCCCTGAAAGTGTCCAGTGGCCACTGGCTCCACCTCACTGTTATAATTTCTTCCATTGGTAGAATCACCATATGTGTACAGCAGAATACCATCAAGTACACTCTAGTCCATAGTCCTTCCCCCAATCCTGAGGGGACTGGGATGGTGATGTCCACTCCACCTCCAAGTGAGAAGAGGGCTTCTATCCCATGGATATGGTGGGTGGGATGATCCTGCCTGCAGATGCAGGCCCTTTCCATTCCCTGGGGTGGCCATTGCCCATCGTTGTCTCCTCGCCAGGTGACTTGGATGACTCCATTGAGCTGTAGGGTAGGAGTTGCAGCTCCACCGAGATTTCACGCACACCTGGCACATAGGTAGGCCAGAGTCTTCAGTCTCTTGAAGTATACCTAAAAACTCCAGCATCACATATAGGTTTGAATAGGAAGGAATGATGAACCATGTGCAGGGAGGACTTATTTGAGTCCAATTCTGTCACTCTCAGGAGCACAGATTCCAAAGTAGAGCCCACTGATAAGGCGTCAGTCTCTGGGGCTATCCCCCCTTATATAGGACCTGGGTGTCTCCAGAGCTCTCAGGAGCCTCTCTGTGTGAGGTGATATGCACTTTGATGTTCTATGAGCTCCTACTGAGGTGTGCGTAAGCGTTACCTCTGGGATGACCTCCCGACTCTCTTTGAAGTCTCTTAGCCACTTGAACTCATTTGTCTTTACCTTTTCCCCCTTTTATTCAAGGTCTTTTTCCAGTTGTGTTGCCAGTCGGCACTTGGTATTAATCCCTCGTTGCCAGGGAGGCTCATCCCCGGGAGTCATGTCCCACGTTGGGGGGAAGGTAATGCATTCATATGCTGAGTTTGGCTTAGAGAGAGGCCACATTTGAGCAACAAGGAGGCTCTCAGGTGGCAACCTTTAGGCACCCCATAACAGTAAGCTAAGTTTCAGTTACAAGAGCAAAGACTCATAAGGGTAGTCATCAATAAAAAGAACTCATCAGTGGGCCATCCTCTTTTGACAGACACTGTCCCTGCACTCAGAGGACTGTTGCTGCTCCCTTGGAGAATGTGGAAGAGCTCTCCAGGCTAGGAATTCAGATTCCCTCATTTACTGAGTGATTGCCTACCCACCGTGACTGTTCCCCATCCTTTGATCATTTGAACAATTTTGTATATCTTTCATGTATATTCGGATGAACTTACTCCCATGAATCCCTGCTCACAGACACCCCCCACCAATAATCCCCTGCAGTACCCATTGTAACCCTTCTGTGATCTAAATCTTCCATGAACATGTAGTCCATAAAATAATCAAATACACTTAATAGGAAAAAGAAACAACAATGATAAGCTTACATGCAAGAGACAAACATAAGGAAACTCAGGAAAAAAAAAAACAAAAACAAACAAACAATCAAAAAACAAAACAAAATATAATTAGCGGATTGGGACATTCAAAAAAAATGGGGAAAAAAGCAACAGAAATGCCTTTAAAATATATATATATATTCTTTTTTTCCTTTTATCACTGTGTTATCGGATGTCCGGTGTGCCGTGACACCTTTCCCCTCTCAATCCCCAGTGTCTCCCAAATTTTCATTTAATTTTCAAAGAAGTTTTAGGTCACAGCAAAGTCACACATGGAATACCAGAGACTCCCAGATACCAAACCACTCCCCTCTTCCCCACCCCATATTAAACCACCCCCCCTTTTTTTTTTGGATGTTAGCATTGTTATAATTGTTATACATATAGCAAAATATAGCAACTAAACATTGTCAATGACTTACAGTATAGTTTACAATTTAGATGATACAGTTTAATAAGTTTTGATGATATTTACCATGTCCTGTGTCCATTAATGTAAGGTAATGAAAAACCTTTCCCATGACCACTAAATACCCCATTAGATCTTAACTGTTCCTTCCTCCCCACCCCCCTGGGGCATATGGCACTCCCTTGTCTTGACTCATGGAATGTCAAGATTCATAAGTACATGCCCTGGGTATTTGAACCTGCCCTTCCTAATCTACCTGTCAACGCTGCACCACCAAACCCAGTAATATCACTACCCATCTGTCCTATCCTTCAATATGCAACTATACTCTATCCCTTTACCATAGATTATGTCCATATGGGTGATGGCTCAAAGCCTGCTCTTCTCTTTCTCTCCCTTGTTAACCTATCTTTCAGACAATGGTTCTCAGAGACTGCTCACTTTCCTCAGTTCAAATCAGTGAGGTCATATAGTGTTCATACTTCAGTGCCTGGCTTGCTTCACTCAACATAATGTCTTCAAGATTCATCCACGTTATTCCATATGTTAGCACTTTATTCCTTCTTACAGCTGAGTAATATTCCATTGTATGTATGTACCACATTTTGCTTATCCATTCATCTGTTGATGGGCACGGGGGCGATTCCAACTTTTGGCAATAGTGAACAATGCCGCTATGAACATTGGTGTGCATATATCTGTTCGTGTATTTGCTTTCAGTTCTTCTGGGTATATACCCAGCAGTGGAATTGCTGGATCATACGGAAGATCTATTGTTAGTTTTCTGAGGAACTGCCAAACTGTCTTCCACAGTGGCTGGACCATACCACAGTCCTACCAGCAGTGGATGAGGGTTCCTATTCCTCCACATCCTCTCCAACATTTAGTGTCTCCTGTTTTTTTAATAGCTGCCATTCTGATGGGTGTAAGATGGTATCTCATTGTAGTTTTGATTTGCATTTCCCTGATAGCAAGTGATGTTGAGCATTTTTTCATGTGCTTTTTAGCCATCTGTATTTCTTCCTTGGAGAAGTGTCTTTTCAGGTCACTTGCCCATTTTTAAAATGGGTTGTTTATCTTTTTATTTTCAAGGTGTAGGATTTCTTTATATATGCAGGATATTAGGCTCCTATCAGATATATGGTTGCCAAATATTTTCTCCCATTGGGTAGGCTGCCTTTTTATTTTCTTAATAACATCCTTTGAGGTACAGAAGTTTTTAATTTTGATGAGATCCCATTTATCCTTTTTTTCTCTTGCTGCTCGTGCTTTGGCTGTGAAGTTCATGAAACCATTTCCTGTTACAAGGTCCTGTAGATGCTTCCCTACATTATCTTCCAAGGTCTTTATGGTTTTGGCTCTTATATTTAGATCCTTGATCCATCTTGAGTTGATTTTTGTATAAGGTGTGAGATGGTATTCTTCTCTCATTCTTTTGGATATGGATATCCAGTTCTCCAAGCACCACTTGTTAAAGAGGCCATTCTCTCCCACTGAGTGGGCTTCGTGGCCTTGTCAAATATCAGATAACTATATATGTGAGGATCTATAGCAGAACTCTCAATTCGGTTCCATTGGTCAGTAGGTCTATCCTTGTGCCAATACCACGGAGTTTTGATCACTGTAGCTTTGTAGTATGTTTTAAAGTCAGGTAGTGTGATACCTCCAACTTCATTTTTATTTTTCAATATGTCTTTGGCAATTTGGGGCTTCTTACCTCTCCAAATATATTTTGTGGTTAGTTTTTCCAGATCCTTAAAAAATACAGTGTTGACTTTTATTGGCATTGCATTAAATCTGTAGATTAGTTTGGGTAGGATAGACATCTTGATGATGTTTAGTCTTCATATCCATGAACAGGGAATATTTTTCCATTTATTTAAGTCTTCTTTGATTTCCTTTAACAGTGTTGTGTAGTTTTCTGTATATAAGTCCTTTACATCTTTAGTTAAATTTATTCCTAGGTATTTGATTCTTTTATTTACTATTGTAAATGGTATTTTTTTCCTGGTTTCCTCCTCAGTTTGCTCATTATTGGTGTACAGAAATGCTACTGATTTTTGAGCATTGATCTTATAGCCTGCAACATTACTGAACTTCTTTATAAGTTCTAGAAGCCTTGTTGTAGATTTCTCAGGGCTTTCTA
>JAKSZT010054051.1:1976354-2032557 GCA_026826555.1 Tolypeutes matacus
TCCAATCTGGATGCCTTTTATGTCCTTTTCTTGTCTCAGTGCTCGTGAAAGTACTTCTAAGACAATGTTAAATAGGAGTGGTGATAGTGGGCATCCTTGTCTAGTTCCCGATCTCAGAGGGAAGGCTTTTAGGATTTCACCGTTGAAAATGATGTTAGCTTTGGGTTTTTCATATATATCCTTTATCATATTCATAAAGTTTCTGTCTATTCCTATCTTTTGTAGTGTTTTTATGAAGAAAGAGTGCTGTATTTTGTCGAATGCTTTTTCTGCATCTATAGAAATGATCATGTGATTTTTTTCTTTCAATCTGTTTATGTGGTGTATTACATTGATTGATTTTCTTATATCGAACCATCCTTGCATACCCGGGATGAAACCCACTTAGTCATGGTGTATAATCCTTTTGATATGTTGTTGAATGCGATTAGCAAGTATTTTGTTGAGGATTTTAGCATCTAGGTTCATTAGAGTAATTGGTCTGTGATTTTCCTTTCTTGTGGTATCTTTATTTGGTTTTGGTATTAGGGTAATGTTGGCATCATAGAATGAGTTAGGCAATATTCCTTCTACTTCTATTTTTTGGAAGAGCTTAAATAGAATTGGTGTTAGCTCTTTCTGGAATGTTTGGTAGAATTCAGCTGTGAAGCCATCTAGTCTTGGGCTCTTCTTAGTTGGGAGGTTTTTGATGACTGAGTCTATCTCTTTACTTGTAATTGGACTGTTGAGTTCATCTATTTCTTCTTTCATCAATGTCGGCTGTTTGTGGGTTTCTAGAAACTTGTCCATTTCCTCTCAATTATCATTCTTGTTGGCATATAATTTTTCAAAGTATCCTCTTATGATACTCTTTATTTCCGTGGGGTCAGTAGTGATATCCCCTTGCTCATTCCTCATTTTATGTTTTTGCATCTGTTCTCTCTTTTTCTTTGTTAGTCTGGCTAAGGGTTTGTCAAATTTATTGATATTCTCGAAGAACCAGCTTTTTTTTTTTTTTTTATTGTTTCCAGTGTTTTCTTATTCTCTATTTCATTTAGTTCTGCTCTAATCTTTGTTATTTCCTTCTTTCTACTCCCTTTAGGTTTAGGTTGTTGTTTTTCCAATTCCCCCAAGTGTGCAGTTAGGTCTTCAATTTAGCTCTTTCTTCTTTTTTAATATATGAATTTATGGCTATGAACTTCCCTCTCAGGACTGCTTTTGCTGCATCCCATAGGTTTTGATATGTTGTGTTGTCGTTTTCATTAGTTGCAAGGTAGTTACTGATTTCTTTTGAGATTTCCTCTTTGACCCACTGTTTGTCTAAGAGTGTGTTGTTTAACTTCCATATCCTTGTGCCTAACCTGTTTTGCTGGCCCTTAGTGATTTCCAATTTCATTCCGTTGTGGTCAGAGAAATTACTTTGTATAATCTTAATCTTTCTGAATTAATTGAGAGTTGTTCCGTGACCTAGCATGTGGTCTGTTTTGAAGTATGTTCCATGTACACTCAAGAAGAATGTAAATCCTGCTGTATTTGGGTGTAGTGCTCTGTATATGTCTATTAAGTCCAGGTCTTCTAATGTATTGTTGAGTGCCTTTGTTTCTTTATTGATTCTCCATCTAGACATTCTGTCTAATGATGATAGTGGTGTGTTGAAGTCCCCTACTATAATTGTAGAGGCATTTATTTCTCCTCTTAGTTTTTCCAGAGTTTGCTGCACGTATTTTGAGGCACCCCGATTAGGTGCATTAATGTTGATGATTGTTCTCTGTTCTTGAGAGATTACTCCTTTTACTAATATGTAGTGTCCATCTTTGTCTCTTACAATAGTTTTGCATTTAAAGTCTATTTTGTCTGATATTAGAATAGCTACTCCTGCCCTTTTTTGGCTATTGTTAGCTTGTAAAATGGTTTTCCAGCCATTCACTTTCAGCCTCCTTGAATCCCTGGGTCGAAGGTGGGTTTCTTGTAGACAGCATATAGATGGATCACATTTTCTTATCCATTTTGCCAATCTGTATCTCTTGATTGGTGAATTTAATCCATTAACATTCAGTGTTATTACTTGTAACGAATTTCTTACTTCAGCCATTTTTTCTTTGGGTTAATATATGTCATATGTTGTTTTGTTTTTCTTTTTGTCTTTTCAGTTGTTTTTAAACTCTCCTCCAACTCTCTCTCCCTTGTTTTTTCCTTTCAACTTGTAGAGATTCCTTCAGTATTTCTTGAAGTGCTGGTTTCTTATTGACATACTCTCTTAGTTTGTTTATCTGTGAATATTTTGAACTCTCCATCATTTTTGAATGCCAGTTTTGCTGGATAGAGAATTAGTGGCTGGAAGTTTTTTTCTTTTAGTATTTTGACTGTCATACCACTGTCTTCTTGCCTCCATGGTTTCAGCTGAGAAATCATCACTTAATCTTATTGTGCTTCCCTTGTATGTGATGGTTCTCTTTTCTCTTGCTGCCTTGAGTATTTTCTCTTTGTCTTGAGCGTTGGACATTTTGACAAGTATATGTCTTGGAGTTGGCCTGTTGGGATTTATACTATTTGGGGTACGCTGTGCTTTCTGGATCTGCACATCCATCTCTCTCAATAGGGTTGGGAAGTTTTCAGCCATTATTTCCTTCAACACTCCTTCTGTTCCCTTTCCCTTCTCTTCTCCTTCTGGGATGCCCATAATGCGTATGTTTGTGCATTTTGTGTTATCGGTTAATTCCCTGAGTCCATGCTGGATTTTTTCTATCTTTTTGTCTATCTGTTCTACTATCTCTTTGATTTCAGCTGTATTGTCTTCCATATCACTAATTCTTTCCTCTGCCTGTTCAAATCTGCTGTTATGTGAATCCAGCGTCTTTTTGATTTCTTAGATTGTGCCATTGTTCACCATCATATCCATTATCTTTTTAGGCATGTTTGCAATTTCTTCAGTATGTTCTCCCAGTGTCTTCTTTATATCCTTAATCTCTTCCTTCACTTCTTTAAGTTGGTCCATGATATTTGTTTGGATAGCTTTGACTAGTTGTTCAATGTTCTGCATCACTTCCTGGTTTTTAATTTGTTCATTGGACTGGTCCATGTTTTCCTGTTTCTCAGAGTGTATTTTTTGGTTGCCCTCTGGTCACCATATTATCTTGACGGGTTTGTTCAGTTGATTAGCTTTTCTCCATGCTCTAGAGTTTTATTTAGCTGGTGGTTCTGCGTGTGAGTTACGTTTTCTCTTTGGCACTTTTTCTTCTTATTTTATTTCCTTGCTTCTGTCTATGTTCCCGTTCTGTCCACGCCGTTGATCCGCACAGATAGATGTCCCAAGCTTCTCATTCCACGCGTGCATAGCACAGACCCCCAGGCAAGACCCCGTCCACAATCCGCCTTGCTCTGGGAGCTTGCAGTGTGTGCCCTCCTACACTAATGCCATCTTGGCCCCCTCTCACTAATTTCGGCACTTTGCCTTTTGCACAAGCATGCCCAGGCCTGAGATGATCTCAATCAGAGACAACCCTGCCTACCTCCTGCCGCAGCAGAGTGGGGGCCCAAAGGGGCCTGTCCCCCCGGGGCAGCACCACAGCACACACCCAGGGGCTACAGGAGCGTCCGCTCCCCTTGTGGGGTCCATATACACTTTGGGGAAGAAATGTCTGTCAATGTTGGTCTAGGGATTTTTTGTGGGTTTTTTTTTTTTTGTGTGTGTGTGTATTTTTTTAAAAGATTTTATTTATTTATTCATTTATTCCCCCTTGCTGCTTGTGCTCTCTTGGTCAGCTAACCACGCTGCGCGGGCAGGCTTGCCTTCACCAGGAGGCCCCGGGAACCGAACCCGGGGCCTCCCATATGGTAAACGGGAGCCCTACTGATTGAGCCACAGCCGCTTCCCTGTGTGTGTATTTAATTGTTTTTATATTTTATACAGGTAATTTTTCTTTACGGGCTGCTGGCAAAGTATTTGCAAATTCAGGTATGGGTCCCTGGCTAGAGGGGTGCCCCTTTTGCTGCCCACTCCCTGCCAGCACACAGCCCTGGCTGCTGAGTCCCATGTACCCTACTCTAACTCAGTAGGAAGGGACACCTGGGGGCTTTCCCTTTCTCCACCTGTCTGGGAGCCAACTGGGGTGACTTCTAATCCGCGGTCCTGTGTCTCGACATCTG
The DNA here is from genome assembly GCA_026826555.1 of Tolypeutes matacus. Lineage (NCBI taxonomy): Eukaryota > Metazoa > Chordata > Mammalia > Cingulata > Chlamyphoridae > Tolypeutes > Tolypeutes matacus. The sequence goes on from JAKSZT010054051.1 coordinate 1,980,480, forward strand.
GCATGTCCCCAGCCTCCTCCCGGATCTTACTTGTGCCAGGGCCTCTCCGTCCCATCCCCCCCCACCCTGTTCTCCCCATACCTTAGCAAGGGCCAAGTTTCTTTTGTTTCAGTCAATCGTCTGGCCCCAAGTTCTCGGTGCTGTCGTGGGAAACTGCACCAATGCCCTGGCCAACTACGTCCTTGTCTCTGTGCTGAACCTGGGGATCAGGTGAGGCGACTCCTGCCCACTGAGCTCCCGCCCCTGACCTGGGCCTCACCCAACGCAAGGACTTGCAGAAGGCTGCCTGTGCCGTCCGAAAGTTGGGGGGCCCTGCGGTGGCCCAGACTCCAGGTGGGAGAGAACCATATCCCATGGAGGAGATGGGAGGAAGGATGGCTCGGCTAGCCCCCTGCCCCCAACCCCCCCCCCAGCGGATGCCGAGAGTGCCCCCCAGGACGCTGTAGGAAATGCAAAGCTTCCTGGGTGCCCACTGCATCCCTTCCCGCCCCTGGGCTGGCTGTCAGCAGGACAGACCCCCTCTCCCCTGCAGGAGGAAGGGCAGGGAGCACAGTGGGTGTCAGTCACAGTCCTGTGTTCCCTTCTTCCCCAGGGGCTCTGCTTATGCCAATGCCACCTCCCAGTTCCTGCAGGCGGTTTTCCTCTTTCTCTATATTGTGCTGAAGAAGCTGCACCTGGAGACGTGGGCAGGTGCGCAGGGCTGCTCTCACCTGGGGAGGTGGGCACCCCAGGAGGTGCAGCCCCCTCAATGAGCTGATCCTGGAGCCTTCCTGGGGGTAGGGGTGGGGAGAGGGCCCAGCTTCTCCCCAGGCTGGAGAGACCCTGCTCGTGCCTGCCTCCACTTCCCTTTTGCCCCTCCCCCAAAGGTCCAGGGGCCACCCTGTCCATAGTCTCCCCGATGCAGAGTCCTACTGAGGTAGTCCCAGAGTCCTACCTCATGGGTACGTGCCGCTGGGCTTGTTAGCCAAGCCTGGCCCGGTGAGCTCTCTGCCAGGCCTTGAACCTCACCAGGTTGGTGGGAGGTAAAATAAGGTGGAAATCCCAGGTGTCCCAGTGTGCCGAGCACTGACATTTCCCAGCACCTGGTAAGTCCCGTGAGCACTTACTCTGGGGAACTTGGGGCAGAGTGAGCCCAGATTTTGGGTTCTGAGCACCGGGCCCTGCTGACATGCCTCACCGCTCCCCCTCCCCCCAAGTTAACAGTAGAATGTGGGAAACAGCCAAGGCCCTGGGCTAGCACGCTCCCAGGTGTGTGCAATCGTTTTGGCATCCTTGGTCTCCTGTCGTTCTCCCAAGAGCTCCGAGGAGGAGGCAAGGCCAGGGTCAGGGATCGAGATTTTCAGCTGAGGAAACAGAGCCTGGGGAGGATAAAGGAGTCGTCCAAGGTCCCATGGTGCCAAGGGGCTGAGTGGGCACCACCGTCCACGTCCTTAGCTCTGTCCAGTGCCCCTTCCTGTCCCCTGCAGGTCTGTGCTTCCTGGACCCTGCATCCCTCTCCTCCCACCCCCCATCAGCAGCTCTAGGTCCAGCTGGCATCCCCTGTGCAAAATGCCAAGTGCCTGGACCTGCTGACCCCAGAAATATCCGGAAAGAGCCCCAGGCTCGGAGGGGCCCCTCAGGGAGGGTTGCTTCTCAGCCATTGGGGTTCTGTTCTAGGCTGGTCCAGCCAGTGCCTGCAGGACTGGGGCACCTTCTTCTCCCTGGCCATCCCCAGCATGCTGATGATATGCATTGAGTGGTGGGCCTATGAGATCGGGAGCTTCCTCATGGGTACGTGGAAGGGCACGGGGCTGGGCTAGTTCCTCGGCCTGGGCATCGTCCCTGCAAAGTGCCGCCTGGCCCTGGGCTGCATCTGTCTCCAGCAGGCAGGCCTGTGCCTGTCATCTCAGGGCCTGGCACAGAGGGGGTGCCCCGTGAAAAGTCTGCCATGTCTCGGGGCGTGAGTGTGTCAGCTCCGTGGGCTTGGCCACTGCAGGGCTCCTACCTGTTTGTAGTAGCACTCGGGACAGAGTCCAAACATCCTTAAAACCAGAAGGCCATGCCTGGCGTGGCCCCTAGAGACCAGGTACTCCGTCACCCATTTACAGATTAGAAAACTGAGATCCCAAAATAAGAGTCACACAGAAAATCTCTGAAGAGTGAGACCTGAGCTCAGGTTTTCTGATCTGAATCCATTCCTCTCCGACCTCTCTTGTTGTGCCCTTTCTGGAAGGTCCAACCATGCAGAGGAATAGTCTGCAGGAAATTCTATGAGAACCACTGGGCCAGGACTTTCCTGACAGGCTGCAGGCCAAGCAGGGTCATTTTTGTTGCAAATCTGCCCTTCTGTATCATTTGCCCCTTGGTCCCGTATGCAGAGAAGCAGCTGGTTGACCCAGGGTCTCCATGTTCCCTAGCTTCTCCCTGCTGGTCTGGCCAGCAGGTGGTATGTCCTGAGTCCTGGCACAGCCAGACATCTCAGCACTCACCACCATGCCTCCCCCGACAGGCCTGCTCAGCGTGGTAGACCTCTCCGCCCAGGCTGTTATCTACGAGGTGGCCACGTTGATCTACACGGTGAGGTTCCTAGGGTAGGTGTGGGGTGGGGGAAGGAGACTGTGATCCCCTGGCAGGATCTGAGAGCCCCTTTGTATCCACCCAGGCCAGGACCTACTTGGTTTAAGCCACGGCCCACACACAGGTGATCCATATTTAATTCACACACTGTCAGGATTTTGAAAAACTTACCTAATATTATTTATGGATTTGGAGATTTTACGCAATCTGGATTTCCAGGTTTTCTTGAACACTGGGAATTCTGTTGAACAGGGCCCCCCCCCCTTCCTACATACCCAGTTGTTCTTCTTTCAGGATGCCTGCTTCCCTCCACAGCCATACCTGCTCCCCTTTCTCCCTTCCCTTGACCTATGTCACTTATGTATGCACCCTCTAAGGTCCCTTAGTCTGGGACCCCTTCTTTAAGCAAAGGAGTCACTAAAATCTATATTTACAAAACTCATTTATAAGGTGATTCTTACTTTTACAAATGATTTCCATAGAATTTATTTTTCTTACTCTGAACTTTTTTTTCAGTGTACTTAACACCACATTCACCTCTAATATCCATTTATTCACAAGTTTTGGGTGACCCATTGATTTCAGTTGCAAATCCAGCCTTTCTGTGAGGTCTCTGAGGGGTGGATGGGGTGGGATTGATGAGGGAATGATTTCAAGGGGTCGCTTGGGTACCCCAACCCCATCTCCCAACCTCAGACTGCACTGTCTTGCCATCAGCAACACAATGCCCTCTCTCCTCATGCTGCCTCCTTTGGGATCCATGCCTTCCCTCTCTCCTCTCTCTGGGCCAGGCTGGTGGGTATCTCTACCCCCCAGCTCTGGCCCCTTCTTGGCTGAAGATCCCACCCCATCCTAGGGGTTGGAGGGTAGCTCCACTGACAGCACCTTCTTCTTTTGGATCCCAGGTGCCCATGGGGGTCAGCATCGCTGTTTGTGTCCGAGTGGGGACGGCTCTGGGGGCTGCAGATATGGCACAAGCAAAGCTATCAGTCATCTCAGGCATGTTCTGTACAGGTGTGTGGGAGTCCTCTCCTGGTGGGGGAATCCTTGGAAAGTGGGACAAGTGAGGGGCCAGAGGAGAGCCTGCACCTTAGAGGCAAGGTTGGCTATGGGAGCCTGCAGGAGAGCCAACTGGTATACCTTCCACACCAGCTGTATCCACCATCTGACCCAGAGCAGCCCTGGCTGATGGGGAGTTGATAACTGCCCTTCCCTGAGGAAATGGATCCTGGAATAGAACAGCAAATGTTCCTTCTGCAGTCCCCAATCCAAACGAATGGCTCAAAGTCACGGACTTCAGGCCCTATGGTCAAAGGCTTCCCCAATGCAGGGGGCTTAGGTGTCACCTTGCACTGACTGGGCCTTTTGCCTGATTGAAGCTGGGACCTCCACAGATTGGGACCTTGTCAATGCTGTCCCTGGTGTTCTTTTTGTCTCTTCCAGTTGCCATTTCCCTCGTTGTGGGTATCCTGTTGAGCATCCTGAAAAACAAACTGGGGCACATTTTCACCAACGATGAGTAAATAATCAGTTTACTTAACTGACTTCCGGAAAGGGTCAGGGTGGTTCCTAGCTGGTCCTCAGTGGCTCCATGCTGGACCCAAAGGAAGCAGGACCAGCACAGACTTTGCTCTCACGGGGAAGGAAGCCATCATAGCGAGGCCCCTGTGGGCGTGATGGTGTCCCCACACTCTCCAGCTGTGCCATGTCCTCCACCAATTGCTTGTCCACAGATAAGATGCTGATCTAAAAGCAGCAGCAGAATTGTGGGGACTCTTCTGGAGTTTAACCTGTAGCCCATAGACATATAGAAAATCCAGGGCTGGGGGTGTCAGTTATGTTTGCCTCTCTTGATGGGGGGATTAGAAGGGACATAAAAGGCTCTCTAAGGGTATAGTCTTCGTGTCTGAATGAACGTCCTCTCCAATTTCTTCTGCAGAGAAGTCATTGCCCTGGTGAACCAGGTCTTGGTGATTTACATCGCCTTTCAACTCTGCGAAGCCATTTGTGTGAGTACCGCTCTAATCTGAAGCTCGACCCCCAAGTACGTGGGGCTCCATGTTCCTTTGCCCTCCTTGAGACCCCAAAGGGCTGTTGTGAGGATTCCTGAGATAATACATGGAAAGGGCTAATGATATATTAAGTGCTGAAGGTATCTGCTGTTACTGGTTCTATAATTATTCAAAGCAAAGTCTCCCCTTAACTTCTGCAATCTCAGCAAGCCAAAACACAAATACTGACTAGCAAAACACTTAAAGAATACTTTGGTATAAAACCACAAACCTCTCTCTTCCTGATTCCTGAAGAGCTGGGGCCAGGGGTTCTTAACTTTTTTTGTTCCCCTTTGCCAGTCAGGTGAAAACCACGGACCCCTTACTAAGTTCACACTATACTGTGTATTTATTAATAAATATATCACACTGGCACCAACACATCTCCACAAGAATAATGTTGTTTTTTTTTTTTTAATTTAAATTCAAGCTCACGGACCCCTTGTTAGGAATCCCCCTGGCTGGGGCCACGGGCACCAACCCACACCCCAGACTGCTCAAGAGCAGCCACACCCCATTGCCAGACAGAGGGACACTTCTGAAATTTCTGCTCATTTGATCACTGAGTACAGGTCCCACTTAATGCAAATTGGAATGATGTGAATTTTTAAAAGCATGACATTAAAAGGCACTGAAATCTCACTCGAAAAGCATGTGACTCCTTCACATCTTGAGTTGTGGTGGAGTTCTTCAGGAACGCATCCCTTGTGTAAAACTCAACAGCTCCTTAGAGGGGTGTGTCCTTAATTAGCAACACAGAACACCTGTGTTCTAGGCCTTTCCTTGCCTGGGGGAAAAAACCTGCACAATAATTGCTTAACAACTCACTAAAAAAAAAAAAAAAAAGTAACCTGTTGAGAGAAATTATATTTATGGAGGATTTTTCCAAAGGATTCCATGCATGCCATCCAGTTTGCTAAATATTCTAGGATATGGGGAACAGGTGTAGCTCAGTGGTTGAGCTCCTGCTTCACATGTATGAGGTCCTGGGTTCAATCCCCAATGCCTCCTGAAAAAAAGAAAAAATATTCTAGGATTGACCTTTGAATCAAGCTGGGCATTCAGAAAGCAACACATCAGCAGAGCTGCTTCCTTGGGGCAGGGTTTTGGCATCATATCCCTAGATTTCATCAAAGAACATGAAAAGAAACTGCTTTATAGAACCCATCATTGCATTTGTCACAGGATATGTTAAGTATGGATTCCTCTGGATCCAATGTGAAGCAATATCTGAGAAATTCCTTTTGCAATTAAGGGTTAGGAATAGCTTTGCTTTGTCAAGGAATTAAGTGTGCCTGCTCATGTTGGCTATCAAGAGACTCAGAGGTAAATTCATAGATTTTATGGGTCCTTATGGCTTGTCTAGCTGCATGCTAGTATTTGTACACCTGATTATTCTATTAATTCACGTTTTCCACGGAACTTATTATTATTAATTTTTAGATCCATCTATACTTTTCCCACTGCCTTATTCTGCTTCTTTCACTGCTCTTCTGAAAGTGCTCCTCCCAAGAAATCACTGGAAGATGAATCCTGGTCTCAGGCTCGACTTCTGGCGAACTTGACCTAAGACATATACAAATCTGTTTTAGGAGATGCTAACTCTAGCAGCAATGTGCAGGGCAAATTGAACACAGAGACTGAAAGCCTCATTTTCCTTAAACTCTAAGTAGGAGTTTATAACAATGATTTGCCCATCAGCATTTGTTAATAAACCATTATTTATCTTTTCATGTATATTTTCATCTTTCCCACTGGCCTGGCCATTCCTTTATTTTTTTCTCCAAATCCCAGAGATTTATTATTTCTTTCTTTATGTTTTAAACAAACAAATACTCCCTCCTCTCCCCCCCCCACCCCGGTAATTTCTAATATGCTTTCTGTCTTTGCAAATTTGCTATTGCTAGTCATCTCTTATAAGTGATCTCATATAAGTTTTGCTCTTATGTGTCTTGCTTATTTCACTGAGCATAATGTTTTCAAGCTTCTTCCATATTGCAGCATGTCTCATAGCTTCATTTTTTTCTTATGGCTGAATAGTATTCCATTGGGTATATTTTGTTTATTCATTCATTTGCTGGTGGACATGGTTTTAGTTTGCTAGAATGTTGAAAACAATGTACTATGAAATGGGAATTTATTAGCTTACAAGCTTACAGTTTTGAGGCCATGAAAATGTTCAAATCAAGACATCATCAAGACGGTGCTTTCTTCCTGAAGACCAGCTGCTGGCGACCCTGGACTCCTCTGTCACATGGCAAGGCATAAGGCGATGTCTGCTGGTCTTTCCTTCTCTTCTGGGTTTCAATGCTTTCAGCTTCTTGTTTCTGTGGCCTTCTCTCTCTTTGTCTGAATTTCATTCTCTTATAAAGGACTCCAGTAAGAATTTAGACCTATTCTTGGCCACTCCTTAACTGAAGAAACCTCATGAAAATCTACTTACAGTAGGTTTACACTCACAGGAATGGATTAGCTTTAAGAACATGATTTTCTGGGGAACATACAGTTTCAAAACACCACAGACATTTAGGTTATTTCCAGCTTTTGGCTATTGTGAATAATGCTACTATAAACACTCATGTACAAGTATTTGTTTGTGACCTATTTTCACTCCTTTTGGGTATATACCTAGAAATGGGATTGCCGGGTCAAATGGTAATTGTATATTTAACTTTTTGAGGAAAAGTTATTGCTTTCTTCACTGGCCACACCATTTTACATTCCCTTCAACAATATATGAATATTCCTACTTCTCCACATCCTCTCTAATACCTGTTTTTTAAAAAATAATAGCCATTCTAGTGGGTGTGAAAGGGTATCTTGTTATGGTTTTGATTTCTATTTCCCTAATGGCAAATGATGAGCATCTTTTCATGCGTTTATTGGCCATTTGTATATCTTCTTTTGAGAAATGTCTATTCAAGTCTTTGCCAATTTTTAAATTGAGTTATCTTTTTGTTTTGAGTTGTAGGGGTTCTTTATATATTCTAGATATTAAACCCTTATCCAATATAAGGTTTGAAACTGTTTTCTCTGATTCTGTAGGTTGTCTTTTCACTTTCTTGATAAATTCCTTTGCATGAAAGTTTTTAATTTTGATAAAATCAAATTTATCTGTTTCTTTTGTTGTTTGTGCTTTTGGTATCATATCATATCTAAGAATCCATTTGCCCAATTCCAAGTCATGAAGACTTACCCCTATGTTATCTTCTAATAATTGTACAGTTTTAGCTCTTATATTTACATTTTTAAAAATCCATTTTTAGTTACTTTTTGAGTGTGGTGTGAGCCAGTGGTCTAACTTCATATTTCTCCATGTAGATATCCAGTTTTCCCAAAACCATTTGTTGAAGCTGCCATTCTTCCCCTCTGCATGTACTTCGTATCCTTAGATGTTTGAGTCTATTTCTGGACCTTCTATTCTGCTACACAGTTCTAGTACCTCACTGCTTTGATTACTGTCACTTTGTAATACAATTTGAAATCAGGAAGTGTGAGTCCTCTTACCCTGTTCTTCTTCAAAATTGTTTTGTCTATTTGGGGCCCCTTGCTGTTCTGTGTAAATTTGAGGATCAGTTTCTCCATTTCTGCCAAAAAAAAAAAAAAAAAAAAGCTGCTGGAATTTTAGTAGGATTGCATTGAATTTCTATATTGATTTGGGCAATATTGACATATTAACAATGTTAATTTTTCCAATCCAAGAACATGGGATGTCTTGCCATTTAATTATGTATTCTTTAATTTCTTTCAGCAGTATTTTGTAGTAGTTTTAAGTATACAAGTCTTTTGTATCCTAAATTAAACTTTTTTTTTTAAAGATTTTATTTATTTATTCATTTATCCCTCCCTTGCTGCTCGTGCTCGCTGGGTCAGCCAACCACGCCGAGTGGGCGGGCTTGCCTTCACCAGGAGGCCCCGGGAACCAAACCCGGGGCCTCCCATATGGTAAACGGGAGCCCCACTGAATGAGCCACAGCCGCTTCCCCTAAATTAAGCTTATTTCTAGGTATTTTATTCTTTTAGATGCTATTGTAAATGGAATTGTTTTATAATTTCCTCTTCAGATTGTTCATTGCTAGCATGTAGGAACACAATTGTTTTTTTTTTTTACCGGGAGGTCCTGGGGATTGAACCCGGGTCCCTCCATATGGGAGACGCACGCCCAACCATTTGAGCCACATCCGTCCCCCACAATTGTTTTTGTGTGTTGATCTTGCATCCTGCCACCTAGCTGAATTCACTTATTCACTCTAATAGTTTTCCTGTGGATTCCTCTGGGCTTTCTATATATAAGCTCATGTCATCTGCAAATAGAGGTTGTTTATTTCTTCCTTTCCAATTCATATGCCTTTTATTTCTTTTTCTTGCCTAATTGCTTTAGCAAGAATTTCTAGTACAACACTGAAAAGCAGTGGTGAAAGTGGGCATCATTGTCTTGTTCCTGATTTTAAGGGGAAATCTTTCAGTCTATGATATCAGCGTGTGATGTTAGCTGTGGTTTTTTTTTGTAAATGACCTTTATCATGTTGAGAAAATGCCCTTCTATTCCTTCTTTTCTGAGTGTTTTTATCAAGAAAGAGTACTGGATTTTGTTGAATGTCTTTTCCACAACTATTGATATAATCATGTGGTCCCCCCACCCCTTAATTCTATTTATGTAGTATGTTACATTGATTTTTAAAATTTTAACAATTTATTGAAGTATATCATTCATACATGAACATACATAATAAGTGTTCAGTAATCATTATGAACCTACAAAACAAACATGCACAATATCATACAGGGCTCCCACATATCACCCCACCATAAATACATTGCATTGTTGTGAAACATTTGTTAACAAATTATGAAAGAGCATCGTCAAAGTTTTACTACTAATTATAGTCTGTATCTTACTCCCCTATACATTTTTTAAAGGATTTATTTATTTATTTATTTACTTTTACCAATTTTTAAGTGCCCCCCCCCTCCCATTTTTGCTATTTTTGTGTCTATTCGCTGGGCAACTCTCTGTGTCCGTTTCCTGCCCTCTCTTCTCATCCTTCTTCTCCTGTCTTCACTGGGATTCAATCCTCAGAACCTCCGATGTGGGAGAGAAGCATACTAATGCCTGCGCCACCTTAGTTCCTGGTTTTTCGATGCATCTCATCTTGGCTTTCCCTTGTGTCACTCTCCTGTTACGTCATCATCTTGCTGCATGGCTCGCAGGGCCTGATGATGCACCCTTGCATGGGAACTGGTGGTCCATGTGCCTTTTATATTTTTCTTTTTTTTAGTTTTTACCAGGAGGTCCCGGGGATCGAATCCAGGTCCCTCCATATGGGAGACAGATACCCATCCATTTGAGTCACATCCGTCCCCCTGCTATATCTCTTAAGGTTGACCAAAGATACCTAGAGTTACAGTCTTTTCCTATACAGGATGGTCATATAATAAATCAGGCATAGTTTATCACCAGCATTCTAAAATCCAGACCTAGGGAGAAAAACTAGGTCAGGGGACACATGCATGGTTTCTAATATAGTGAATATAGTGAGCTGTCAGGCCCCATCTGCAAGTGAGCCTTTAGGCCCTGCGATCCACGCAGCAAGATGATGATGTAACAGGAGAATGACACAAGGGAGAGTCAAGACGCACCGAAAAACCAGGAACTAAGGTGGCATAGGCAGTAGGATGCCTCTCTCCCACATCGGAGGTTCTGAGGATCAAATCCCAGTGAAGACAGGAGGAGGATGAGAAGAGAGGGCAGGAAATGGACACAGAGAGTTGCCCAGGGAATGGACACAGAAACAGCAAAAACGGGGTAGGAGGGGTGAAAATTGATAAAAGTAAATAAATAAATAAATTCTTAAAAAAAATGTATAGGGGAGGAAGATACGGACTATAGTTAGTAGTAATACTTTGATGATGCTCTTTCATGATTTGTTAACAAATGTTTCATAACAATGTATGGTGTTTGTGGGGGGGTGATGTGTGGGAACCCTGTATGATGTTATTCATGTTTGTTTTGTAAGTTCATGATGTTTACTGAATACTTATAGTTTATGTATGTTCATGTATGAATGATAAACTTCAATAAATTGTTTTAAAAAAAAATTGATAGAATTCACCTGTGCAGCCATCTGGTCCTGAACTTTTCTTTGGTGGAAGATTTTTGGTTATTAATTTAATCTCTGTACTTGTTGCAGGTTTGTTGATGTTTTCTATTTTTTCTTGAGTCAATTTGGGTAATTAATGTATTTCTAGGAATTTTTCTGTTTCTTCTAGATTATCTAGTTTGTTGTCATACAATTGTTCATAATCTCTTATGATCCTTTTCATTTCTGTAAGGTAAGTAGTGATATCACCATTTCCTTTTTTAATAGCTTGCATCTTTTCTCTTTTGTTCTTTGTATGGCTGAAAGTTTGTCAATTTATTGATTTTTTTTCAAATTTATTGTCTATTTTAAAATTTGTTTTTTCTATTCTCTTTTTCATTTATCTCTGCTCTAATCTCCTGCTACTTTGTTCTTGTTTTTCTAGTTCCTCAAGAGGTAAAATTAGGTTCTTAATTTGAGATATTTCTTCTTCTTTTTTTTTTTTTAACATAGGTGTAGCTATAAACTTCTTTCTGAGTACTGCCTTCACTGTATCCCATAAGTTTTGGTATGTTGTGTATTTGTTTTCATTGGCCTCTAAGTATTTTCCAATTTCCCTTTTAATTTCTTCTTTAACCCATTGGTTGTTTTAAGAGTATGCTTTTTAATGTCCACATATTTGTAAATTTCCCAGTTTTCCTTCTGTGATTGATTTCTAGCTTCATTCCAATGTGGTCAGAGAGGTTACTTTTTATTATTTCAAGATTTTCAAAATTATTGAGCTTCTCTTTTCCCCTAACACAGGGTCTACCCTAGAGAATTATCAGTGTGCACTTGAAAAGAATGTGTATTCTGCCATTGCTGGGTGAAGTGTTATATATATGTCAGTTGATCTCGTTGTTTTATAGTATTGTCCAGGCCCTTGATTTCCTTATTGGTCTTCTGTTTAGATGTTCTATCCAGTGTTGAAAGTGGTGTATTGAAATCTCCAAACTATTTTGTAGAACTGTCTATTTCTCCCTTCAATTCTGTCACTGTTTGCTTCATATATTTTGGCACTCTGCTGTCAGGTGCATATATGTTTAAAATCGTTACATATTCCTGTTGAATTGACCTTTATTTATTTATTTATTTATTTATTTAGATTTTATTTATTTATTCATCCATCCCCCCCCCCTGCTGCCCGCGCTCGCTGGGTCAGCCAACCACGCCGCGCGGGCGGGCCTGCCCCCACCAGGAGGCCCCGGGAACCGAACCCAGGGCCCCCCACATGGTAAACGGGAGCCCCACCGATTGAGCCACAGCCACCTCCCAACCTTTTTTTAAATCAACATATAATGTCCCTCTTTGTCTCCTGTAACATTTTTTTTTTTTTTAAGATTTTATTTATTTATTCATTTATCCCCCCCTTGCTGCTTGTGCTCGCTGGGTCAGCTAACCACGCCGTGCGGGCGGGCTTGTCTTCACCAGGAGGCACCGGGAACCGAACCTGGGGCCTCCCATATGGTAAACGGGAGCCCTACTGATTGAGCCACAGCCGCTTCCCATCCTGTAACATTTTTTGACTTAAAGTATATTTTGTCTGATATTAATATGGTTTCCCCTGCTCTCTTTGATTACTATTTGTATGAAACATTTTTCCATATTTTCACTTTACACCTACTTCTATCTATGGATCTGAGATGGGTCTCTTATAAATAGCATAAAGTTGGGTCATGTTTCTTTTTCCATTCTGTCAATCTCTCCTTCTTGATTGAGGAGCTTAATCCATTTACATAACAGGGAAGTTATTGATCAAGCAAGATTTAATTCTGCCATTTTGCTATTGTTTTATGTAAGCCTCATACCTTCTCTGTCCCTCCATTATTGTCTTCCTTTTTGTTTAGACGATCTTTTATAATGAGCCAGTGTGAATCACTTAGCCTTTCCTTTTGTGTAGATTTTTAAAGATATTTTCTTTATGGTTACCATGGGATTATATGTAGTATACTAAATCTATTACAATTTCGTTTGTGTCTGTTCCAACTTGACTTAAATAGCCTACACATACACAGTACCTGTATCCTGACATCCCTCCCTTTTATGTTGTTCATGTCACAAATTACATCTTCATGCTCTGTGTCCAGTAAGAGAGATTTACACTTGTTTTTTATGCATTTTAATTTTCTGCCTTATAAGAAGTAAAAGACAGCATTACAAGTGAACAATGAAACAGTAGTGGCATATATATTTATACATATCGTCACTTACACCAGAGATATTTATTTCTTCTATTTAGATGTTCTATCCAGAGATATTTATTTAGCACTGAGATGCTTTCTAGTTCCTTTCCTTTCAACATAGAGTACTCCTTTTAGCATATCCTGCAAGGCAAGTCTAGTGGTAATGAACTCCCTCAGTTTTTGTCCATAAATGCCTTACTTATTCCCCTCATTTTTTTTTTAGATTTATTTCATTTATTTATCACCCCCCCTCCATTGTTTGCGATTGCTGTCTGCTCTCTGTGTCCATTTGCTGTGTGCTCTCTGTGTCTGCTTGTCTTCTCTTCAGGAGGCACCAATAACCAAACCCGGGACCTCCCATGGGGAAGAGAGGTGCTCAATCACCTGAGCCACCTCAGCTCCCGGGTTTGTTGTGTCTCTCATTGTTTTTCCTCTTTGTGTTTCTTTTGTTGCACCATCTTGTTGCGTCAGTTCTCCATGCCTGCCCGCTGTGCCAGCTCACCTTCTCCAGGAGGCACCAGGAACTGAACCCAGGACCTCCCATGTGGTAGGCGGAGGCCCAGTCGCTTGAGCCACATCTGCTTCCCTATTCTCCTCATTTTTGAAGGACAACTTTGCTAGGTATATTATTCTTGGGTAACAGTTTTTTCTTTCAGCACTTTAAATATGTCATCCTATTGCCTTTGGGTCTCCAAGGTTTCTGTTGAGAAATCAGATATTGATCTTATTAAGGATTGCTTATATGTGACATGTTGCTTCTCTCTTGCTGTTTTTAATATTCTATCTTCATCCTTGGCATTGGAAAGTTTGATCATAATATGTCTCAGTGCAGATCTGTTTGGGTTCATACTGCTTGGCATTCATTGACCATCCTGGATTTGTACATTCATATCTTTCATCAGATTTGGGAATTTTTTTGGCAATTGTTTCTTCAAATATTTTTTCTGGCCCTTTATCTCTCTCTTCTTCTGGAACTCCTATGATGAATATATTGTTATGCTTGATGGTGTCTCACCGGTTCCTCAGGCTCTGTTCATTTTTTCCCCCAATTCTTTTTTCTTTCTGTTCCTCAACCTGGACAGTTTCAATTGTTTTGTCTTTGAGTTTGCTGATCCTTTCTTCTGCCTCCTCCAATCTGTTCTTGAACCTTTCTATTGAATTTTTCACTTCAGTTATTTTACTTTCGAGTTCCAGAATTTCTCATTATTGAAACTTATTTTATTCATATATTGTTTTCCTGATTTCCTCTAGTTCTTTGTCTGTGTTTTCCTTGAGTTCATTGTTCCTATTTATTAGAGTTGTTCTATGACCTTTGATTAGTAATTTTAGAGAAAGCTTCCTCTATTATATTTTCTGTTTAATTTCTTTTTTCCTATTTCTGGGCCATACCTTCCTGTTTCCTTTTATGCTATCCAGTTTTTTGTTGTTGTTGTTGTTGAGAACTGAACATTGTAAGTATTATGTTGTGGTCACTCTGGAAATCTAGTTCTTCCACTCTTCGGTCTGCCCAGACTAAGAACAAGAACATTGAAGGAAATAAAAGAGAGAGGAGAGAAAAGAAGAAAAATACTAATAGACAAAACACACACACACACACAAAAGGAAAAAAGTAATGAAGTGCACTGCCTCTCTAAGTCTCTTGTTCTGTGCCAGTGGGAAGCTAGAAGCTGTGGCTTTTGAGGGTGAAACCTAGGCCCACATCCCTGCTCATTCCCCAGGGCTCCACCAGATGTGAAAATATAAAACAGAGAAAGAAAACAACCAACTAACCAAAAATAAGACAAAGAGCAAGAGGTCTACTGGTTCTTTATGTCCCCATAAATGCTGATGTAAGGTTAGAAGTCTGATTTTTGAGAGAAACTGAGGCTACTGTCTGCTGGGCCCTCAAGGCTCTGCCAGACTAAACAACACAAGAAACAGAAAGAAGAAACCCAACCAATTAAAAAAATGTCCTGGTAGATCCTAGTGTGAGGCCAGGAGCCGCTGCAGCAGAGAGGGCTCAAACCGAGGCCAGAGTCTGTGCTGTGCTCTCAGGGGTCTGCCAAACCAGGAGATGCTCACACACAGAAAGGAAAAAAAAACAAAACAAAACACTGGATCTTTATGTCTAGGGCGGATGCTGGTGGGAGGTTGGAAGCGCTGATGCCCAGGGGCACCCAAACTGAGTCCAGCTTCCATGCTCTACCTCGACCCTCAACCCCAACTTTCAGAGGAGAGGCTTTCTCTGCCTCCCCAGGCCTCAGCTGGCCAGAGCTGGGCAACACTGCTGCAGCTGACTTCAAGGCTGCCACAAGGGGCAATGGGGGCTGGTCACTGGTTTGTGCTTTCACTTCCAGAAGCTGAACTCTCGGCAGCTTCTCGCTTCCTCTGGCACTCCTGGAGTTATTCTAAATGTCCATTCTGGTTCCAAGGTTACCACCTAGTCGATTCCAGTCTCCTTTTCCAGCTCTTTCACTTTTCTAGTGGAGGCAGCAACTTCCTACTCCATCGTTTTGCTGACCTTATTTTTATTTTCTACAGTTTTGTTGAGGTATAATTTACATGCCATAGAATCCAGGCATTTTAAGTGTACGATTCAATTATTTATAATAAATGTAGAGTTGTGCAACCATCACCATAATCCAGTTTTAGAATATTTCTATCATCCTAAAGTATTTCCTGAAGCACTCAATCTCCCACTCCCACCCCCAGCCCAGGCAACCACTGATTTGCCTTCTGTCTCTATGAATTTGCCTTTTTTTGTACTTTTCATATAAATGGAATCATATAATACGTAGTCTTTTGCATCTGACTTCTTTCACTTAGCATAGGGTTTCTGAGTTTCATTCATGCTGTAGCATGAACTGGAACTTCACTTCTGGAATTTCTAAAACCATGCAGTATCTGTCCCATTTAGTCTGACTCATTTCAGTCAACATGATGTCTTCAAGGTTCATCCATGTTGTAGCAAGAATCAGAACTTCATTCCTTTTTATGACTGAAAAATATTCCATTGTATTATATACCACATTTTGTTTATCCAGTCATCTATCTGTTGATGGACACTTGGGTTGTTTCCACCTTTTGGCTATTGGGAATAGTGCTGCCATGTACATTGGTGTATTCATTGTGTTTTTTATTATTCATTATTATTATTAGTAGTAGCATTTTATTAGAGTAGTTGTAGGCTTACAGAAAAAAATCATGCAGAAAATACAGAATTCCCCTATACCACCAGTATTAACACCTTGCATTAGTGTGGTACATTTGTTGCAATTCATGAAAGAACATTTTTATAATTGTACTATTATCTATAGTCCATTGTTTACAATAAGGTTCACTATTTGCGTTGTACAGTCCTATGTTTTTTAAATTGTGGTGTTAATGTGCATTTTTCTAATGACTAGTTTTCATGTGCTTATTATCTGTTTGTATGTGTTCTTTAAGTGAAATTTCTATTCATGTCCTTTGCCCCTTTTTTTTTTTTTTTTGAGGTGCTGGGGACCAGGGATTGAATCCAGGACCTCGTATATGGGAAGCTGGCACTCAACCACTGAGCCACATCAGCTCCCCTGAGTTGGTTTTTTCATTTGTTTTGCTTGTTGTTGCTTTTTGTTTTTTTTCTAGGAGGCACCAGGAACTGAACCCAGGAGCTCCCATGTGGGAAGCAGGTGCTCAACTGCTTGAGCCACATCCACTCCCCAGCCCAATTTTAAAAATCAGGTTGCATATAACTGAGTTGTAAGAGTGCTTTATATATTCTAGATATAAGTCCTTTATGAGATATACAATTTGCGAGTTTAATCTGTGGTTTGTCTTTTCATTTTCTTTTTTTTTTATTATTTATTTTAAATTATTTATTTATCTCCCCCTCGCTGCTTACGCTCACTGTGTCCATTTGCTTTCCATTTTTCTGTGTCTGCTTGTCTCCCTTTGTTGCGTCATCTTGCTGCTCCGGCTTACCGCACCACGTGGGCTGGCTTGCCTTCACCAGGAGGCCCTGAGAATCGAACCCAGGGCCTCCCATATGGTAAACGGGAGCCCAACCAATTGAGCCACAGTCGCTTCCCTCATTTTCTTAATTATACCTTTTAAGCTGAAAAGGTTTTACTTTTAAGGTAGTCTAGTTCAATGTCTCAATTTTATTTTTAAGGAGGTACCAAAGATTGAACCCAGGACCTTGCACATGGGAAGGAGGTGCTCAACCACTGAGCTACACCCCTCAATTTTTTATTATTTATTTTTATGGCTCATGCTTTTATTGTCATATCTAAGAATTTTTTGCCTATCCCAAGGTCATAAAGATTTTCTCCTAAAGTTTATTTTTTCCTAAAAGTTTTATAGTTTTAGCTCTTACACTTAAATTTACCTATGAGGTAAGGGTCTAAGTTCACTGTTTTACATATGGATATTCAATTATCCCAGCACCATTTGTTAAAAAGGCTATCCTCTCCCCAGTGGATTTTTGAAAATCAGTTCACCATAAATGTAGGGGTTTATTCCTGGATTCACAATTCTGTTCCATTGATTTTTAGGCCTTTTTTTTTTTTTTTTTTTTTTTTTTTTAAGAGATACTTAGGTTACATAAATGTTACACAAAAATTACAGGGATTCCCATGTTCCCCACCTCCCACACCTCCAAAAACATCCCACATAAACATCTTTCATTAGTGTGGCTCATCACCTGCAATGGATATACACATCCTGGGGCTTTGCCACTAAGCATGGACCATAGTTCACATTGTAGACCACACTCTCTCCCACACAGTCCTGCATGGTATATGCTGATGTAAAATGGCCTATATCTGTCGCTGCAATGTCATTCAGGATAATTCCCAAGTCCCAAAAAAGCTCCTGTATTAAAACTGCTTTTCCCTCTCCCTGCCCCCAAAGTGACCAGTGGCCACTCCCCATTGTTTGCATTTGCTGTGTCTGTTTGTTGTGTGCTGGCCTTCTTTTTAGGAGGCACTGGGAACCAAACCTGGGACCTCTCATATGGGAGGGAGGCACCTAATCACTTGAGCCACCTCTGCTCCCTGCTTTGTTGTGTCTCTCATTATGTTTTCTTCCTTGTGTTTCTTGCTGCATCATCTTGCCACTCCTGCCCATTGCATCAGCTTGATGTTGAGCTTGCTTATCTTCTTTAGGAGGCACTGGGAACCAAACCCAGGACCTCCCATATGGTAGGTGGGAGCACAAGCGCTTGAGCCACATCTGCTTCCCCCTCTATATATTTTAGAATCTGCTTGTCAATTTCTACTAAAAAGCCTGCTGGGGATTTGATAGAGTTTGTGCTAAATCCATAGATCAACTTGGGAGCACTGTCATCTTAACAATATCAAGGCCTCTAATCCATGGACTGTCTCTCCAATTATTTAGATCTTTAATTTATATCAGTGATGTTTTGTAGTTTTCAGTGGACAAATTTTACAAGTTTTTGTTAAATTTTCTCACAATATAGATATATATTTTCATCAGATATTTAATTTTCTTTTTTAATTTTAAAGAAGCTTTAGATTACATAAATATTACATAAAAAATACAGGGAGATTCCCATATACCCCACACTCTTCCCCTCCCATACTTTCCCCCATTAGCAACATCTTTCATTTAGTGTGGTATATTTGTTACAATTGATGAACACATATTGAAGCATTGCTACTAACCATGGACTATAGTTACATTATAGTTTACACCTTGCTTCACAAAATTTTATAGGTTTTGACAAAATGTATAATGGCCTGTATCTGTCATTACAATGCCATGCAGGACAATTCCAATGTCCCAAAAATGCCCCATGTTACACCTATTCTTCCCTCTCCCCTCAAAACCTCTGGTGGCCATTGCCTTTATGCCCCATGTTACACCTATTCTTCCCTCTCCCCTCAAAACCTCTGGTGGCCATTGCCTTTATGTCAATGATACAAGTTCTTCCATTGCTAGAATAATAATAAGTCTATAGTAGAATAATAAGAAGTCTACTGTAGTCCACTGTTCATTCCCCACCTTGAGGATTTTGTATGCCACAATATTTTGTTCTTTTGATGCTGTTTTAGTTTCCCAGCTGCTAAAACAAACGCCATGCAATGGGTTGGCTTCAACAGTGGGAATTATTGACTCATGGTTTTGAGGCTAAGAGAAGTCCAAAACTGAGGTGTCAACAAGGCAATGCTTTGTCTCTGAAGACTGTGGCGTGCTGGGACTGGCTGCTGGCGATTATGGGGTCTTGGCTTTTCTGTCACATGACAATACACATGGTGGCATCTCCTTTCTCTTCTGGGTGCTATTGACTTCCACCTTCTGGCTGCTCCCTTTGGCTTTCTCTTCTGTGGCTTTCTTTATATAGGGTACAGTTTGCTCTTCTTTTCTAGTTTCTTAACATAGAAGCTTAGGTTATGGATTTGAGGCCTTTCTTCTCTCTGATATGGCCTGTAAAGCTGTACACTTCCCTCTAAGCCTGTAGTTCGAGTTCATTCCATCTGGGATCGAGGTGGGAAACTTGACATCTCTGAGACTCAGTTTCCTCCCAGAAGGGGGATAAGGGTACCCACCCTGGGAAATATTTAGCGCGTTACCCGCTGTCAGCTCCGTCGTTGCTAACCTCCTGTCCCTTTTCCTCTCCCCCACAGTGCGTGTATGGTGGCGTGCTGAGAGGCACGGGGAGGCAGGCCTTTGGCGCCATCGTGAATGCGATCATGTATTACATTGTTGGCCTCCCCCTAGGCAGTGTGCTGACCTTTGTGGTCAGAATGAGAATCAACGGTAGGAGGTGTGAGGAAGCTGCCGGGACGGGCCCGGGGTGGGCGGCTGCCGCTCTGCCCACCGTCTTCTGTCCTCCACAGGCCTCTGGCTGGGCATGCTGGCCTGCGTCCTCCTGGCAGCCATCACCTTGGTGGTCTACACTGCCCAGATTAACTGGAAGTTGGCTGCAGAGAAGGTGAGGGAGTCGACGGCCCTCAGCCCAGAAGACATGTTCGGCCAGAAACGCCCAAGCACCTCAGGATGTTGGGGTGGGCTGGGGGGTGGGGTGGGGAGTGTCACAGAGAGGCCACTCGAGCCTCAACATCCGCTCCTGTCATTCAACGGGACCCCGGATAGCGCCAGTGTAAGAGGCACACTCTGCAGTTACAAAGAGAAACACAGACCAAAGACCTTCCTCAGTAAGTTCTACCTGCTGGGAACCAAACAAAAGTGAAGAGCTCAAACTAGCTGGATGAGCTCCAAGAGTATGTCTGGACTTTGGAAGAGCTGATAAAGCCACCCCAGCCACCATCCACTTTGGGTGAACCTTTTTTTTTGTTTTTTAGGAGGTACCAGGGATTGAATCCAGGACCTCGTACATGGGAAGCAGGCGCTCAACCACATGAGCTACATCTGCTCCCCTCGGGTGAACTTTTTAAGCGGAGCAAGATGGCATTTGCTTTTTAGGCACAGTCAAGGCACAGCTGGGCCTGAAGGGTGTACTCTTAGAGACCCCGAATCCTAACAGGGATGGTCTTGCACAGTTTTTCAGTACGTGGATCGGGTCACCTGGGCATCTTAGAAGGCTTGGACATCGATGGCTACGCACTGCCTTAGTGTGTTGTGTTTTCAGGTGGGGGGGGGGGAGATGAGGCCAGTGGTGAGAGGGCTGGTGGGCTGACCAGGCAGCTCTCTCCCCCTCAGGCTCAGAAACACGCGGGCCTGCAGCAGCTGCGGGTGGAGTGCAGAGCCCCCGGACCAGGGCCCGACAAGGCCATTGTGTCTTCAGGTAATGTCGTCCCAGCTTCTGCCCTGATCTGCACAGAAATGACAGGGGCACGCTGTCCCCGCCTGCCCTCTGAGGGCCAGCATGCTTCACCCAGTGGACAGCTTAGCGCCTATTTTACTCATGAAGCTGCTGTCTCAAGTGCCAGGAAAACAGCAGTAAGACCTGTCGTTTAACAGGCACGCAAAGTGCCAGGTCCCACGCGAAGTATTTCGTGTCCCTCGCCTTGGCGAGGCAGGTGGGGTGCATTCCTGTTCTCAGGCGAGAAACCCAGTCTGAGGGAGGTGCGGCGCGTTTCCCATCGTCCCGCAACTGGTGAAGGCAAAAGATGTAGGCGCAGGTGTCAGGCTCTGAAGCTCAGTTTCTCATCCACGAAACCTCCTCTCACAGGACAGGAGGCCACGTCCTGACCTCCGGCTGTCAGTCTAGAGGCATCAGCCTGGTTTGACTAAGTAGGGAGCAGGGGGTTACTTCTTTGTCCCCCCTCTCAGACACACAAGAACCCCAGCTTTGAGGCCAGGTGTACCCGCTAACAGCTCAACACATTGACAGGTTATAGCTCAGTGAATCCATCTTATCCTGGGCTTTTCTGTGATCCGTGCAAGACAGCTGAAACTCGGGGAGCTTTACCCGTCACGAGACAATCTGGTGAGGCGCCTTCAGTGAAGCGTTTAATATGCGCTTCTGGAGTCACACATGAAAGCTACCTTCATGACCCGTGTTGTCACAAGGGCAGGCTCAGGGAGAAGCATTCCTTTATCTGATCTTAGCTATAAACTTTATCTCTGCATCAGTTCACAATTTGAGGTGCTTTCCCACCTCTTTCCGCCTCTGATCCTGCTGGTGAAATGGAAAAGGCCAGCATTTTTCTTTCTATCGCGCAGGTATTTCCAGTCATAAGGCACTGAGGTTAATTAGCCACTTGTGGAGGGTAAGGAGAGGAGCGGGGCGGTTAACCTAGGCTTTCTGATGCCAAGGCCAAAGCTCTGCCCCCGCCACCCCCGGTCTTACCTGAGTGTGTCCCCATTTGCTTCTGCAGTGGCTACGAGCAGCATGCCTGGCATCATCTTGACCACGTACTCAAGGCTAGAATGGCCGAGGGACTGCTTCAGGGCTCCAGAAGCAGCTGCCTGTACCCTCTCTGCTCCTGACGACTCCCTGTCGGTGCAACAACTGGCCTTCCGCCGTGGGGCTGCTCTGGGGGCTGCGGTGGCCATGCTGATGGCAGGGCTGGCCGTCAGGGTCCTGGCCACCAGGCATTAGCAAAGAAGCACGGAGGCAGAAGGGCGGCTGAGGGTGGGCCGCCGAGGGTGGGCCGCCAGCCCCCGCACACCCAGGCGGGCCCGACAGAAGCACCACCGGGCTCCAGCACAGGTGAGCACTCTGGACCACTCCTTAAAAGACACACCTTTGTGGAGCAGGTGTAGCTCAGTGGTTCAGCACCTGCTTCCCATGTACGAGGTCCTGGGTTCAATCCCCCGTACCTCCTAAAACAAACAAACAGAAAAGAACTTTGTCGGGACCTCATGGTGAGGTGAGGGATCTGAATTGCGTGGATGGGCAGTTCTGTCATGGGTAGGTTGCTTTAGTCCTCTCCTGACTTGGACAGCTCTTCGGAGGGCCTCAGCCAGGTGGAAGAGTGTGAATCCTGGGGTTGTCACTATTATTCCACAATGTGAATAGCTTCAAGTTGGAGATTTCAAATCAAAATAAAATGGCAAAAATCGGTGTTGTATAAAAGTCACACATTTCCTAGGCAGGCTGCTGCCCAGGACTGTTTTTGGAGCCTTTGGGAAGCTCTGGAAAGGGGCCATTGGCTCCCCCTCCCCGTGCGGATCTAGGTGCCGTGACACTGTTGAAGTGGGCAGGGAGTGGTCTACGCACCCTTCTTCAATTTCCCTCCAAGTCTTTTGTGCCACCAGCACGCCACATACGTTGAGAAACACTTGGTTCTTACCACACTTTTTCTTCTTACACTAGTTGTATGATAGAAACAAGGGCAGCAAACACCAGATAGTTTTTGCCACGGGGCCTCCGGATGGAATTCAACCCTGATTCACGTTCTAAGATGCCCTTCTTTGGGGCCTGGGACGAGTTAATCTGGTAGGGTGCAATGAGGGGTACAGGCTACGTGCCGCCATCGCAAGTGGAGGGCAGTCTAGCAGTCATTGCTACAGTCTCTTCAGCGCCGCGAGTTGACAACACACTCACAAACTAGAGAGCGCTAGCTACGAGGCTGGCAGGGAAGGATGAGCGCGTGCATCCCTGCTTTGAAGGCTCCACATGCTACGAACCTGGCTACCTGCTATCTTCAGTGGCCATAGCAATGTCCCGGGTCTCTCCCTCAGGAAGGTGGAAACACATCCTTGACCGTAACACCCAACAAAAGAATGAGGTACGGAGGATAGAAAAGTGCTGCTCAAGCAATGCTGTGTGCCGTGATGCTGTTTCCCCAAGGGTGTCCCAAGGGAACCCTGGTGTTGTGGAAGGCTAACAGGTTCTGAGAAAACAGAGGGCCACAGACAACGAACTTTGGGAAACACCATACACCAAAGGTTCTATAGCACCTGGGTCCTTCCGTATGCTGATTTGCCTTACAGTTCCCTGGTTTGTAGGATTGGCTGTGGACCATTTCTTGGTGTAAAAAGTCTGGTGGGATGAGTGTTCTGTCAATACGCTTTCAGAAATACTGGTTTTAGCTCAACAAATGGAGGTAGGAGGATACAGTTGGAAAAAGCATATTTACTTTTAAAAAAACCCCACAAATAACAAAAGTGAAGCTTGAGAAAATCTTCTTGGCTAAGGATTTAAAGTGAGAAAGCAAGACTTAACGTTGACAAATACCACCTTTGATGAAAAAGGGCAAAAAAGTGGTTGTCTCCATCAGGGCACATCTGAGGTCCCACACTAAGAATGCTATGAAAACTCGTGCCGATTTTATCAAACTTTAATGTCTTTATTTGGAAGCGGAATACCCCAGTAGCTATGCCAGTAATTACAGTTTAAGAAGAAATTATACAATTCAATATACTAAAGGAAATTTTCATATTGAAATTCTAAGATATTTGAATGGCTGATTATTCTGACCCAGTTTAAGCAAATTTTTCCTAATCTGGGCTAGTGATTAGATCCTGACATGACAAACTCTAGATAAAGGTGAACACAGCATAGTCCAGGCAGCCGGTATGGAAGAGATTCATTTCATAAAGGTGATTATACATTCTAAAAAGTGAAGCACGTTCTCTCATCGAGAGGGTCGGGTCTGTTTTCGAATGCTCTGAGAGGGGTGGGAGGGGGGAGACCCTGGAGCCGCAAGTCCCAAGGCACAGCTCGATACTGTCCCCCTCGAGGGCTGGACTCCACAGGGGTCTTTTCTCTAGAACGTTCCCCACATGGGTGAAGTGCCTCAGTTCTTGGCCATGTAAGGCTCTGAAGAGAATAATTTCTCCCTCGTTTACGAGGTCCTCTGACTCCACATTTGCAGATCCTACTACTGTGTTCTGCCATCCCCTTTGGTATGGTCAGTTGCCAGGATTGACAGAGTTACTCTCCAAATTTCTCCAACTC
Source organism: Tolypeutes matacus (assembly GCA_026826555.1). NCBI lineage: Eukaryota > Metazoa > Chordata > Mammalia > Cingulata > Chlamyphoridae > Tolypeutes > Tolypeutes matacus. The sequence goes on from JAKSZT010054051.1 coordinate 2,004,682, forward strand.
ATCCTACCATCTGCTCCCTGTGGCTCTCAAACCTCTAAATCTCAATATTCAAGGCCTCTTTTCTGTGACAGGAACTGGTTACCTACTTTAAGTTCTGTAGGTTGAATTTATTCAGAAATGGATCTATCTGAAGTTTTCAAAAGTGAAATTTCCTTGCACTATGCTACAGAAATTAAAAAAAACCCCAAATGTTTATTCTTGCAGATCTACTAACTTGCAAATTTAGGATCCTGAGAGAGTACTTTTTTGAAGTACCTTTACTTATAAGCCTTGGCAGGCGTCCAGCACCCCGTTCTGGGGCTTCAGAACTCCACGGGGGCTGGGGAGACCTGGCCGCACCCCTCTGGACTGCTGGAAGCCCTAGCAGCACCAAGCAAACCAGCCGCCAGGCCTGCCTGGGGTACGTGCCTCCCAGAACGACGGCGGCCGGGGCATGCTGTAGAAATGGTGGGTGACAAGGACTGTGGGGCTGAATCACAGTGTGTGAGCTTATTTATTTGATTATTTTTAGTAGGGATTTGAAATTATTGGTTCATTAACCATTTAAGGGACGGGATAATTCAGGAGAGGCAACTAGGAGGTTGAGCAGGATCCTCTTCAGTAGTAGCTGACCTAGAGAGGGGAGAAAGGATTCGGGTTATTACAAACTCATCCAACCAGCCCTGGAACATGAGCTTAGAACTGAGACAAGTACCTCCCATCTTAAAAGAGACTTAAATGCATTTTATAAACTCTATCCCTCAGAAATAAGTGAAGTTTGGGCTGAAGATAAAGGGCTATACCCTCCCTCCAACAACAGTAATGACAAAACCAGTGATGATGGAGGCGGTGGCCGGTCCAAAATCAGTGAGACAATAATCTGAGTACAGAGAGGAGTGAAATACTCATTTACTCTCCTAGCATTGAAACTAGGTAGCTGAAGTCTCTACATGAAATTTTGACAACTGATAAGCAATTTTTTTTTTCTAACCTTTAAAAGTAGTATTGGATTTCATCTGTATTTATTGAGGCTGAAAAAGCACAGCTGTAAACTCAAAGTTCAAACGTCAGATTTAATTTTCAAAGTCCCAATGACATTAATCAACTTTAACTTATGTTTTTATATGTCTCAACATTTTTTTTTTTTTAAAACCCACTCCCCGTACAACGCTTTCTGTAAATTCTATTAAGCTTTACTGGAACTTTGCTTTGGGTACTTATATTAAAAAAAAAACATGCATATAGAATACGCTTTTCCAAACTCCTCCCCAGTCTGATTCTGCACGTTCCCTTTTAGCCAACCACTGCTTCATCATTTTAAAATGTTCCAACTCCATTTTAATTCTAGTAGAGAATTAATAAAAGTGAAATCCAAGTATGGCAAAATAAGTAACTATGAATTGCAGAAAAGCAATTTCAGAAAAATCTAAATTCAGAAAATGTTTACAATTACAGTAAAAACGCCTCAAACAGACATGTATGGGCTCAGAGTCATTTGTTTAAAATAAAAGGTGATTTGATAAAAAGGTGGACAAAAAGCTCAAGAAGAGCAGAGAAGCAGCAAAAGAAGAAAACGAAACCTATCAAGTCCCAGACTGAACTCCAAAACCAGAACAAGTGGCACATTAGCAACCGGTAAGGAAGAGAGACAGAACCGGAGTTGGCAGTGGCCTGGGGAAACAACCGACGCAGCCTCCCTCTTCTACAGATGAGCAAGCTGAGATGGAAGGAGGGCTCAGAAAAGGCTCTGCCCAAGGCTGGAAGTCAACATCGGAGCCAGGGATCGAAGCCACGCTTCCAGTTCCCAACCAGAAGATTTTATACATCGCTGCTTTTTTCGACCATGACAAAGAAAGACCAGCTTGCCAAGTGCTCTTGGGAACTCGGGCCAGGCTCACCAGCCTGCCCCCAGCTTGTCTACAAGGGGCCTTCCTGGGAACAAGGCAAGCCTGGGGGGCGCACTCAGCCTGGGTCCCCCACCTTTTCCTTGAGGCTGAGAAATTCTATCCCAACCAAGAGGATGTTTATCAGGCCTGGTGACCAATGCCAAAAGATCAATGCCAAAGAGCAACGTAAGCAGAGAAATGACCAAAAGATCAAGCATGACTCTGACCACATTCCCAGCCTCAGGAAGATGGAGACGCACAAGCAGAAAAGCCCTAAATTGCACTAAACACTCACTTTCATTCACTCTTGGCAGCCAGGAATTCCAAAACCAAACTTTTAAGATTAAGCCAAGAAAATTCGAAACAAACAAACAAAAAAGGACCCAGAGAGTTTTTAGATTATTCTCAAATTGTGTACAAGAAAGAGAAACAAAGAGATAAGTGTCCAAACGGCAACTCTAAGCCTGAATTAGCCAGCTGCAGTTCTTCCAGGCGAGCTGAGAAGATGGGAGAGGCACTGGGCTCCAAGGGGCTGTCCTTTTTCTAGAAATGGTTTATGGTTCATCTAGGCCCAGCTATGCCGTTGCCTCCAGACATTTCTCTTAGATTTCCCACAACTTCCAACCCCACTCTCTTAAAATTTGTGAAGCAGTTGAGTTTTAACCTTGATACTCTGGGTTAAACTCCTTAATGTCTGAAGCTAAGTTTAACATTCTTTTCTCATGAACCCCCTAAGCCTCCAAATGTAGAAGAACAAAGAATTAAAAGAAATCATCCTTGGTCCACATTACAGATAAAAAAGAAAACAGAGTTCCTACCTCACTCTGACAGAGAGACAGCTGGGTTCATCACTGTTTACTGGACCAACGCAGTCTGTGAACTACCAGAAAAATCAACAGGGCCTTTCTCCTCAGCACAGCTTGGTATTTCTGAGAAAACCCAAATGATTTCAAATGCAACTGAGATCTCCAATTCCACCAAAACTGTGATATTAGCTGATGAGCCCTCTCTTGAATTTTAAACAAAATGCAGATATAAACACAGCTATTTCCACTAGATGCTTGATTCTTGCCTTGCTCCACTGTTGTTGACATTTTTGACGTTACCTCCTCAGACAGCTGGCTCTAAGGGCACCATGGCCTTTCACCATTCTGTCTTCACTTTCAATTTCATGGGTTTCCTTCACCCCAAGGACACAAAAACTGCCTTGGGAAGGCAGCTGTCACAGGGCCTCTTTGCCTACCTCTATAATAAGGAATACCCGGAGACCAACCTGATTGGCCATCAACTTGGGAGGCCTTACAAGGATCTCCCTCACCAAAGTTACTTCACAGCCACTACCCTCTCCGCCACGGAATGCTCTCTTCCATCTCCATGGCATGCCAATTTTGGGCACATGCAAGAACAAAATTGAACTGCAAATGTAAGACTAACAGAAAAAGGATTGGAGGGTTGGGTAGGCTCAGAATTTTGCAAGTGAGTTCACAGTGATTTAAACTCTTACACCAGAGGTTGGCAAACTTTTCCTGGAAATATTTTAGGCTTTGGGGCGGGAAGCACAGGACCTCTTTTGCAACTCCAGGGTTCTGCGGTTGTAGCACAAAAGCAGCAGTGGACAGTAAGGTAACAAAATGGGTGTGGCTGGGTTCCAATAAACCTGCACTTACTCAGTCAGGTAGCCTGTCAGCAGGCTGAGTTCACAGAGCCTGTCTTAGACTGTAAAATGTGATATAAGAGGTGCAGTTACTTTCTAAAACTAGAGGAATTCCTAAGACAGGAGAAAAGAAATCCATTCGGGCAGAAACAGAAAGACTGACCCATGAGTAACGGGGTCTTACCTTGACCAGTACAGCTGTTATGATGCCCAGGAAAGCGAGTAACAGAAGACTAAGTTTTCCTTTGTTGAACTGTTTCAAGAGGAAAAATTTTGCCCAATCCACCTTTGACTGGCTGTTTGGAGGATATCTGAGTTTGTTAGCACCTTCTCTCTTTAAACTTTTTATTAAACAGGCACGTTGATGAGAAAAAGTGTCAAAACTATGTTTTCCATGATAAGCCCCCATCCCACTGGAACCTGAAATAGAACAGACAAGAAGAGGCTTCACTGTAGGTAGGGCACAGCTAGTTCTCTGTCTCAACACTGACCAAGGAGACCCACACGTGCTCTTGCTGCCTCAGTTATGGTGTCCACCAGTGGAAGGAGCGCTTCCGGAAAGCCTTCCCAGCCTTCCCAGCACAATGAACCGCCCCAACGCATGGGACGCTCGCCGAGAGGAGGGCAGGCGTTTGTAGCTCTTCTAGGGTCACGGCTCTCCTCTGTGCTAGAGACTGGGCTAAGAGTTTAAATGATTTAATTCTCTGCTTGAATTCTCACCACAACGTCAGTGAGTAAAGTATTATCGCCTCCATTTCCAGAGAGGAAAAAGAAGTTTAGCAGGGTCAAGTAATCTGCTCCAGGTCGCACAGCGGTAAGTGGCAAAAGAAAGGGAACCCAAATCAGTCTGACTCTAAATGCTAGGTAATGCTCTTGAACTGCCATTCCAACTGCTTCCTCGAAGCTCCTAGAAAATACCAAAGGCCAGGGTGAGAGGGTAATGCAAAACACTGGACTGGTTGTATACATGAGTTTTACGGACAGGAAGTTTGAGTTCAATTCCTGGCTCTACTGCTTACTTGCTGTCTCTAAAACCCAGGTATTCAACCACAGTGCTTGGCATAAGCACCTATTAAATGCTGGCTATGAAGTTAACTATATAGAGCAACACTAATTAATACTGTGTTCCTAGTCTGGCGGAGGGAGACACAGAAAGATAGAGAACACTCTTAAGAATGACACAAGAATGTGATTTTGAGTATAGTATATGATAAGAGTAACACTTCTAATATTTAAAAAAGTATGATTATTCAAAAAAATCGTGCCAGCTTAATTGATTCATTCTTTGGTTTGATCATGCAATATTCACAAATAAACTCTCCACAGTTAAATGTACAACACAAAACCATTTGAGAATTTAAAGAAAACACAGGTGAATGTTTCTAAGCCTAACTCCCAAATCTGAAACCATAAAACAAAAGGTTTCATGGGCTTGATTATGTAAAAGTTTCAAATAATTGGCAAAAAAACAAATTCCAATCTGGAAAGAAATATTTGCTACAGCTATAACCAAGGATTAAGTTTCTGACTTATAAAGAGGGTACTTACATATCAATAAGGAAGAAGTGAACACAGCAAAAACATCAAGCAATAGAAAGTTCATTAGAGAACTAACCAAAGCAAGTTTGAGCCCTCTGGTACTCAGAGGAGCACAAATTAAAACTGGACACGTTTTTTGCCTATCAATTTAATAACAGAAATATCCAGGGTTGTGAAGGTAAAGAAACTGGCAATCACTTATATACTTGTGCTTGTGGAAAAATAAGAGGGAACAACTTGGCAGGGAAATGTGGCAATATGTATCAAAAGTCTTAAAGATAGGTTTTTTTTTAAAAGGAGGTACCAGGGATTGAACCCAGGACCTTGTACATGGAAGCAGGTGCTCAACCACTGAGCTACACCTGCTCTCCAAGAGAGGCATTTTTAAAGAAAAATCTCAACTCTACTGAAATGTCAATAATGGCTATCCCTGGGAGGTTATACATTTTTCCTTATAACTTTCTGTAGCTTCTTTTCTTTCCGTTTTTTTTTTTTTTTTTTTTTTTTTTTTTTTTTTTTTGCCATTGTCTATATTACTTGTAAAATTAGAAGAAAAAAGCACTTCATTTTGGAAAAATGGGAAAGTCCTTTTAACACAGCAATTACACTTCTACAGATTTTTCCTAAGGAAATAGATTATACAAAGATATGTTGTATAAATTATAATACCAAAAAAAAAAAAGAAGTAAAAAATCTAATGAGAATTGGTCAGATCAATCTGCTACATTCTTATGAGGGAAGAACAAGCAGCCATTAAAATGCTCTGATGTGTTTCTTAAAAAAAAGTATTATGTTAAACACTATGAACTCTTTGCATTGTCCAGACTCATTTTTTGTGTGTGAAATTTTAATAATGGTCACACAGAGGCTGATTTCTAGAAAAAAAAAAATTATGTTAAAATCCTCTGATGTGGAAGCATGCTGGCATGAGAAAATCTTCACGCTATATTGGCACTCACAGGGTGGGAAACAACGGATAAGAAGATACCATTTTTGAATAAAATACGTATGCATTATTATATGTGTGCAAATACACGCAAGGGAAAAACTCTTAAGGACATGAAACAGAAGTTTTCTTAAATAGTGGGATTACAGGTAATTAAGATTTTTATTTTATGGACTCTATCTTTTCCAAGTTCTGTAAAAAAATAAAAAAAATTTTAAAAAGCAGGTCTTCCCTTTGCTTAGGGAGAAAAAAAGTTTTTTGTTTTTGTTTTTTTTAGGAGGTACCAGGGATTGAACTCAGGACCTTGTACGTGGGAAGCAGGCGCTCAAACCACTTGAGCTATACCTGCTCCCTCAAAAAAGTTTGTTTTGTTTTGCTTTTAGAGAAGAGGGTGTGGTCAGTGATGCAAAATGCTACCTGGGGGAGTGAGGTAAGGCCCAAGAGACCAAGTCACCAGGTTTACAATTAGGAGGCCACTGGGTGACCTCAGACAGGGAGCAACGACAGAGTTGTGGCAGGTGTACAGAAAGAGTTCCACGCGATTCCCTAAGAATCTGGGCAGTGAAACTCCCATTACTCTAGTCACAGTGCCAGGAACCATTTTCTCACTTATTCTCCCCAACCCTCTCTCTCGACACACACACATTCAATCCATTGGCACAATCCTGCTGCTTGACCTAAAAAAATACCCACTCTCCTTCCACCATCTCCTCTGCCACCACACTGCTCCAAGCAGCCATCAGATCTGGTCCGGCTCCTGCATTATCCACTGACTTGTTTCTCTCTCCACCTGTGCCTCCGGCCAATCCTTGCGTGTGCCAGGCTCTGTGCTGGATGCTGACAACCGTGGGAAGCAGGCCAGGGCTTCTTAGCCTTGGGACAAGGCTTCTTTAATCCAGGAACAGGGGAACTGTGCAATCGCTGGGAGAGCGGGGTGCTGCCTAACTGGGGCCATTCCATTCCCATGGAGTAATTTATTTATGTGATTGTAAGGGAGGGAATCAAGCACGAGCTTTTAAAGAGCATCAGCTTTCATGTTAAGAGAACTTCCACAAATTTATTAGTTTGTCATAGCTCTATTAGATAATGGAGACGCCTACTACCCAGGACCCAAATGAGAAAGCAATTGAAAGAGGGCGTCATCACTGTCAATCATCTCAAGTGTAAAAGAGAGGGCAGGGACTGGGCTGCATCCACAGAGCTTCTGTGGGAAAGGTTTTCTTTCTGCCCGCCCTCCCTGGAACACGGGGGGGGGGCAGGGGGGGTCCTCCAGCTCTACTCATATTGTGAAGCAGATCAAGGAGTGGCTCCTCCCAGCAGAGGGCTGGGGTGAGAACTGATTACTACTTAATACTGCCTGGAGTAGAAGATACAGAGACATCTGCCCCAGGGTTCCGAACCCTACATTCATTGCCTCATTTTTAGAAAGAGAGGGAGATGGGAAGCGGCTGTGGCTCAATCAGTAGGGCTCCCGTTTACCATATGGGAGGCCCCGGGTTCGGTTCCCGGGGCCTCCTGGTGAAGGCAAGCCCACCTGCGCGGTGTGGTCAGCTGACCCAGCGAGCACAAGCAGCAAGGGGGGGATAAATGAATAAATAAATAAAACCTTTTAAAATAAAAAAATAAAAAATAAAAAGAGAGGGAGAGGGAAGCGGATGTGACACAAGTGGTTGGGCTCCCGTCTACCATATGGGAGGCCCTGGGTTCGGTTCCCAGGGCCTCCTGGTGAGGGCAAGCTGGCCCACGCCCGTGGAGAGCTGGTGTGGTAAGATGATGCAACAAAGGGAAATAAGCAGACACAGAAGAAACGTGCAACGAATGGACACAGAAAGCAGCACAAGCGGCAAGGGGGGAGAGGACATAAAAAATTATATATATATATAAAATCAAGAAAAAAAAAAGAGGAAGAGATCAGATGGATCAATTAATTAGAGACAAGCTCGTTAATGAAAAAATCCTCTAAATCTGGGAGAAAAGACAATAAATGAGCAAAACAAGGAAAGGGACAAAACAATTATAGATGGTGGTGAGTGCTGCAAAGGAAGTATGCAACCCAGAGAGAGGATGGAGAGCAACCCTGAGCGGGAGGGGGAAGATAACTTTCAACTGGGTGGTCTCGATGGAGTGGGGCAGCGGTTGGGTATGTCTTCAGGGGGAGGACTGTGGAGCAGGGAGCTGGAGAGTGTCAACTGCCTGGGCCAACGAGCCACGGAATGTTGGGCTTTTGAAATACTTGCCATGGGCAAGGGGACAGTCAGACTCACCCACTCCTCCAAAGGGCAAAGAGCTGAGCGTGAAGTGCATAATGACATCGTTGCCGGTGACGCCGCCGCTGGACGTTTCATCAATCATCCGTTTGATCAGCTGGGTGAGAAAATAAAGATTTACGGAGGTCAGTGACGCACGTGACTTGGGGATCCAGTCCTCACAGCTCCTCAGACTTGGATGTGTGCTCCAGGGAGGTGCCTCCTGACTCTGTGCTCCAACAGGAGTCCTCAAGTTTGGGGGCCCTGTGCCCATCCCAGCATAAATGAGTATATGAGTAAATCTACCTGATCAAACAGATAAAAAATCTAAGCCATGGTTCAATTTAGCAAATGGGTGACTCATACCTCACTTCTCCGAAGTACAACTAGGACACCAGGTGAGGCGGCCCTGAACCTCTGGGCGTCTTTGCTCAATCACTACCTGGAGTTTTATAACCCAGAAGAGCAGCCAAGGCTTGTTTTCAGGGGCAGTTCAGGCTCAATTCCAGCTTTTTAAAAAGTTGTTAATGTTTTCTACATCTCCGCTCTAAAGCACACGAGTGACAGACATTATTTAGTCTTCATGAGATGTTTAAAAAAAATATTGGGAAGCGGCTGTGGCTCAATCAGTGGGGCTCCCGTTTACCATATGGGAGGCCCCGGGTTTGGTTCCCGGGGCTTCCTGGTGAAGGCAAGCCCGCCCGCATGGCGTGGTTAGCTGACCCAGCGAGCACAAGCAGCAAGGGGGGAATAAATGAATAAATAAATAAAATCTTAAAAAAAAAAAAAAAAAAAAATATTGAAGATTTCAGATTCGGCATCCTATTTTGGAAAAAGAAATGGCCTAAGACCTGAAAAGGCATAGTAACACTTGTCGACGCTTGTCAATGTCATTTCGTCTGGGTGCTGGCGAACCCCTGGGAATCCATCAGAGCTCATCGGGTACGGAGTGTAGTTACCTTGGGTGACCCGACTGCTGAAGGATGCGCCCTGGCTGGTATGCCTCAGGCTTCAGGGTTCCCATGCACCATATTATCTATGCTGAGTTAAGGCACCAAACCCTTGTTTTGCTATGAACCCATTCCCTATGGAGCCCCACACATTTGGGCCCATACAAATAACTAGTTTTCTGGATCTCGGTAGTACCTCAAGCTCCAGAAACTGTCCTGTAACCATTAGTTCTCCAGAAAACATCTGTTTTATGACTCTGCAGACCCTGAAGGTCCCATTTCCCCTCTCTTCTTCAGAGGGCTCCTGGCCCTCCTCGCCCACTGGGAGGCCGCCCCTGAGCGGCCACCAGGACCTGAGCCATGCGACCGAGTGGGTTATGCAGAACCTGAGGGTGATGTGATTCCACCACGCTAACGACAAAAGTAATTTAATCTGAGAAACTGAGGCAGGTCCAAGGTGACACGATCATTTCCACGACAGTGCCAAAGACCCGGGGTCCCACACAGCCCCGGCAGAGCGGCTCTTACACAGGAAGGCTCTGCGGCTTAATGTCAGAAAAGCACCTCAGGCTTGAACTCGTAAGTCTACCGATTATAAAGGAAGATGTCTGTGAATCAGAAAACCTGTGACACGCACCCCTGGAGACTCAGCTCTAACCCCAGGCAGTGCAGCGGTGAGTCACGGCCATAGTGATCTTGTTACCTGAGAACCCGACCTCATTTGGCGGACTCTGATATTGAACAAGCTAAAAACACCATTTGCTTCACAGCGAAGGAGCATGATTTAGGACCGTGGCTTATGACAGGGCCCTGTTCTCCGTAAAGCTCACCTTATTGTTGTGAGAAAATATGTAGAAAGCCAATGGTTTTTCACGCTTATTTATGAATTGTATGGCTTCGTCTGCGTTTTTCACAGGCACTATAGGAAGAACTGGTCCAAAAATTTCTTCTTGCATCACCTTGGTTTCAGGATCGACGTCAGTAAGTACAGTCGGGGCTGAAGGGGAGATAAAATGAAAGCGGTAAAGTAGGAGACAACAATGCAAAACCCTTGCCGTGTGTTGGTTTTACTGGGTCATCTGTCTATCCCTTGCCTTCCCACTCAAGGCACATCTATTAACAAAATGTGTGAAGTATGTATATGAACCTGTGCAAACATGAAATGCCTCCAGGCAGTGAATCAGAGACCCTGGTGCCAACCAGGGGCGAAATAAAGATTGGCACATGTGAACCTGTGCACCTTTCCTGTTTACTCATTGTGGATAGGTCTGCCTGGGTGCGTAGACAGCGCCTCCGTGAATCAAACTGACGCCGTTTCTTCAGAACACAGGTGCTGTCACGCGTCCATCTCACTGACCTTTACTGTAACTGTTAGATGCTGAGGGCATTTTGCAGATTAAGAAAACATACTCAAATGGTCACAAATCCCCAAGCCTTAACTCAGCGTTCCCTCATCTACAGGGAAGGGGCAAAGGAGGAGAGAGCAGAAAAGCTGCTGAAGCAGCTTTGCCATGTGTCATAGGGTCCCAAGCAATGTAAATCACCAATGGCAGTGCTCAAGAAGACCCTGTTAACAAAACGAGAATTAAAAGAGAAGACAGCTGACTGCGGCAAATGTGCTCTCTCCTGCCCACTTTCCTCCTCAGCCTCCCAGGCAATGTGGTTGAGGATGGCTCTTTCCAGTACCACATTATGGGTATAAGCTGCCACCCTGAGTCTGCTCCCTGCTTCTTAGGGTCTGCCTGGTGAGGAGCTCAGGTACGGTGACCCTGCTTCCAGGTCAGGGGAAAGTCCTAACTGGCTTAAGCCAACCACGGTAGCCCTTTCCTCTTGCCGTTGTGGGTGTGTGACCCAGTTCTGGCCAATAAGACAGAAGGGGAAGGTCCCTGGAAAAGGTTTCCTTGCTCTGAAGAAAAACGAGAGGCAGTTCCTTCCTTCCATGGGGCTTCATTGCATACACCTCTGTGTTGTCTGGCACTCAGGCAGCCATGTGTTAGCAGAAGACAAAGTCAACATGCTGAGATGGGGGACAGAGAGATGAAAGAATCGGGAGTTTTGAGGATATCAGTGGAGTACCTCGGGACTGTTCGCCATGAGAGAATACACTTTTCCTTACTGCTTTTAAATCCTTTGTGTGGGTTTTGTGTACGTCTGTGACTTGCATCAACCCTACTAGATAAAGGGGGTTAAGTAAAGCTATTTGGAACAGCTTCTTTGCCCACTAAATGAATCTGCAATTTTCCTGTCACCTTATATGTTATTTTAGAAAAATGTATTCCAAATTCCAAAGTAATATATATTCATGACAAAAAAAAAAAAAAAAAGAAAAACACAAGGAAGATAATAACAATAAGATCAAACTTGAGAGAACAAAACATTATTTCTGGAACAGTACTGCTATAAGTTATTTGTGGAATCATGGCTATTTCCTTGTGTGTGCTGTTTTCCCATCCGTAAACTGGAAATAATTACAGGGAGTTCTATTCTGTCTTTTAGGAGTTCTATTCTTCTTTCAGGGGTGTTAGGAAGAAAATATTAGATAATATATGTATAAACTTGAAAAACTAGTGCAACATAGGTGGTCTTAAACACAGACACACATATGCCTTTCTAATAGCTTATAATAAAAGCGCTATACCAGAAAGCAGTGTTGGGTAGTTTAGTAAACGTTGTATATTTAACAGTTTATTTAGTGTTCATAAATAATGTCAGTAAAAGCTGCAAAATCGCCATCTTCCCATTGGAAAAGGTGAGCTGCCATTACCTATATAGCGGGTGGCCTCATCAATCTCCCCACCATACGCTATCTTTTGTCCTTCAAGCAAACTTAATATCCTCTTAAAATGACGAAGATTGATGATCCTTTCATAATCCGGAGACTCTTTTACATTTTCTCCGTAAAATTCCTGTTAAAAACAATGCAGTATTCAATTGTCATAAAAACCCAAACTTCATTTTCTTTAATAAGTACAAAATCCATTCATGCCCACAAATCTCTCTGGTTTCTTACCCTCACAAAATCTAACAGTCTGCCCCGCCCCACGAGTAATTTAATAGTAGTAAGTTTCAGCTTTTCGGTAAGTCAAGGACAAGAAATAAAAACACACACATGGCCCTTTCGTGGTAAAAAAACACTTCCATCAACTAAAGGGGACCTTTCTTAACATCATAAAGGCCACGTATGAGAAATCCTACAGCTGGCAATCATACTCAGTGGTGAAAGACTGAAAGCTTTTTCCCTGAGGTCTGGAACAAGTAAAGGATGTCCACTTTCACCAATTCTATTTAATATAGTACTGTGAATTCTAGCCAGAGCTAAACTCACAAGAAGTAAAACCATCTTTGTTCCTAGATGACATGATCTTATATGTAGAAATCCCTAAAGGCTTCACACACACACATACACATACACACACAGACACACAACAAGAACAAAAACAAGCTAATGAAATTAAGCAAAGTGGCTGGATACAAAATCAACGTGAAAAATCAGTTGTATTTCTATACGCTAGCAATGAAAAATCCAAAAAGGAAATTAAGGAAACAAATGCATTTACAAAGCATCAAAGAATAAAAAACTTAGAATAAATTTAACCAAGGAGACAAAAGACTTATTCACTGAATACTACAAAACATTGCTGAAAGAAATTAAAGAAAACCTAAATAGATGGAAAGAGAGCCTGTGTTCATCAATTGGAAGACTTAATATTGTTAATCACCCAAAGTGATTTACAGATTCAATGCAATCCCTATCAAAACCCTAATGGTGATTTTTTTTTGTTTTTCTGTAGAAATAGAAAAACCCATTCTCAAATTTATATGGCATTTCAAGGGACTCCAAACAGCCAAAACAATCTTGAAAAAGAAGAATAAAGTTGGAGGACTCACACTTCCCCAATTTCAAAAAACTTATACAAAACTACAGTCATTAAAACAGTGTGGGGGAAAAAACAAAACAAAACAAAATAAAACAAAAACGAAATAAAAAACAGCAACAACAGTGTGGTACTGGCAAAAGGATAGACAGATGGATCAATGGGACAGAATTGAGAATTTAGAAATAAGCTCTCCCATATACTCTCAATTGACTGTGCCACAATTAATGAGTTGTTTCACCAACGGATCAACCAGATGGTTTAAGTATGTTTAACACCAGTCGACCTTTGCTCCCAGCAGACATTCTGTGCAGAGCATTTTTAATTAACTGATCAATTGATTAGTCACAAACGCTACTAGAATTTTCCTGGGGGGAGGGTGGAAAGAGGCTGCAGCGTGCAACTGGGTGATATGAATGAAATCGATGAACTTAGACCTTCACGGTTTCCTTAATCTTCTGCACGATTTGGCTCTGGAGGGAGGGTTCACAGAGAATGTAGTCCGGAGCGATGCAGGTTTGGCCACAATTCATGTACTTGCCCCAGGTGATGCGTCTGAGGAAACAAAACCCCAAGAGCTCTAGGAGCGCCATCTAATGGTCAATTGCTGTATACTTTTGTGTTGTTCTAATGCTTTGCAGATAGAATGTGTTCATCTATTTACTTGGTAATCATAAAAAAAAAAACCAAAAAAAACACAAAGCATATTTGAAAAACTCATCTCTAAGACGGTTGCTTGGAACTTAGACTGATTTCCTAACTGAGATAGAATGTTCCATGTGGCAGGGAAGTTCCCAAGTGTAAGCAGGGAAGCCACTGCCTGCTGCAGGGGAACAGCCTCCCAATGCCCCCACCCTCCTCCTCCTGCCTAAGGACATCCTGGGTGACAGGAGTTCTGTCCAGACTCCACCTCTCTGGGGCATAGCTTTGGGTCCTGCTGGTAAGAGTTCAGGTCCAAGGGCCAGGCTGCAAGACCAGGCCCCTACACACACGGTGGTGTGTTTCGTTGATAATTATCTCATTATCTAAGAGTCCACCCCGACCGTGGATGCCTTTACGAGCAGAAGCCCACAACCTGAGCGTTCTTCACTGATCATCTCACGCTCTGGCGATTCACACTTCTGTCTATAAAGCCAACCCGGAATCCTGACCACACTCTCCTTCTACCTAAGTCCTCCTTGCTCCCCATCTCTGAAGGGGGGATCTGCCCTGAGGACAGAGTTGGCTCTAGGTTTGGCACTTCCTGGGAGCTAAACCTGATGAAGCCAAAAGAACCTGAAACCTTTCCTTTTCTAGTTCCCAGATGCAAGATGCTATTCAAAGTCAAAGATGAGTTAATACTGGTTTTATCAACAAAGGCTCTCAATTAAGGGATCAGCATAATACCCTTTCAAAGTTAGGAATTTAAAAGCTTCAGCAGGCACCCACAATATCTTGGATTTTCTACTTCCTGGATCATTTGCCAAGAGAGCAGTACAATTTCTTGCCGGATCTATCTGTATATCCCCTTGAGGACAACAAGAACTTTTTCATAATTCCTAAGGACTACCACATGCTGTCAAGAACTTTCCTGACAGTGGCGTCAACGGACAGTTTGTAAAAGCGTTCTGTTACTCCTTGAGGACATCAGCCTCCAAAGCTTAATGAACCATCTTGGGACCACCAGGCATGGGGTTCAAGGGTGAAGAGAATACACCAGCTTGTTAGGAAAAGTCTCCACTATGCAGAGCAAACCTCAGATAACCAGAAAACAAGCCTCACCTGCAGGCAATGTCCAGATCACAATCTTTATCAACGTAACATGGACTCTTCCCTCCCAGCTCAAGAGTCACAGGGGTCAGATGCTTGGCAGCAGCTTCCATGATAATTTTTCCAACTGTAGTACTTCCCGTGTAAAGAATGTAGTCGAATCGCTGCTTCAGAAGTTCTGTGGTTTCCTTAATACCACCGTTAATAACAATATATAGGTCCTTAAAGAAAGAGAAATGGAAACTTGAATCACCCGATGAATTCTATTTTCTAACATCAGCAGTTTCTTTGGTAACACAAATATTTAAAATTCAGGCAAACCAGGTGAAGACCGAGACTGGTGACTCTGAGGAATGGAAAAGGAAGCTGACCAAGGACGAGTGGAGAACAGAGTGTGACGGCATCTGGGAACCGCCATCCCATGGTGGAACTGATCCAGAGAATCCACGTTACCTACATGAGCTCAGCAAAAAAGGCACAAAAGAGGGCAAATGGTTGGATTTGAACAGGGAAAATACATCAGATGGAGGTTGTGGAAGCCAAGGATTTGGGTGAGAAAGTGGCTGACGACAGGATAGGTCCTTGCACAAGACAGTGCAAGGCTTAGCCCATGGAAGGAGCCAAATAAAAATCTAAAGAGAGTGGTACCTACAGACCAGTGGCCGAGAGCACTCGCTCGCAAGTTAGGACGACTTTGACAGAATCTAGGCTTTGTCACTTACTAGCTGAAGTGACCACAGGCAAGTTACTGAACATTTTTGACCCTCGGCTTCCACATCTGCTCTTGGGAGAATTCATTTAGTTTCTGTGGCCTGAGCACTTATGTGCACTGTACTGTCATTAGCAGCTAAGACAAAAGAGAAGACATCTTGGAAAATAACAGGAAAAGCAAGGGCTGAGACCAGAAGGCAAAGAAGTAAGGCAGAGAGAGATGTTCAAAAGGTTCTGAGGATGAAGCGAAAGCTGACTTGTCGAGCTCATGTTTCCACTTTATCTTCATTCCTTGCGAGATCAATTCTCATTCAACTTCATGGTTCAACTGCCCAACAAATGTTTCAAGTTTTAAATTTCATATGGCTTGATCTTCAGTGCAAATGTAATTGAGTCTCCCACCACTGCCCCCAGCAAGCTAAGTAAGGCAGGTAAAGCATTATCATCCCCATCTGGACAGAGTCAGATATTGAGGAATTTACCCCCAGTGAGGGGCAAAGCAGGACCTAAAACCTCAGTCTTCTGGGTCCAAATCCTACTCAATCCATGCCATCTCAACTATCTCCCATTTCACCTCTCTGAACTGGATAACCACAGCTAGTGGAACAAAATTATTCCATGGACTGTCATAACAGTGATGAAAGAACAAGAGTTGTATGACTCCAAGAGATAGAGTTGGCCTCAAGGCTATTATCAGTTAATGTGTACATCTGCAAGTATGATATTTTAAAGGTGCCTTTCAATGGAAGCCTAATAAGGGCTCCACACTGCAGCAACTCCCTGTGGAATCAGCATGGTTCAGTTCATGGTGGCACCGTAAGCTTGCTCCGTAGGAGGGCATAAGAGCATGATTCAGATAGGCAGGTGAACCATCCCAAGGGTCAGATCATTTCCTTCCTTTGGCTTTTTTTTTTTTTTTTTTTTTTTACTTTTTTGTTTTTGTTTTTCCTTTGGCTTTTGATATTCTTAAATGGTAGCACTTTAATTCAAAGTGAGAGTCCACCCTCTGGTTTGAGAGGTCATTTTCTTGTAGTTTTCATGCCACAAACAAGCCCCTTTTAAAAGCAAGAGTGCTCTTGTATAACCCAGCAATCCCCTTGAGGCCGAAAGAGCTTGTCAACAACAAAAATATGCTAGCGCACAACATGGTACCTGTCTGTCGATAAACAGTCACAGAACGAATAAACCTAAAATCATTATCTGATATCGAGCAAGGGTTAATCGAGACAGCCAAACAGCAGAAGAGGATTGTAAATAGCAAGTATACCTATGTGACCACGGGCCAAAATACACTGTGTAATTACAATAGCTGAGTGTTTCAGTTTATTTTGGACTTTTAACTTCTTTCACTAAGCTGATTCTTGGAGGTTTAACAAAACGGCAAACAGATCCCCTGCCATCAATAAAATGCATTAGGAGGAAGTTCAAATACATGTTTCCTACAGTAAACAGAGGTCTTGAAGATGGGTTGAGACATTCTTACCTGGTCTAAATACTGAGGGAGAAGCTTAGCCAAGAGCTCCGCTGTATTCATACTTAGTTCAGAAGGCTTGATAATCACAGCATTTCCTAAACAAAGCGAAAAACAGAAGAGTATTGTCTACTACCTGAGTAACATTAATAATTTGTGTGGGGAGTAGGGGTGTACGAGCTCTTCTCACTCTCTCTTCCCTTCTGCTCTTTCCTTCTCAAATCCTTCAGGTCATTAACAAAGACGTTTCCCTCTCTTTCAGCTTTTTTCTTTCTTTCTTTCCACTCCCACCCTTGGATTTTTTTCTCTGTCCTGAAAAATGGCAGGCCAACCATTTCTCAAGACAAAGTTGTTGGCCAGGATCCCGTGGAACTGTTCATTTCCTGGCATCTGCTAGGATCTTAAAGTAGCAGTATTCCCATAGCCCTTACGTGAGTGAAGAAAGCTGTCAGACATGGTCAAGGAGTTCACCTGAGATGAGGGCCAGCAATGAACCCACACTAAAACACAACATCTGATTCCAAACGCCTGGGTCTGTCGACTCAGATGCCTAGACACCCTCACAGATTCATGATCCTGGGTTCTTCAAAAGAGTCACCTTGCACATCTCCTCTGGAGTCCATTTTAACAAAAAAATACGGTATTATGAGCTCTCAATATGCTGCTGGTGTAAACCAAGGCAAACCACCAAACCAAATGTATTTAACTGACCACTACAACCAATATGAAAAGAATAAACCCCTCTGAAAAGGCGTAAGGACGGAAACTGGCACCAGACCTGCAGCAATGGCTCCTATGAGCGGCTGAATGGCAAGAACAAAGGGGTAGTTCCAAGCACCAATTATCAGCACGACTCCCAAGGGCTCTGGGTGAACGTAGGCCTCGTCCAACATGGTGAGCAGGTTCTTCTCAGCTGGTTTAGGAGCAACCCATTCCGGAAGCTTCTGCAGCACATTCTCAATTTCTCCAAGGGTGTTAATGACTTCTTGACTGTATGCGTTGAATTCACTCTGTAATAAGAAAGTCACATTTAACCTTACACTATGAATATGACTCGCTGGGTGTCAAAAACCCCAGGCCAGATACACTGGCAATGGCAATGATTTACGTGATCGGACTAGATTGTTTTCCACCCAGATTCCTTCCCACCCTCCTTCAAGCCCTCAATAGGGAATTGCTAACTTCCTTTCTCATATATTCCATCCCTTTAAGTTCTTCTCTACCGATCCAAAGCCTTTAAAGTCAGGCTTAAAACCTCACCTCCTTCAGGAAGACTTCCTGATTAATTAGGGTCTGCCCTGATCATGCTTTAATTTATATTCCAGAGAAAATGTGCCTTCAACCACTTAATATATGACCCTTATGACAATGGTTCATAACTACAGTCACATTTTATCTGTATATGTTTTGTTTCCCAACCAAATTTAAAACCCTCCAGGACAAGGATCTTACTTATTTCTTCAGTGATCCTATGCATACGCAGGCACAACTATTTGATACTGGTAGAATAAATGACTCACAGCCTTCCAATGACCCAACCTTGTTTATCTCATACCACAATTCCTCTCCACCAAAAGCACCATTTGTGGAATGTTAATAATTACTACTGGTTCTGCCCCTTGCAATGATCTTTGAGGGGGTGGAGAAGGGAGACTCACAAAGCCAGAGCAAGGCCTTGCTCCGCCTGTAAATGCAGATAAAAAGCAACAGCAAGAGGAGAGCAACATCATTAGAAAACATAGGGGAATCTATTTATACCCGAAACACTCTGTTTACCTTGCCAATCCAAATCGCTGGTTTCAGTATAGGCAAGTAGATGGTAGCATCTGGGAGCCTTTAGAAACGTACAATCTCAGACCTCTCCTCCAGCCCTGCTGAACTATAATTCATTTTTTAAAAATATTTATTTATTTATTTATTTATTTATTTATTTGGAGTTTTTAGATTGTCATAATTCATTTTAACAAGCTCCCCAGGTGATTCGTCAGTACGCTGGAGTTTGAGGAGCACTGACACAAAGTCACGAAGGAAAACCTGAGAGCAAAAACGACCACCACAAAACCCTCCGTCCGCAACTACTGAGTTTCGGAATATACAAAGAAGTCCTTCCTACAAACAAACAAAAAAAAAAGTGCAAGAGAAAAATGGACAAAGAACACACAAGAAGCACCACGGGGGCCAGGAGACACCCGCACTTGTGCGCATATGTAAACACAGACCCACTGGGGCTGGCTCCAGGCAGGCAGGAAGATCAGGGAAACTTTGGCTTTATCGGTACTGCCTGAGAGAACACTTCCCACGGTGCGTGCACAACCCGGAATAAAAAGGGCGAAAACAAAAACACAGCCGGCGCTCGGGCGGAACGCAGCCCCGCCCGCAGCGCGCACCTTGCACAGGTCGGCGGCGATGGCCGCCAGAATGTCCTTCTCGCGCTCCTGCACCATCCTCCGCAGGGCCTCGAGCTGCTGCACCCTGAACCGCAGGGGTCGCGACCGGCCGGACTGGAACGCGTTGCGCAACCGCTGGACTTGCTGCTCCATGGCCTGGTCCTAGGGAGAGACGGGTGGTTTTTGGGGGGGTCGCCGCCCTGCTTTCCCCTCGCCCCACCCGGCAGGCCGAGCCCAGGAACCCCGGGAGCAGAATCTGGGGGCGCACCTCGCCTGCCTCTCGTTACGCTCCTGCCTCAGCGCCTGCCCAGCCCAACTGCCCCACGGCAGCCCGGAGAGGCTGGCCTCCACCCTGCGCCGCGCGCCCATTGGCTCACGCCGGCCACGTGTCCTCCTCCGGCCAGACGCCGGCCCCGCCCGCGCAATTCCCGCGGTGCGGAGGATCTGCGGCAGAGAGACGCTGCAGCCGCCAGCCCCGGATGCCGGCGTTAAGGTGCGGGGCCTTAGGGAGCAGGGTGGCGGGCGGGTGGGAGGCGACCCTGGGGGGACTCCAGAAACAGGGAGAGCAGTCCTGGAGAAGGGGGCTGGGGAGCGGAGGGAGGACCCGCCCCGAGGTCCGGATGGAACTCCGCCCACCACAGAGAAGCTCTTCAAGGGGTTTTGGTTTTGGTTTTCTTCCTCCATCCGATAGCTGGAAAATGTGCTTGTGAAAAATTTCTTTTCTTAAGCAGCTCTGAAAAATTCATATACCTTCCCCAGATCTAGTTGAATTGGTTTTCTATTAACCTAATCTTAATAGTTTACTCTGTGTCCTTAGTTCCTTGAAGAATTTTCCAGTTCTACTCCCAGGAAAGTCAGGAATAAGATAACATCTCAGCAAAACCACAAAATAGTGCCAGGAGCACCTTATAGCCCAGCAAATCTGTAACTTTCCTGGGACAAAAGGCTGTAAACTGGAACATCAAACAGGAGCTTTGCATTGGAGTGTGATAACACACTCCAATCAGACTTTCTTCCCTATATTTTAGTTGCCAAATCAAATGGGTGCTTCTCAGATCTTAATTGACTCATCAACATTTGGCACATTCCCATCTTCTGGAAGCTCATTCTTGGTTTGTTTCCATTACCTTGCACTCTTCTGAATTTCCTTATACCTCACTGAGTCCTCGGGGTTTTCCTTTATTGGATCTTTCTCCCCTTCCCTTGATCTTAAGGTATCAAGTACCCTAGAGCTCAGTCCTTGGTCGTCTCTTTTCACTGTCGCCCCATCATTTGAGTCCATGCATGATGGACAGAGGAGGCTTTAAATTCCATCTCAAATCTCAACCTTTCATCTGAATTCCAAGTGGTATATCCAACGATAGCCTGTTCATCTCGCTTGCCTTTATAGTAAGCATCTTAAAATTAAAATGTCTAAAACAGAACTTCTGCTTTATCTTCCTCCTACCAAACATACGTACACATATACACTGCACACACCTCAAGGGTTCTCTATCTCAGTAAATGGTGCCGTCATTTATTCTAATTACTCAGGGGCAAAGTCTTTGGATTCATCCTTGACTCTTCTTTTTGTCCCTGTCTTCAAAAAATACATTGAACCCAACCACTTTCCTCCTAGCTCAAACTATAATCATTTTCTACCTGAACAATAATTAGGAGGGTGGAAAAGTAATTACGGTTTCGGACCGTGAATTTTAAATCATTGTAACTAGACTCAAACACATCTTTATTAATCAAAACAGGATCCATTACAATCAACACATTTTTGGCAATGAGAAATAAGTGTTTATTCTTGTAGCGTAAAAATCCATGCTTCGGGATTCGACAAACTCTTGGAAAGCATTTTCTGCATTCTGCTGGTTGTGGAAGCGTTTTCCCTGAAAAAAGTTGTGGAGATGCTTGAAGAAGTGGCAGTTGGTTGACGAGAGGTCAACTGAATATGGCGGATGAGGCAAAACTTCGTAGCCCAATTCGGTCAACTTTTGAAGCGTTGGTTGTGCGACTTGTGGTTGGGTGTTGTAGTGGAGGAGAATTGGGCCCTTTCTGTTGACCAATGTCGGCTGAAGGCATTGCAGTTTTCAGTGCATCTCATCGATTTGCTGAGCATACTTCTCAGATGTAATGGTTTTGCCGGGATTCAGAAAGCTGTAGTGGATCAGACCATCAAACAGTGACTATGAGCTTTTTTTGGTGCAAGTTTGGCTTTGGGAAGTGCTTTGGAGCTTCTTCTCAGTCCAACCACTGAGCTGGTCATCACTGATTGTCGTATAAAATCAATTTTTTTGTTGCATGTCACAATCTGATTGAGAAATGGTTTGTTGTTGGTGCGTACAATAAGAGAAGATGACACTTCATAACGATGATTTTTTTATTTTTGGTCAGCTCATGAAGCACCCATTTATTGAGCTTTTTCACCTTTCCAATTTGCCTCAACTGCCAGACGACTGTAGAATGGTTGATGTTGAGGTCTTCAGCAACTTCTCATGTAGTAAGAGAATCAGCTTTGATGAGTGCTCTCAGTTGGTCGTTGTCAACTTCCGATGGCCGGCCGCTACGCTCCTCATCTTCAAGGCTCTCGTCTCCTTTGCAAAACTTCTCAAACCACCACTGCGCTGTAGATATGTTAGCAGTTCCTGGGCCAAATGCGTTGTTGATGTTGCGAGTTGTCTTTGCTACTTTACGACCCATTTTGAACTCAAATAAGAAAATCGCTTGACTTTGCTTTTTGTCTAACATCATATCTATAGTCTAAAGTAAATATATAATAAACAGCAAATAACGAATCATTAGTAAAAAAAAAAAAAACATAAAGCAAGAAATACACATTAAAATGATGTATAACATAACCACATTTATTTAAGAATGTATTCCAATATCAAACGGCAAATTTCAACAGTGCAAAACTGCAATTACTTTTGCACCAACCTACTATAATGGTAGCATCCTAAATGGTCTCTGTTTCTACTCTTGACCCTGGGGAGGGGAGCGGGGGTTATTTAGCCATCATTTCTCAGCTCTACACTTGCCCTTTTATACTCTGTACTGCAGGGATTTGGAGTTTGTAAACTGCATTTCCCAAGTTATCATACCAGCTGGCTTCCAATAAAGTTCTACCACTAGGAGGCACTACCAAGAGATCAGAAGTTATTAGGAGATTAGTTTTCTGTTTCTGGATTCAAAAGTGTACTCGTTGCAGGCCATTTCTATAGTGGAAATGGAGGTAGGATGATTCCTGACTCTAAAACAGTTCCCTTCTTGGTCAAGGTGGCACCTCTGTAGTAGAAAAAGAACGATGACGTCAGCATCTCCAAAATGCACAGGAGCAGGTGCAGCCCCATAGGCTGCGGCCAGGGGTATTTTCAGCAGCTTTTAATCTCTGATGTCACCCATTCTTCATTTTACTCTTCCAGTCCATCTATCACTCCTATGATCAATTCTCCATATTAAGTTCCCTCTGCATGAAATACCTAGAATGTTTTCTCTTTGTCCTGACTGGACCATGCCTGATGCACCTCATGATAGCCTGTTCACCTAGTTGTCAGTGATCCTTTCAGAAGGTACCCTGACTGTGTTACTTCCCTGCTCAGAACTTTCCAATCACATTTAGAATAAAATCCAAAGCCCACACCATATCCTACAAGCCCAATATATCCTCACTTTGGGCTGCCTCTTCAAACTCTTTGATTTGTCCACTGAGTTCTAGCCAGAGCAGCTTCCATTCTGTTCACTGAACACTTCAAGGACATTCCCACCTCAGGGTCTTAACATCCTGTTGTTTCCTTTGCCTGGAGTTATCAGCTACCTTTCTTTCTTATTGATCCTCTATTTAAACATCACCTTCTTAAAGAAGTCTTCCCTGACCACCAGGTTTAAAATAGCGGACTCTGCTGCTCTCTGCCGCTTACCCTGCTTTACTTTTCTTAATAGCATACTTTATTTTTCTAAATATATGTATGTGATTATTTTTTTATGTCTCTGTTTCCCACTGAAATGTCTTATAAAGTCAGGGACTTTATCTTTCATTGTTACTGTAACATCAGTACCCTGGAAAAGAACTTGTCTCATAGTAGGTACTCAATAAATATTGTTTAAAAAAATTTCCCATTATTAGAGAGGTTGTGGATTTATGGAACAATTATTCATAACACACAGGATTCCCATACACCACCTCACTACTGATACCTTGCATTGGTGTAGAACATTTGTTACTATTGATGATAGCACATTTTTATAATTGTAGTGTGAATTAAAGTCCATGGTTTAACTTAGGGTTCATTGTGTAGTGTAGTTCCAGGGATTTTTTTAAATTACTCTGTTATATATGTATCATATATAAAATCTAACATTTTCCCTTTTATTCATATTCGGATGTATATTTTAGTGCTGGTAATTGAGTTCACACTTTTGGGTTACCATCACCACCATCTATTACCAAAACTTTACCACCATTCCAAATAGGAACCCTGTACTTTTTAAACTTTAACTTCCCATTTCCTATGACCACCCCCATCCCCTGGTAACCTCTATTCTCGATTCTGACTCTTTGAGTTTGTTTATTATAATTGTTTCAAATCAGTGAGATCATATATTTGTCCTTTTGTGTTTATTTCACTCAAAATGATGTCTTCACAGTTCACCCATGTTGTCAAATATATCAGGACTTCATTCCTTTTTACAGCTGAATAATATTCCATTGTGTAGATATACCACATTTTACTTCTCCGTTCATTGACTGATGGACCTTTGGATTGCTTCCATCTTTTAGCAATTGTGAATAATGTCTCTATGAACATCAGTGTGAAGATATCTCAATACTGCATGATTTCAGGAAAGGTCAATTGTTACAAATGATAATCCCATTTTAAATGCTGACTAGCAAGAATCTTTTGCTAAGTGTTCAAATAGGCTTATTGTAATCCACAGAGGTTGCAATTCTGTCAAACTTGTAGCATGATAAAACAGCTGTTCAGTATTCCTATGGAAGCTTCATTAGATTTATTCTCTAACATGTTGACTAATATATGACAAATTAGGTTCTCTTTCAAGTTCCACTTCCAAGGCAATAGGAGGCACCCCAATTTTATTGAGTGCAGCAGTTGTTTCTGTGGACATTGGAGTCTCTGAAGTGCATCTGCATTTTAGGATGATACTTCTCCAAATACAAAAGTTGCTTGCTATTAAAAGCTCCACAATGCTTTTGTATTATGAACTATACTGTATCTTCATATTTCATTCACCTTCAATCAATGCTAGAGCAACAAGCACTGGAGCTCTCCCAAGACCTGCAACACAACGAATAGTAATGCAGCAACCAGGTTCCTCACTAATGCATATATATATGCATATATATATATGCATATATGTGTATTTGCTTACAAAAATGTTATATATATACACACACATATATTTTAAGAGGTGCTTAGATTACCCAAAATATTACATGGAACCCACTGGGACTCCCATGTTGCCCACCTCCCACACCTCCCACCACATCCCACACAAACATCTCCCACAAGTGTGGCCCACCACCCTCAATGAACTTACACATCCTGGATTGGAGCCTTGCCACCAACCATAGACCACAGTTCACACTGTAGACCACACTCTCTCCCACTCAGTTCTGAGTGGTGTGTGCTGACTTAAAATGGCCTACATCCGTTGCCACAACGGTACTCAGGACAACCTCCAACTCCCAAAGAAGCCCCTGTATTTCAACTGCTCATCCCCTCCCTACCGCAAAAGTGTCAAGTGGCCACTGGCTCCACCTCATTGTTATAATTTCTTGCATTGCTAGAATCACCATATGTGAACAAGAGAATACCATCAAGTCCACTCTAGTCCATAGTTCTTCCCCCAATCCTGAGGGGACTGGGATGGTGATGTCCACTCCAACTCCAAGTGAGAGAGGGCTTATATCCCATGGATATGGTGGGTGGGATGATCCTGCCTGCAGATGCAGGCCCTTTCCATTCCCTGGGATGGCCATTGCCCATCGTTGTCTCCTCACCAGGTGACTTGGATGAGTCCATTGAACTGTAGGGTAGGAGTTGCAGCTCCACCGAGATTTCATGCACACTTGGCACATAGGTAGGCGGGAGGCTCCAGTCTCTGGAAGTATACCTAAAAACTCCAGCATCACATATAGGTTTGAATAGAAGGGACTAGTGAACCATGTGCAGGGAGGACTTCTTTGAGTCTAATTCTGTCACTCTCAGGAGCACAGATTCCAAAATAGAACCCAATGATAAGGCATCAGTCTCTGGGGCTATCCCCCCTTATATAGGACCTGGGTGTCTCCGGAGCTCTCAGGAACCCCTCTGTGTGGGGTGATAGGCACTTAGATGTTCTATGAGCTCCTACCGAGGTGTGCGTAAGAGTTACCTCTGGGATGACCTCCCGACACTCTTTGAAGTCTCTTAGCCACTTGAACTCATTTGTCTTTACCATTTCCCCCTTTTATTCAAGGTCTTTTTCCAGTTGTGTTGCCAGTTGGCACTTGGTATTAATCCCTCATTGCCAGGGAGGCTCATCCCCGGGAGTCATGTCCCACGTTGTGGGGAAGGTAATGCAATCATATGCTGAGTTTGGCTTAGAGAGAGGCCACGTTTGAGCAACAAGGAGGCTCTCAGGTGGCAACCCTTAGGCACCCCACAACTGCAGGCTAAGTCTCATTTACAAGAGCAAAGACTCACAAGGGTAGTCATCAATAAAAAAAAACACATCAGTGGGCATCCTATTTTGACAGACACTGTCCCTACACTCAGAGGACTATTGCTGCTCCCCTGGAGACTGTGAAAGAGCTCTCCAGGCTAGGAATTCAGATTCCCTCATTTATTGTGTGATTATCCACCCATCGTGACCATGCCCCATCCCCCGATCCTTTGAATGATTTTGTATATCTTTCATGTATATTCGGATGAACCAACCCCCACGAAACCCCCCCCCAGACACCCCCCCCCAATAATCCCCCGCAGTACCCATTGTAACCCTTCTGTGATCCAAATCCTCCATGAACATTTAGTCCATAAAATAATCAAATACACTTACTAGGAAAAAGAAACAAATGTGATAAGCTTACATGCAAGAGACAAACATAAGGAAACTCGGGGGCGGGGGGGGGGAAGAGAGAAGGAAAAAAAACAAATAATCAAAGAACAAAACAAAATAAAATATAATTAGTGGATTGGGACATTCAAAAAATGGGCAAGAAAGCAAAGGAAATGCCTTTAAAATATATATATATATATACACATATACATTTTTTTTTCCTTCCTTTTATCACTGTGTTATCGGCTGTCTGGTGTGTCATGACACCTTCCTCCTCTCAATCCCCATTGTCTCCCAATTTTTCATTTAATTTTCAAAGAAGTTTTAGGTCACAGCAAAGTCACACAAGGAGTGCCGGAGACTCCCAGATACCAAACCACCCCCCCTTCCCCACCCCATATTAACTCCCTCCCTTTTTTTTTTGGTTGTTAGCATTGTTATAACTGTTACACAGATAGCAAAATATAGCAACTAAACATTGTCAGTGATTTACAGTATAGTTTACAATTTAGATGATACAGTTTAATAATTTTGATGATATTTACCATGTCCTGTGTCCATTAATGTAAGGTAATGAAAAACCTTCCCCATGACCACCAAACAACCCATTAGATCTTGTATGTTCCCGTCTCCCCAGCCCCCCAGGGCCCGTGATACCCCCCTCTCCCAACCCATGGAATGTCAAGATTCACAGTTACATGCCCTGGGGATTTGAACCGGCCCTTCCTAATCCAACAACCCCCCAGTGCTGCACCACCAAACCCAGGAACACCCACCACTCATCTGCTCCATCCCCCAATATGCAACCACACTCTATCCCTTTACCATAGATTATGTCCATATGGGTGATGGCTCAAAGCCTGCTCTTCTCTTACTCTCCTTTGTTAACCTATCTTTCAGACAGTGGTTCTCAGAGACTGCTCACTTTCCTCAGTTCAGATCAGTGAGGTCATATACTGTTCATCTTTCAGTGCCTGGCTTGCTTCACTCAACATAAGGTCTTCAAGATTCATCCATGTTATTCCATGTGTTAGCACTTTGTTCCTTCTTACAGCTGAGTAATATTCCATTGTATGTATGTACCACATTTTGCTTATCCATTCGTCTGTTGATGGGCACCGGGGCTGATTCCAACTTTTGGCAATGGTGAACAATGCCGCTATAAACATTGGTGTGCATATATCTGTTTGTATTTTTGTTTTCAGTTCTTCTGGGTATATACCCAGCAGTGGAATTGCTGGATCATACGGAAGATCTATTGCTAGTGTTCTGAGGAACCGCCAAACTGTCCTCCACAGTGGCTGGACCATACCGCAGTCCCACCAGCAGTGGATGAGGGTTCCTATTCCTCCACATCCTCTCCAACATTTAGTGTCTCCTGTTTTTTTAATAGCTGCCATTCTGATGGGTGTAAGATGGTATCTCATTGTAGTTTT
>JAKSZT010054051.1:2032957-2066298 GCA_026826555.1 Tolypeutes matacus
ATCTCAGAGGGAAGGCTTTTAGGATTTCACCGTTGAAAATGATGTTAGCTTTGGGTTTTTCATATATACCCTTTATCATTTTCAGAAAGTTTCCATCTATTCCTATCTTTTGTAGTGTTTTTATGAGGAAAGAGTGCTGTATTTTGTCGAATGCTTTACCGGCATCTATAGAGATGATCATGTGATTTTTTTCTTTCAGTTTGTTTATGTGGTGTATTACATTGATTGATTTTCTTATATTGAACCATCCTTGCATACCTGGGATGAAACCCACTTGGTCATGGTGTATAATCCTTTTGATATGTTGTTGAATGCGATTAGCAAGTATTTTGTTAAGGATTTTAGCATCTAGGTTCATTAGAGAAATTGGTCTGTAATTTTCCTTTCTTGTGGTATCTTTATTTGGTTTAGGTATTAGGGTAATGTTGGCATCATAGAATGAGTTAGATAATATTCCTTCTACTTCTATTTTTTGGAAGAGCTTAAATAGAATTGGTGTTAGCTCTTTCCGGAATGTTTGGTAGAATTCAGCTGTGAAGCCATCTGGTCCTGGACTCTTCTTAGTTGGGAGGTTTTTAATGACTCAGTCTATCTCTTTACTTGTAATTGGGCTGTTGAGTTCTTCTATTTCTTCTTTCATCAATGTCAGCTGTTTGTGGGTTTCTAGAAACTTGTCCATTTCCTCTAAATTGTCATTCTTATTGGCATATAATTTTTCAAAGTGTCCTCTTATGATACTCTTTATTTCTGTGGGGTCAGTAGTGATATCACCTTGCTCATTCCTTATTTTGTATATTTGCATCTGTTCTCTCTTTTTCTTTGTTAGTCTGGCTAAGGTTTTGTCAATTTTGTTGATATTCTCGAAGAACCAGCTTTTGGTTTTGTTTATTGTTTCCAGTGCTTTCTTATTCTCTATTTCATTTAGTTCTGCTCTAGTCTTTGTTATTTCCTGCTTTCTACTTCCTTTAGGTTTAGTTTGTTGTTGTTTTTCCAATTCCCCAAGTGTGCAGTTAGGTCTTCAATTTTAGCTCTTTCTTCTTTTTTAATATATGAATTTATGGCTATGAACTTCCCTCTCAGGACTGCTTTCGCTGTATCCCATAGGTTTTGATATGTTGTGTTGTTGTTTTCATTAGTTTCAAGGTAGTTACTGATTTCTTTTGAAATTTCCTCTTTGACTCACTGTTTGTCTAAGAGTGTGTTGTTTAACTTCCATATCCTTGTGCCTAACCTGTTTCTCTGGCCCTTATTGATTTCCAACTTCATTCCGTTGTGGTCAGAGAAATTACTTTGTATAATGTCAGTCTTTCTGAATTCATTGAGTGTTGTTTTGTGGCCTAGCATGTGGTCTATTTTGGAGTATGTTCCATGTGCACTCGAGAAGAATGTAAATCCCGCTGTATTTGGGTGTAGTGTTCTGTATATGTCTATTAAGTCCAAATCTTCTAATGTATTGTTGAGTGCCTTAGTTTCTTTATTGATTCTCTGCCCAGATGTTCTGTCTAATGATGATAGTGGTGTGTTGAAGTCCCCTGCTATAATTGTAGAGGAATTTATTTCTCCTCTTAGTTTTTTCAGAGGTTGCCGCACGTATTTTGAGGCACCTCGATTAGGTGCGTAAATGTTGATGATTGTTCTCTCTTTTTGAGAGATTACTCCTTTTACTAATATGTAGTGTCCATCTTTGTCTCTTACAATAGTTTTGCATTTAAAGTCTATTTTGTCTGATATTAGAATAGCTACTCCTGCCCTTTTTCGGCTATTGTTAGCTTGTAAAATGGTTTTCCAGCCATTCACTTTCAGCCTCCTTGAATCCCTGGGTCGAAGGTGGGTTTCTTGTAGACAGCATATAGATGGATCATATTTTCTTATCCATTCTGCCAGTCTGTGTCTTTTGATTGGTGAATTTAATCCATTAACATTCAGTGTTATTACTCGTAACGAATTTCTTACTTCAGCCATTTTTTCCTTTGGTTAATGTATGTCATATGTTGTTTTGTTTCTCTTTTTGACTTTTCAGTTGTTTTTAAACTCTCCTCCAGCTCACTCTCCTTTGTTTTTTCCTTTCAACTTATAGAGATTCCTTTAGTATTTCTTGAAGTGCTGGTTTCTTCTTGACATACTGTCTTAATTGCTGTTTATCTGTGAATATTTTGAACTCTCCATCATTTTTGAATGCCAGTTTTGCTGGATAGAGAATTCGTGGCTGGAAGTTTTTTCTTTTAGTGTTTTGACTATGTCATAACACTGTCTTCTTGCCTCCATGGTTTCAGCTCAGAAATCAGCACTTAATCTTATTGTGCTTCCCTTGTATGTGATGGTTCTCTTTTCTCTTGCTGCCTTGAGTATTTTCTCTTTGTCTTGAGCATTGGACAATTTGACAAGTATATGTCTTGGAGTTGGCCTGTTGGGATTTATACTATTGGGGTGCGCTGTGCTTCCTGGATCTGCACATCCATCTCTCTCAATAGAGTTGAGAAGTTTTCAGCCATAACTTCCTTCAACACTCCTTTTGTTCCCTTTCCCTTCTCTTCTCCTTCTGGGATGCCCATAATGCGTATGTTTGTGCGTCTTGCATTATCGGTTAATTCCCTGAGACCATGCTGGATTTTTTCTATCTTTTCTACAATCTCTTTGATTTCAACTGTATTGTCTTCCATATCACTAATTCTTTCCTCTGCCTGCTCAAATCTGCTGCCATGTGAGTCCAGCGTCTTTTTCATTTCTTGACTTGTGCCTTTGTTCGC
Organism: Tolypeutes matacus; assembly: GCA_026826555.1. Lineage (NCBI taxonomy): Eukaryota > Metazoa > Chordata > Mammalia > Cingulata > Chlamyphoridae > Tolypeutes > Tolypeutes matacus. The sequence goes on from JAKSZT010054051.1 coordinate 2,035,705, forward strand.
CATCATATCCATTACCTTTTTAGGTGTGTTAGCTATTTCTTCAGTATGTTCTCCCAGTGTCTTCTTTATATCCTTAATCTCTTCCTTCAGTTCTTTAAGTTGGTCCATGATATTTGTTTGGATAGCTTTGATTAGTTGTTCGATGTACTGCATTGCTTCCTGGTTTTTATTTTGTGCATTGGACTGGTCCATGTTTTCCAGTTTCTCAGAGTCATTTGTATTTTTCTGTTGCCCTCTGGTCATCATATTATCTTGATGGGTTTGTTCAGTTGATTAGCTTTTCTCTATGCTCTAGAATTTTATTTAGCTGTTGGTTCTGCGTGTGAGTTAAGTTTTCTCTTTGGCAGTTTTTCTTCTTATTTTATTTCCTTGCTTCTTTCTATGTTCCCTTGAAGGCAAAAGGTTAGGGCCAGAGGAATCAAAAGATGTAAGGAAGGCAGAAGGATAATAGAAATATTGATAAAAGTTAGAAGAGGGGCAAAATGAGACTTAATGAGATGAGTATTTGACTTGTGTAGGCAGTGTAGAGTACTAGGAAAAAATATGGAGTTCCTACAATGGACTGGGAAAACAAATGGAGGAATATATATATAGTGATTTAGAAGGCTAGAATTATGAGGAGGGAGAGAAATAGTAAAGAAAGGTCTGAAAGGAAAAAGTTAATACTAATAAAAAAAAAAAAAGAAGAAGAAAACAAAATAGATGGAATAGAAATTGACACCCTTAAGTTGTGTGCCTATGAAAAACTGTTGTCTCTAAGAGCCGCAACAGAAAACAGAAGGCAGAAAGATGCAGGAAGGATAAGCGATAGTTTGTAATACAGAATCAATATATACAGCGAGTGGGAAATTACTGAATAAGAAGCCCAGCAAAGAAGGGACAAGCTGGCAGCACCTATCGAAAAATAGAAGGAAAAAGGAAGGGGGGAGGAAAGAGGAAATAATAGCAATAGACCAGCAAGGAACAGAGAGAAACCAAAGATCCACACAGGCAAGCAGTCAAACAGAGCTAAGGGGGGTCAATGATTCCCCTAGGGTACACGTGGATCCTTCCTGCCTACTTGTGTTTATCAATCAATTTCCCCACAGGGTTCTATATGCAGGTCCTGAAGCAGCTTTTAGCTATTAAACTAAATTAAAAAGAATTTATTTTTCATTGGTTGAGGTGACCTCACTTTTTTTTTTTTAATTTTTATTTTTTTAGCCAAATGCAGGACCCAAAATAATTCCTCCTCTAGACCAACCCCCTTACGGAAGGGATCCTAGCTGGGCCCTTGGAAATTAATCAAGCACGTCCCACTTTCCGGACTCCCCAGTTTAGCTGTAGCTCTGTTGTTAGTCAGTGAGGAGTGCTAAAGAGGGCGGATTCCGCCCCTTCTGGAGCCGAACTCGAGCGTCACCGGGCTGCTCAGTAAATCAGTTTGAGTGCAGATTCGCGTCTGCTCTCAGCCTAATGCTGCCTCAGGTCGGCTTATCTGCTCCCCAAAGCTATGGGGCGGTGCAGGCAGCCAGATCGATGTCTAAAAATATAAAATACCCTTTCCTGTCTTCCAACAGAACCCTCCCTTTTTTGGGAAGTGTCCCTTCTTCCTGGCTCCGCAGTGGCCCGGGTCTTATCCCTGGGTGGCTAGGGAAATCAGCTGCGTTTCCCGACCAAAATCCCCGCTCCGGTTCACCGGGTGCTGATTAGCTCGTTTGTTCTGTTCACACAAGGTCCAAGGGGCGCCAGGCAGCCAGATCCCCAGAAAATAAAACTTTTTTGCCCCGCCCGCAGCTCCAAATGGCCGTTTTATTTAATTTTTTTTTTTTTTTTTTTTCCCTAACCGCGGGGCTCAGCCGCCCGTGCCAACCTCCACCGGCAGCCTCAAAACTCACGAATCTCCACCATTCTGTCCACGCCGCCAATCCGCGCAGATAGATGTCCCAAGCTTCTCACTCCACGCGTGCACAGCACAGACCCCCGGGCAGGACCCCCTATTCATAGATATTTGATTCCATAGTTTCTATTAAGAATATAATTTTTTTTCTTTTTTTTTAAAAAAGATTTTATTTATTTATTCATTTATCCCCCCCTTGCTGCTTGTGCACGCTGGGTCAGTTAACCACGCCATGCGGGCGGGCTTGCCTTCACCAGGAGGCCCCGGGAACCGAATCTGGGGCCTCCCATATGGTAAACGAGAGCCCTACTGATTGAGCCACAGCCGCTTCCCTAATTTTTTTTCTTGATTTCTTCTTCGGTGGTTCATTGTTATGTATAGAAAGACTACTGATTTTTGCATGGTGATCTGGTACCCTGCTACTTTGCTGAATTCATTTATTAGCTCTAGGAGTTTTGTTGTGTATTTTTCAGGATTTTCTGTTTATAGAGTCATATTATCTGCAAATAGGGAAAGATATATTTCTTCCTTTCCAATTTGAGTATGTTTTATTTCTTTTTCTTGCCTAATTGCATTGGCAAGAACATCCAGGACAATGTTGAACAACAGTGGTGACTGTGGGCATCTTTATCTTGTTCCTAGTTTTAAGAGGAAAACTTTAAATCTTTCACTATTAGGTAGGCTTTTCATATATGCCTTTTATCATGTTGAGGAAGTTGCCTTCTGTTTCTAATGTTCTAAGTGTGGGCCAGCTCTCCACATGGGCCACCTCGCTGCACAGGCCAGCTCGCCACATGGACCAGCTTGCCTTTCACCAGGAGGCCCCAGGAATCAAACCCTGGATCTCTTCCATATGGTAGACGGGAGCCCAATCGCTTGAGCCACATCCGCTTCCCTTCTGTTTCTTCTTGAATCAATGTAGGTAGTTTGTGTGTTTCTAAGAATTTGTCCATTTTATCAAGGTTATCTAATTTACTGGCATACTGTTGTTCATAGTTATCATCTTATAGTGCTTTTTATTTCAGCGGGGTCAGTAGTAATGTCCCCCTTTTCACTTCTGATTTTTATTATATGGATTCTCTGTCAGTCTAGCTAAGATTTGTCAATTTCAAAAATCTTTTTAAAGAACCAAATTTTAGTTTCTCTTTTGTTTCCTTCCTTCCTTCCCCCCCCCCCCCCTCTCTTCCGCAAAAGGAATAAAGAGTTTATTAAGAAACAAGAAACTAGAAATGAGATAGGTACACAACCTGAGACATGAGTTGCAGGCATGCTACAGGGTAAGATGCACACATGGGGCCCCAGGGTAGGCCTTTTAAGATTTTTCCTCCTCCCCTTTCCTAATGTTGTGGAAGGGCCCCAGCTGTTTGCTGTTCTGATTAGCTACCCCACCTGTTAGTGCTCAGGGGGCCAATGATGAGGTTCTCTGTTTGGGGTTTTCTGGGGCTTCCCTTTGACCTGGAAAGAGTTCCAAATGGGACCTTGTGGCCAGGGTCTTGGTGGGGTATTTCTGGCTTTATTCTTAGTAGTAGCCTTCCATTAAGGGTGTTTATGGGTGTGGTTTCACATCTGTGTTCTCTGCCGGGTCTCAGCTGTGACTCTTCTTCCCTCTTTTCCCTATTGTAACCTGCCTCAACTCCCCCTCAGAGAGTTTATATCTTTATTTTTAAGGGGGAGCTGAAGGATGATGTAGCTGCTTCCTGCTGGCTAAGGGGAGTAGGCCCTGCCTGACAGAGTGTAAATCCTCTGACTATTCTATTAGGGTTGAGGGAAGATGGGTCTGACACCGTGGTTGGAACTGGATGGAATCCCTGTATGACTAATATCTTGTTCTGGAAGGCGTTGATTCTGGAAAAAATAAACTTAGTTAGAATTTAAGAGACATGGTCCTACTGAAAGGATAAAGAAGATGGTGGTAAGCAGGCCCAAAAAGGGGGCCAGCCATGACATACTGGACCACAAGAGTGAGAAAGACCATGTGCCTTCAGAGGCTGAATTCTCCCAAAGTTAGTGGGAAACAGCCTTCTTCCGTGTGTTCTTTTATGCTTTTGGTTAACTCTAGGAAGAGATTGTGACAGACCTGCTGGGTTTGGTATAAACTGCCAACCCTGGTTCCCATGGCAGTGGTTAAACCTAGGACACCTAAAAGCGATATGAGAAGCATTACCCTAGACATAAACTCACAAAGAAAATATAGACAACAACAAGATAAGCAAATGGCAAGCCAAATAAAGACACTACTTAACAGACCCACTCTTTTATCTTATAGGCACTTTCATTAACTACTTAGAAAATGAATTAAGTTTACCAAGACTTTTGGCATATTCAATATCCCTCTGCATATGCTCTAGAATAGAAGCGATATCATATTCATCAGGCATATAGGTACAGTACTTAATACTAGTTAAAGCACAAAGTTCCTTTCTGAGGCACAAAATAGATCTAAGCTCCAGGTTTGCAATACCATACATGTCTCTCCATGGGAGCAGGCCATAATGCCAATTGTTTGTTTAAGTTCTACTCACATTACTCTGGTAATTATTGCTCCACTTGGTCTGCCCTTTGCACAGCCAGCATGCTACAGCACTGTTAGCCCTTAGAGGGCAGCTTCAGTGATTTACCAGCCTGGTGCATAGCGCCCTTTGGCCCTATGAAATAGAGCCAGTCTGGAGGCAATGTCCATTGTAAATCTGGCCATATTGAGTCATTGCCAGCTGCTGCAGGAGTCAGAAATTGCAACATACTCTCCATCCACTTCAGGATCACGTCCAGATATGGTAGATGCCTTTATTGTTTTAGGAATTGTAGTGACCAACCTAGCCAATAAGTTAAATGGAGAGGCACCATGCAGGGTACTGAAGGCCTTGTTTGAATGTACTATAAAAGTGGCAATATTGCAGTTTGTCTCTTTTAGTTTTCATACACTTTCTAAATACTTCCAATGCAATGTATAACATATCAAACAACTTAATTATTTTAGTACTTTACTTTTTACTTTTATACCTTTACCATGATTACATTAATTAACAGGTATTTTATTTTAGCAGTACAGGAAAAAATACTTTCTGCATTATTTTATGAAAACCTAAGATTTCCAGTGGAATCAAGGTTATCTTCCCCCTACAACCACTTTAATATGCAGATTGAGGTGGCCTCTGAAAGGTTTCCCTGTTATGAAGTTACTTTTTGTTATCAATATCAATTTAGGTTTCTGTTTACTAATGGCTTCCTGGAATTAGCCATTTAAGTACTTCAGATTAGTCATTGCTTTTACAAACTTTTTGTAATTAACCTTAACCACTGAGACTAGTTACTATACCTTTTGAAAGGCTTATTAAACTACAGTTATCAACCAGTGAAATTTACTTTATTCCATTTAAGTCTTGCATTCCTGATTCTGTTCTGTGAAAACTAGTCATTTCACGTTAGGACCAATCTAGATTTCATTAAACATGAACTTGCAATATAAACCTAGGGAGATTACATCCAAGCTAAATAAAATTGAAACCGTTATAGTTTAGGCAAGAAATGTTCTTTTTCTCTTCCCCAGGAAGCTAAAACCTCCTTTCTTTAATAAAATTCTAAAACTGTGGATAACCTTAAAAGCATACTGACTTCTATATTCTAGAATTTATTACCATTGTTTAATTTGTTTAAATCATAATTTAGAAAAGATCTTTCCATAGCTTTCAAGGACTTTTCCTTTACTTACTGAAATTTGGTAATAGGATTATTAACCACCCTTATTTTAATGCTGTTAAAAGGTTTAAATTGGGGAATTACAGGACAAACTATGATTCTTAATTCCCTGACCTAGAAGATAATCTGTCACACCTAGCCCTTCCCTCATAGCTCTTGCAAAGAATAGGCCCTGGGGTCTAGGTAGGCCAAAGAGCTTAGGAAAAACTTTTCCCTTTCCCAAGAGTTTCTATATTCAGATTCCATCCTGCTTAGCCTAATTTGGGCTCCAGGAGTATTCATTCACATATATAAGCACATATTTAAGTTTTAACAATTTGAATAGAGCTTTTTAAAGAATTTCCATTTGTTAATTTGATCTTACCATTCCAATGTATGAAGATATATACTGAGCAAATAGGCAGACACAAATAGAGTTAAACACAAACACACAACTCACTAAAGTTACTTAGAATTTTCATTCTCTTACAAAATAAGTTTAACTGTAAAATAAAATTATATTCTAAAAATCCCTTTGAAGTCTATTTCTGATTATTCTGCACTGTGACCATGCAGTTTTGCCCAGGAAATTTCATTCTTTTTAGTTATAGGCTTATAATGAAATTGTTCTCAGTGCTTTAAAATACAGACTAAAACATTTTCCTTTACATAAGATCTCTGCTTATTTCCCACTTTGACTTTGACAGACCTTGGATGAGCAACACTAATTCCAGTAAACACTCACTGAGGTCATTGAAGTCTCAGGGAAAACTGTTTTTTTCTCATGACCTGCTGCTTTCAGAGTTCTTGACACCCTAGGTAGGTGGCCCCTCAATCCCCAGTTTTCAGAGACTCCAGTGATCACTGTACTGGAATGTCCAATCCTGAGGGTTGAGAATTCCGTGAGCAGCAATTTCCTCAAAGGTTGTGGGGTCCTTGTGGGCTCTTGCCTGGAGTAGGTAAATTGGAGTCCACACTTGGATAATCATGAGAGAAAGCAGGACTATTAACACCAGTAGAAGGACAGGAGACAGGGGTGTCTCAAATTTGCCTTTCCCCAAGTCATGGGGAGCAGAAGTTTCCATGGATTCAAATGGGAGAATAGAGTAGTTATCATTACAAAGGTGAGCAAATATATCCAAGAGTGAGGCCAGTCCTGAAATAACCATAAGCAAAGGCAAACAGAGTTCAGAATTCCCATCACAATAGCTCAAGTCTAAGGGTGAGGCTAGTAAGCTAGTTACAAAATAACCATAATCAAAGGTAAGTTCAGTTTATAATTGCTATTACTATAGCAAGCATACACAAGGGTGAGCCTAGCCCTGAAGTAACTATAAACAAAGGTAAATTAGTCTAAGATTACCATCACAATAGTAGGTCTAGGCTAAATCCACCCAGTTATAGCAATTTCAGCTTTTGCTGTTTTATAATAGAAACACATCTATATAATGATCTTAAGTCTTAGTTACAGTTTCTATTACATTTCCACTTAAAAACAATTTGGGCACTTTCATTTATTAACTAAGCAACTAAAACAATTTTATTAGTAACATTAATGTTGCTACGTTTTCCTGCTTTTCCAGCAGTTGAACTAATTCCACTTGTGATTTCTTTTATAAAATCAAATCCAACTGCAAGATAGTATTGACATTTAAAAACTTATTTTTAGGTTACCTTTCACTGTTATCTAATTCGTAACAGGCAAACCCCAAATCTGATTTATAAGTTCCTAGGCAGGAGCAGACTGACAAAGTTAAAGTAAGCACAGATTAGAACAGAAGTGAGAATTTTACATGCTTACTTAACATAGGCAAAGACCTGACAGAAGCCATTCTCCAGGAACTGTTAATCTTAATTGATGGCTTATAAGGAGGTTTCCTCTTCTACAGGGGAGAGGTTTAGTAAATGGCCTAGATCTTGATTCCCCATTCACTCACTTTAGGCACAACTGAGGCTAGAGAATTCCTGAGTGGCAGGTTAGCTCTGTATAAAGTGGCTTCCATGTTAATTAAGAAACTAAGAATCTTACCTATCATGTCATGGGTCACCCAAGTCTCCTCCTTGGTTGATGGTTCTCACATGACCTCAGTCCCCTTCTGTCCTCCACTGGGGCAAGGCCCCAGAGGTCTAGGTGGTGAGGCAGCTTGGGGCCAAGTTCCTGATTATGTGGAGCCTGGATTCAGGTAGCCCTGAGGTGATGGTGCTTTTAATGGTGGCAGTTAAAAGGTAGCCTGTCCCAGACCCTATGCCCGCCACTCCTTACCTTCTCCATCTTGGTGGTGTGGTCTCAATTGTTGAAAACTGAGAAGGCTGTTTCTAAAAGGGAGTTAATGGAAGTTTGGGGAGCCAGGAAAAGTTTATGCAGCTTCCTGCGTATATCCGAGGCAGACTGGCTAGGAGGATCTGCCCTTCCCTAGAGTCAGGAACTACCAGAAGGTATTTTTATTGCCTCTACCAGCTTTCCTTGACATAAGGCTGGGTTTTCATCTTGCCTCTGAGTAATTTCCCTGATCTTATTAAAATTGACCAGTTTAGTAGTACATTTCCTCATCCCTTTCAGGCAGGGCTTCTTAACTTGGGAGTCCATGGACAGATTTCAGGGGGTCCGTGAGCTTGAATTGAAAATTTAAAAATAACATTATTCTTGTGGGGTCGTGTTGGTGTGGGTGTGATAATATTTATTAAATAATACACTGTATAGTGTGGACTTAGTAAGGGGTCCATGTTTTTCACCTGATTGGCAAAGGGGTCCATGGAACAAAAAAAGATTAAAAACCTCTGCTTTAAGGAAATATGACCACATGGTTTCTGGCCCTCAGATCTGCCTGTCCTCTCCTTCCCTCTTACCTAGGTTTAACTGGAATTCAGGGTCCCATACAGAGGCCACTCCTGGCTGTACTGTAGCCACATACTGTGGCAGGAAAAGATTAGCTTCTTCCTTTTAGACTGTCAGTAGGCAGTTTGTCCCAATTCCTGAGAAGGCACCCAATAGGGAGTCTGCTGGAATGCTAGAGAAGCCGTGGCCATTATTTTAGGGAGAAATGGAAAAAAACTCTGTCAGGCAATCCAGCGTCCCAGATCCTGGTCTGACTAAACTTTTGCCATCCAAACAGAGGCACCCAAGCCACTTAAGTTTTGGGGGATGTTTGGAGTTGCTGCTCTGATCCCCGGCATCCCAGAAATCGCAGAGACCATGCCACTGAGTGTCCCTGGGGCAAACTAGGATTTGGGAGATGTCCGTACCTAGGTTCTGGACCAAAGCTGCCAAGCTGAATATTTTTCTCTAGAAGAAGGGCTGGCTTGAAACCTTTCTTTTGTCCTACTCTTGCAGAGGTCTTAGTTGGCCATTAGAGAGGCCACTGCCAGGGACCAAGTTCTGCACTTAAAACAAGTCATTAAGAGGCCCGTTAAAAAGTCAAAGGCTGATTGTTCTGCGGCTTACAGGCAAACAGCCTCAGAGGCCTCAGAGGTAATGAATTAACAGGAATCTCAGGGCCTTCCAGGGCTGAGTAAGGAACAAACTTCCAGGCACAGCCCAGGATGAATGACTTGGGAGCCTCACAGTTGAAACAAAAGAGGGTACAGACAGGCTTTAATTAAAAGTTTGGACTCACTAGTCCTTGGTGGGTGTCAGAGAGAGTTACTTGCCTCTTTGTTTCCTGGCTTGGCTCGCCAAATATATTAGCAGAACGCTCTGGGTTCTGGACTTCTAGGTTCTTGGCTATGTTGCACAAAAGAATTTAAGGACACGCCATAGGGTAGGCAAGGGAGTAAAGAGTTTATTAAGACACAAGAAAACTAGAAATGAGATAAGTACACAACCTGTGACATGAGTTGTGGGTGTACTACAAGGTAAGATGCACCATTTTTTGTTTTGTTTTGTTTTGCTTTTGTCTTTCTGTATTTCATTTATCTCTGCTCTAATCCTTATTTTTTCCCTTCTGCTTGCTTTGGGTTTAGTTAGCTCTTCTTTTTCTAGTTCTTCCATTCTTTTCTATTTTTTTAAAAAAAGATTTATTTATTTATTTCTCCCCATCCTCCCCCTCCCACCCCTGGTGTTTTTTCACTTTCTGTCTGCTCTCTGTGTCCATTTGTTGTGTGTTCTTCTGTGTCTGCTTGTTTTTTCTTTAGGCAGCACCGGGAACTGATCCTGGCACCTTCCAGAGTGGGAGAGAGGTGATCAATCTCTTGTGCCACCTCAGCTACCTGGTTTGCTGCGTCTCTTATTATCTTTCCTCTGTGTCTCTTTTTGTTGCATCATCTTGCTGTGCCAGCTCTCACCTCGGGCCACCTCGTCACACGGGCCAGCTTGTCTTCACCAAGAGGCTCTGGAAATCGAACCCTGGACCTCCTATACGGTAGATGGGAGCCCAATCGCTTGAGCCACATCTGCTTCCCTAGTTCTTCCAGTTTTGAGGCAGGTCTCTGATTTGGTCATTCTTCTTTTTTATGTAAGCATTTAGAGCTATAAATATCCCTCTCAGCATTGCCTTCGCTGCATTCCGTAAGTTTTGTTATGTTGTATTTTCATTTTCTTTTTCCTCAAGATATTTCCTAATTTCACTTCTGATTTCCACTTTAGCCCATTGGTTGTTTAAGAGTATGTTGTTTAATTTCCACATATTTGTGAATTTTCCAGTTCTCCTGCTGTTATTGATTCTAGCTTCATTCTGTTGTAGTTAGAGAATATATATTGTATGATTTCAGTATTTTTTCAATATACTGAGACTTGTTTTATGACCCAACACATGGTCTATGCTGGAGAATGATCCATATGCACTCAAGAAGAATGTATATTCTATTTTTGTTGGGTGAAGTATTCTATATATGTTTATTAGGTCTAGTTGTTTTAGAGTATCATTCAAGCCCTGTACTTCCTTATTAATCTTCTGACTAGATATTCTGCCCATTAATGAATGTGGTATGTTAAAGTCTCCTACTATTAATGTAATACTATCAATTTCTCCCTTCAAATCTCTTGTTATTTGCTTCATATATTTTGGGGCTCTGTTGTTAGGTACATATATATTTATAATTGTTACATCTTCCTGTTGAATTGTCTCCTTTATCAGTATGTAACGGTCATCTTTGTTCCTTGTAACGATTTTTGACTTAAAGTCTATTTTATGCAATATTAGTATAGCCACCCCAGCTCTCTTCTGGTTGCTACTTGTATGGTATATATATTTTCCCCCTCTTTTTACCTTCAACCTTCTTGTATCTTTGGCTTTAAGGTAAGGCTCTTGCAGACAGCATGTGGGTGGGTCATGCTTTTTTAAATCTATTCCGCCAATCTCTGCCTTTTGACTGGAGAGTTTAATGCATTTACATTTAAAGTCACTACTGATAATGCTCCTCAGCCTGACTCATTTCAAGTGTCTTTTCTTCAAGTCCACTGATTCTTCTACCAGCTCCAATCTGTTCTTGATATTCTCCTGGACATTTTTCATTTTAGTCATTGTGGTCTTCGACTCCAGTAGCTTTGTTTGGTTCCTTTTTAAAATTTCCATCTCTTTTCTAAGACCGTCATATTGTTCATTCATTGTTTTCTTGATATCCTTTAGTTCTTTCTCTGTATTTCCCTTCATCTCCTTGAGCAATTTTAAGACCATTTTATTTAAAGGTTTTATCGGGTATGTCCACATTCTCACCTTCTTCATTGGTGTTTTCTGGATTTTTATCTTCTTTCAGTAAATGGGCCATCATTTCCTATTTCTTTGTCTTGTACTCTTGTTGTGTACTGTACATTTCAATATTTTCAAATTTTAACTCTGGGGTTTATTTCCTGAGATGTCTGTTTCTTGGTTTTGTACCCAGCTGGTGGTAAGACAGAGATTTATTAAGTTCCTATCAGGAAGGTCTGCCCATTGAGAATGAAGTATACAAGGTTTTCCCTGTCTTTCTGGGCAAGCCTCTGTCTTTTCCTGGGCTTTTGCTTTTTAGTTGTTTTGGAGTTCCCCTGTTTACAGGAGTTTGGTTGACCCCTCTGTTTCCCAAGGAATGACTTCCCTCTCCTAGATGTTTGAAGCTGGCAGGCCTTTGTCCCAGATTGCCAGCCTCTGTAGTTTTTTTTTCTTTTTTTACACTCCTTTTGTTGTATCAAGCTCCTTTTGCCTGGAGGGCAAGTTATGGGAGGAGAGTTCACCATAGAGGACTTTCCCACGTCAATATTTCCCAGCCAAAAGAGAACCAGGGGCGCAGACAGGCTGCAAAGTGCCTTGGGGAGGAAATGAGGAAGGGTGCTAAGAGCTTCTCCGATGCACCCCAAAGTTGAGCTTTCCTGGCCTGCCCTGCAAATGCAGCCTTCCCTGAGGAAGCGCAGCTTCTCTAAGTCTCCACCGCCACCACCCCTGCCGGGGTAGGTAGAACAATGGCTGTTGCCACGTTTGTCCAAGAGTGTTGAAACAATGGCTGCTGCTACCCTTGTGTGGGTGGGTTGAAACAATGGCTTCCCTTAGAGCCAGGTCCTTGGTGATCTGGATTCACTAATCAAAAACTATGATCATTGATCAGCCATGCTCATCCCTGGTCTTGAGGAAGAGGATTTCTAGGTCCCTTTTGGTCACCAGCGAGCTAGCCAGGGGTTGGGCCCCGTAGTGGCTTGCCTCGAGAGTGAGGGATGGACACTGGAAGCTGCCATGTGGGGAGAGCAATTTACTGTTCTTTACCATAATGTATCAGCTGCTTCTCCCTGCTCTCTGCTTGATGCTGTGCAGTGTTCTTCTGGCCTTTAGAGTTCCAAAATGGTTGTTTCAGACAGTTTCTACCTGTGTAATACTTGTTTTGGTGGAAGGACTGAGTCCTAGAGCTCCCTACTCTGCCATCTTCCCATAATTTTCCCCAATAAATATTTTTTTAATGGATGGATAATACCCCCTTAACGACCTTAATCTTAGTGTCTTGAAACTGCCCACATTTATGGCTTCTCAACAGCCTGTAATTTGAGGCTTGTTTAAGGAAATTTTTGGTGAAGCAAGAATGTTGGCAAGACCATCAAACCCTTCACCTCTACTTCTCCCTTTGTCTTCTCTTAGAAACAAACAAACAAACAAACATGCAGAGTTACCATGGTTAAAGTTGGGAGATAGCAAGAGAGAGGGTGGGGGAGAAGAAAAGCAGGCTACTTCCATTACAGTTAAAAGCTGTAGCCCCCAGCACATACCAAGACTTTAAATTAACTTCATAAATAACATGATTGCCTGTGTATAGCAGGCCAACAGTCTGATGACAGTATCTAGAACTGTGTAGCAATATTTAAATTAGCTCAAAGTTCACCAGTGTGTACCTAGGTATATTTTTAATCTGATTTAATGTAGAAGAGTGATCAGCTTTAAAGTCTTGGCTAATGAACATTATATAAGTAACTAAGTAAATTGAAACACGAATCAAGCTACTATTTTTTTAAAGTCATAGTTGTAAATAGTGAACAGAATATCAGTGTCAAAATAGAATAGAAATCAGTATAGCTAAGGCTAGTTAATATCTGAATAGCAAAGAGCTACTTCTACTGAGGATAAGATGTGAGGATTTCTTAAAAAGAATGGGTTGCTGAAATGGACGTATTAAGTGTTCATGCAGCATAATGTATATAATCTCTTTTCAAATGTTTAGAAAATAAATTGATAAATAGTAGACAGATAAATAGAATGATACAGCAAATGTGGCAAAATATTAAAAGCTGGTGGATCTGCATATCTGTGGGGGGTATGTTAGGATTTTCTGTATGAGTTTTTAAAAATCATTTTTGCAACTATGTAAGTTTGAAATTTTTTCAAAATAAGCTTATTTTTTGGAAAAAAAATATGAATTGTTATCCTAATTACACAATCAGGAAGAGTATAGCTCTTTACCAACTCTTTTTTTCTTTTCCCCCCTTGAATATAAACTTTAATAACTGTTGGTAACTAGCAGGCCTTGAGTGAAAGATAGATACATAATTATTCAAACAATAAATGAATGGTTTCTATTGGAAAGGAATAAATATGCCAATATGCATACAACTCCAAAACATAATAATTTATCTTTACCAACTCTTGGACATTTTCTTTAATAGTTGGAAAAATCAAATGATGGTATTTTTTTGGGCAAATTTACATCCAAATGTTTTAACGAAACAAAGATATATTTTGGAACCAAAGAAAGGAATGGATATTCTTTTACCACCCTCCCAAGCTGAAACATTACAGCTTTTTGAATATGATACATTCATTGATTTAAGCAGTTATGGGTCATTGAAATCACCACTACAGAACACAGGGCTAAAGAGTGAGTGATCACAGGCTAGTTCTTTCAGAAAACGTAGCAGACTGTGGTAGATGTAGTATACATGCTCAATATACATTTTCATTCCCTTCTTCTTTTAAAGAAGGTTTCTTTATTGTGGTGATCTACTCTATGACCCCTCCCCATCACAACCTCAGGGTTGCCATATGACCTAGGCCTGTTAGTCAAAGAATCATATTCTCCTCACCACAGTGCCCAGGTCAGAAATACATATGTGACCCAAGCCTGACCATTTAACCCTTCCTGGAATGTTGCTAGACCTATCATGGAAGAGACATGCTTTTTCCCACAAGATCACTAGCTCCATGGGTAGTATAATCCTAAAGCCACCTTAAGCCATTTTTTTTGTCAGTCTGAGGGAAAAGACTCCCTGAGAATAAAACCAATAAAGAGGATAGCAGAAGTACAGTTTGAGAGAACTTCTGGGAAGATGATGACAGAGCAGGTAGGCAGGGCTCAACTATCTCACAAAAACAATGAGGAAGGATAAAAACTTATTCGAGGGAGCTGCTTTGGGGATCTGCAGACCCAGGAGATCCTGTGCTGCGCCTCCTCCAAAAGAGTGAGGGACAGAGAAAACAAAGAAGCCAAAACGAAAACTGCGTGTTACTGGTCCCCATGGCTGGGAGCAGCACCCACCCCCACCTCAAGGTGAACAGCTGGATAAAACTTGTGGCTCACTGCAGCCAACTGAGTGGGGAACTGAACTGGGAAGTGGAAGGTACAGCAGAGAGCAGAGAGTGGTTTCTCTTCAGTGAGTTTGGCCAACAGAACCCATTTTGAATCTCAGCTCTAGTCAGACCAGAATCATGGAAAAGTGGAGGTTGAAAGACATACCTCTGTGGAAAGATTTGCTGAGGAGTGCCATGTGCTGGCTGTATGGGAAACTGCAAAGAGAAGAAAACACCTTTTGGAATCTCTCATCTCAGACCCCTTGGATCAGTTCTGTGCCCCATTAGTGAGGCCCTGGCCTTATTTTGATAACTTAGGATAGGCAATTTTAAAGACATAGAATTAGGTGAACCAAAAATCAAAGAAGAGCTGTGAAACAAAACCACTAGGCAAGAGAGAAATTGACCATCAGAGTAAATTCACCAATATATTCAGATGCCTAGATAGCAACAAAAAATTATAAGCCATACTGAGAAATAGGAAGAGATAGCCTAGCCAAGAGGGAAAAAAAACACACAAAAATTCTGATGAGACACAGGATTTAAGACAACTATTCAATGATATCAAACAAATCTCCTAAACTAATTCAAGGAGTTGAAGGAAAATATGACTAAAGAGATAAAGGATGAGCATAAAGAATAATCTGAAAGCCCCAAAGAAAAGTAACAGAGCTAATGGGAATGAAAGACACAATGGAAGAGATTAAAAATACATTAGAGACATATAATAGCAGATTTGAATTGATGGAAGACAATTTGTGAATTGGAGGACTGAGCATCTGAACTTGAAAAACTGGGAGAATGGAAAGAGAAAAGTGTGGAAAAATGGAACAAGGTCTCAGGGAATTGAATGACAATGTGAAATGCACAAACATGTGTTTCCAGTGTCCAGGAATGGAAAAAGGGCAGAAAGAATATTTGAGGAAATAAAGACTGAAAACATCCCAACCCTTATGAAATATATAAATATCAGTATCCAAGAAGGGCAACATATCCCAAACAGAATAAATCTGAATAGACCTACTCCGAGACACTTACTATTCTGAATGACAAATATGAGAGATAAAGAGAGGATTCTGAAAGTAGCAACAGAGAAGCAATACATCACATTCAGGGGAACCTCAATAAGTCTAAGTGCCGATCTCTCATCAGAAACCATGGAGACAAGAAGAAAGTGGTATGAGGTAGTTAAGGTTGAAAGAGAAAAACTGCCAGCCAAGAATTCTTTATCTGGCAAAAGTGTCCTTCAAATATGAAGGTGAATATAAAGTATAAAGCGCCATCTGCTGCCAGACCAAGGAAGTGCATGTGAGAAAATTAAAAATAAGTAAGAGAATCTTTTTCTGGCCTTTATAGCCTCCTTTCCCCAGGCCCTAGGAAGCAAGTCTGCAACCAATTACTGGGTCTAGAGCCCAGTTTTGAGCAACTAGCAGGGACAATCCTAACGATCCAAGTCGAGCCAAGAATCAAAGAGCAGCAGTAACACACAGCCTTCCGCCACTAAACCCTTACAATAGAGAAAGAAACTGAGCATCTGAGTAAACTACATCCTAACCAGATGCCTAGACATCAGCAAAAAAGTACGAGCCATCCTAAGAAAATGGAAGACGTGGTCCAAGAAAAGGAACATATCCAAGCCCCAGAAGAGACACAGGATTTGAGACAACTAATTAACAAGCTGCACACAAATTTCCAAAATCAAGTTAATAAGTTGAAAGACAATATGGCTAAAGAGATAAATGACATCAGGAAAACATTGAGTGAGCGCAAAGAATTTGAAATCCTGAACAGAAAAGTAACAGAGCTCATGGGAATGAAAGACACAATAGATGAGATAAAAAAACACATTAGAGGCATACAACAGCAGACTCAAAATGATAGAAGAAAGAATAAGTTGATATCGAAGACAGAACAGCTAATATTGAAGAGAGAAAAGAATGGAAAAAATTGAGCAGGGGCTCAGAGAATTGAATGACAACATGAAACACAACAACATACATGTCATGGGAGTTCCAGAAAAGAGAAGGGAAAAGGGGCAGAAAGAATATTTGAGCAGAAAATTTCTCAACTCTTATGAAAGAAATGAACTTATATGTTCAGGAAGTGCACCTTACCCCAATCAGAATAAATCTGAATAGACCTACTCTAAGACACATACTACTCAGAATGTCAAATGTCAAAGATAAAGAGAAAATTCTCAGAGCAGCAAGTGAGAAGCAAACTATCACATACAAGGGACTCCCAGTAAATCTTAGTTGGGATTTCTCATCAGAAACCATGGAGGCAAGAAGATAGTAGTATGATACAATTATGATACTGAAAGAGAAAAATTGCCAGCCAAGAATTCTTTTCCCACAAAATTGTCCTTCAAATAAGAAGGTGAATATAAAGTGTTCACAAACAAATGGAAACTAAGAGAGTTTGTAAAAAAAGAATCCACTTTTGCAGGAAATATTAAAGGAAGCCTTAGAACTTGAAATAAAAAAACAGGAGAGATAGGCCTGGAGGAGAGTATAGAAGAAAGAATAGCAGAAAGGATAACCAAAGAGTAAAAAGAAAGACAAAAATATGATATGGCATATGAAAACCAAAGAATAAAATGGTGGAAGTAAACAGTGCATTTACAGTAATGTCATTAAATGTATTAAACCACCCAATCAAAAGATACAGGCTGACAGAATGGATTAAAAAAAAAAAAAAAAACATGAGCCATCCATATGCTGCTTACAAGAAACTTACCTTAGACCCACAGATACAAACCTGCTGAAGGTGAAAGGTTGGAAAAGGATACTCCATGCAAATAGTAACCAAAAAAGAGCAGGGGTAGCTAAAGTAATATCAGACAAAATAGACTTTAAATGCAAAGTTATAATAGGTACAGAAGGCCATTATATATTAATAAAAGGGATGATCCACCAGGAAGATATAATAGTGATAAATATCTATGTACCTAACCAGGATGCCCCAAAATACAAGAGACAAACTCCGGCAAAACTAAAGGGAGAAATAGACATCTCTATAATAATTGTTGGAGACTTCAACACCCCACTCATATCATTAGATAGAACAATTAGAAGATCAACAAGGAAACAGAGAACTTGAA
Source organism: Tolypeutes matacus (assembly GCA_026826555.1). NCBI lineage: Eukaryota > Metazoa > Chordata > Mammalia > Cingulata > Chlamyphoridae > Tolypeutes > Tolypeutes matacus. Next base: position 2,053,313 of record JAKSZT010054051.1, read on the forward strand.
CAATATGATAAACGAGTTAGACCTAACAGACATATACAGAATGCTGCATCCAAACTCAGCTGGTTATACATTCTTTTTTTTTTTTTTTCATTACCGGGAGGTCCTGGGGATCGAACCCAGGTCCCTCCATATGGGAGACGGACGCCCAACCAGTTGAGCCACATCCGTCCCCTACATTCTTCTTAAGTGCCCATGGATCTTTCTCCAGGATAGCCCACATGTTAGGGCACAATGGAGCTCTCAATAAATATAAAAAGATTAAAATTATACAAAACACCTCAGAGCATAATTGAATGAAACTGGACATCAATAATAGACAGGTGTATTAGGGTTCTCTAGGGAAAAATAATCAATAGGAGATATCTGTAAATAGTCTGAGGTTTTATAAGAGTCTCTCATGTGACTGTGGGGATGCACAGGTCCAGGTTCCACAGGCAGGCTGCAAACCAAGGGCTCTGATGAAAATCCAATAAGGTCCTTGATGAGTTTCCGGGAGACGTTGGCTGTCCAAAGACGAGCTGGGAAATTCTCTGTCTGAATGCTGAAATCACTTCCCCTTTTAAGGCACTCAACTGATTGGATAAAGCATCACTCGTTGCTGATGGCAATCTCCCTGGTTGATGTAGATGTAATCAGCTATCTATGAAATAAACTCACTGATGACTAAAGCCCATAAATGTCCTTGTATTACAGTTAGCCCAGTACTTGCTTGACCAAACAACTGGGCACAATTATCTGGCTGAATTGACACGTTAACCTAACCATCACAACAGGAAAAAAGTAAGTTCGTAAATGTGTGGAGGCTAAACAACACACTCCTAAATACGAACTACAAAATATTGCTGAAAGAAACCAAAGAAGACCTAAATAAATGGAAGAACATTCCGTGTTCATGGATTGGAAGACTAAATATCATTAAGATGTCAGCTCTACCCAAACTCATTTACAGATGCAATCCCAATAAAAATCCCAATGGCCTTTTTTGCAGAAATGGAAAAGCCAATTATGAAATTTATTTGGAAGGGTAAGGGGCTCCAAAGAGCCAAAAATGTCTTAAAAAAGAAGAATGAAGTTGGAGGACTGTCACTTCCTGACTTTAAATCATATTACTTAGGAACAGTGGTAAAAATAGCATGATACTGGCATAAAAATAGACAGATTGACAAATGGAACTGAATTGAGAACCTAACATCTATGTTCAAGTGATTTTTTTTTTTCTTTTAAGGAAATACTAGGGATTGAACCCAGGACCTCATATATACGGAGCACGCCTTCAACCACTGAGCTACATCCACTCCACTGAAGTAGTTTTTGATAAGGCTGTCAAGCCCACTCAGCTAGGCCAGAACAGTCTATTCAACAAATGGTGTTGGGAGAACTGGATATCCTTATCCACAAGAAAAAAAGAGGACCCCTATCTCATACCTTAACTCAAAATGGATCAAGGACTTAAATATAAAAGCTATAACCATAAAACTCCTAGAAGAAAATGTAGGGAAACATCTTCAAGATCTTGTGGTAGGTAGTAGTTTCTTAAACCTTACACCCAAAGCAAGAGCAACAAAAGGAAAAATAGATAAATGGAACTGCCTCAAAATTAAACACTTTTGTTCTTCAAAAGACTTTGTCAAGAAAGTAAAAAGCCTAATCCATGGGAGAAATATTTGGAAACCATTATTCCAGTAAGGGTTTGATATCCATTTTATATAGAGTTCATACAACTCAACGATAAAAACACAAGCAATCTAATTTAAAATGGGCAAAAGACTTGACATTTTTCCAATGAGGAAATACAAATGGCCAAAAAGCACATGAAAAAAACGTTCAACATCACTAGCTATTAGGGAAATGCAGATCAAAACTACAATGAGATAGCATTTCACACCTTATGGACTGGCCATTATTAAGAAAACAGAAAACTACAGGTGCTGGAAAGGATATGGAGAAATAGTAACACTCCTTCACTGTTGGAGGGAATGTAGAATGGTGCAGTCTTTGTGGAATGCAGTTTGTCGGTACCTCAAGAAGCTGAATATAAAATTGCTGTATGATCCAACAATCCTGTTACTAGGAATATATTCAGAAGAACTGAAAGCAAGAACGTGAACTGACATTTACACACCAATGTTCATAGCAGCATCATTCACAGTTGCTAAAATATGGAAACAGTCCTAGTGTCCATCAACTGATGAATGGATAAACAAAATGTGTTATGTACATACAATGGAATACTGTTCAGCTGTAAGAAGAAATGAAATTGGGATGCATATGACAATATGGATAAACCTTGAGGATATTATGTTGAATGAAATAAGCCAGACACAAAAGGACAAATATTGTATGATCTCACTAGTATGCACTAAATATGATGAGTAAACTCATGGAGGTAAAACTCTAGAGTATAGGTTACTAGGAGATAGAATGTGGGTTGAGAATGGGAGTTGATGCTTAATTCATATAGAATTTTTAATAAGGTTTATTATAAAAGTGTAGAAATGAATAGAGTTGATGGTAACACATTATAGTGAGTATAACTAAAACTGCCGATTTATAAATGTGATTGTGGCTGAAAGGGGTAGTCTCTGGACATAAATATCAATTGAAAGGAAGCTAGGGAATAATCTAGGGATTGTATAACATAGTGATTTTGGTGGTAATGAAGATTGTGGTTAATAGTATAAATATAAGAATGTTATTCTTTTACAAAATGTTAAGAATATGGTGCTATATGGGAAAATGACAACTAACCTAACTTATGGACGATAGTTAACAGTAAAACTAATATTTTGCAGCAATGGCAAAGAAGATATTTTATCAATTCTAAGGGCCAAGAATAGGGGGTATAAAGGGGTATGGGATTTTTCTTTTTGAAGTAATGATAATGTTCTAAAATTGAGGTGATGACAGCACAACTCTGTAAAAAAGCTAAGATATATCCTGGTGACATTTCTTCAATGATCAAGAATTTCTAGGCCTTCAGGCAGAAAGGGTAAATCACCTACAAAGGAAAAAAAAATCAGATTGCTTGCTGACTTCCTTCTACACAGCTACATTTATTTTGAGAAAACAATAAAGCAACGTCTACAGAATTCTGAAGGGGGAGAAAGAATCACATGACCAAAGAATTATGTACATAACCACTTTGTCGTTTAGGTACTGTGTAAAGGCAACAGATAGATATCCTCTAGCATTCGACAATTCAGCAGATACAGCATCTCCAGTTATTTTGGGAGGAAAAAAAAAAACTGCTTGTGAAAGAACTCAAGGTGATAAAGAAGATGAATCAAAATAATTCAGGAATAGGACTCTTTGGTAAAAGGACTGGCAATATAGAAATATGAAAATAAGGCTTAAAAGCAATGTGAATTGTGATTACAGAACATTATGTAAATGTAATTTAACCTTAAAAACATTAAAACAATATGACTTTTAAAAATTAGTAGGTGTGTGAAGTCTCTGCGGGGCTTCGTGGGGTTCACGGGTGTGGAGGACGGCGCAGTTGAAAATGAAAACTGCGGAGACAGGTTCGGTGAAGCAAGTCCGTTTAATGAGGAAGCTTTTGGGCTTATATATGTTACAAGAGGGTGTGGCGGCAGGGGATTGGTGAGTTTAAAAATGAACAGTGTAAAGGGATAGGTGGCTGGGTTGCTGGGGGAATAGGCAGATTAGAGGGTTGGAGAAGCCAGCATTGCCAACAGGTGTGGAAAGGGCAGGTGGGGTAAAGTATAAATGCTTTAGTATCCTCACTTTACGTATCAATAGATCTTGCCCAAGGTTGAAACCTGTAGTTTAAAAAAGCTTACAACTTCTTTTCAATAAATAATTTTTTTACTTTGAGGAACTTTAAAAAAAAATACTATCTCTTCTAAAGAAATCTCACTTAAAGTTTAGCAATTCAATTTCACTTCAGTCTTTCTCTTTCAATGAATTCAATTAAAATTAAATTGCATTGTTTTTTTTATAAATATAGCATTATAGAATAATCTCATTTTTATAAAGATACAACTTCTTATCCTTGTGTGTGTGTGTATGTGTGTAATATCTGGAATGATAGCCAACAAACATCAGCAATAATTATTGTTATTTCTGAGTTGGGGGATCTGGAGTGATTTTTTTTACTTGTTGCTTTGTACAATTCAGTATTGCTTAAATTTTAAAAAAATATTGACTGTTGTATCATTTTTACAAAGCATAAGGTAATTTCTTTAAAAAGAATCGGCTTCTTCCATTTACTTAGAGAATGTGGCATAAGACCATGAAGTATTCAGAACCTTTTCAGTGCAGTTAGGCAAAAAACACAGAGGTGGGCAAAGACAAAAACTACCCTGATACCTCCATCTTCTCGACTCCCTCTGCCCTCCCAGGAATGGATTTGTTCACAGCTTAATGAAGGTTCCCTAACACTTTGAGTTACTTTTTTTTTTTTTTTTTTTTTTTTTTACTGGGAGGTCCTAGGGATCGAACCCGGGTCCCTCCATATGGGAGACGGACACTCAACCATTTGAGCCATATCCGTCCCCCTTCCCTAACACTTTGAAAAGCCAGAATGTCACACTATGGTCTGACATTTATTTATTTATTTATTTGTTTATGACAAAGATTCTTAAAACTTTCAGGATTCATGGTACCCTTAGCGTTTTGGTAATTTTTCTTTGTGCCCCTAAGCCAAAAGAAATACCTTTATACATAAAAACAGAGGTACATAAAAACCATGATACCTACGCAAGAATGTTCATTGCAACATTGTTTGCAATAGCCCTTGTGTTGGTTAGGCTAGTGTGTCAACTCGGCCAGGTAATTGTGCCCAGTTGTTCAGTCAAGCAAGCACTGGGCTAATTGTAAAACAAGGACATTTATGGACTTTACCAGTGAGTTTATTTCATAGATGGCTGGTTACATCTACAATCAACCAAGGAGATTGTGTCAGCAATGAGTGATGCTTCATCTAATCAGCTGAATGCCTTAAAAGGAGAAGTGATTTCAACATTCAGAGAGAATTTCCCAGCTCATCTTTGGACAGCCAGTGTCTCCCAGAAACTCATCAAGGACCTTCTTTGGAATTTCATCGGAGCCCCTGGTTTGCAGCCTGCCTGTGGAACCTGGACTTGTGCATCTCCACCGTCATGTGAGAGGCTCTTATAAAACCTCATACTATTTCCAGACATCTCCTATTGATTCTGTTTCCCTAGAGAACGCTGACTAATTCAGTCCTAAATGGAAACAAGCCCAATGGTCATCTCCAGTAGAATAGATAACTGGTGAATTACTGCTAGGAGCAATAATATGGAAGATTCTTATAAACAGAAAACAGAGCAAAAGAAGGAACAAAAAGAATACAGACAGAATTCCTCCATTTATAAAAGAGTGAAGAACATACAAAACCAAAATAAATTGTTTAGGGATCTGTTCAAAGATGATAAAAGTATAAGCAAATCAAGAACATGTGAAGTACATTGATCCAGCCACACTGCTGTCACTCAAGGGCGAGGAGTGAAATTAATGGATGTATCTTCAACTTTGCAAGATATTTCCAAACTGGAAAAGGAGAAACCTGACAGGAGAAGGTATATGTTTTTTTTTTTTTTTTTTTTTTTTAAGATTTTATTTATTTATTCATTTATCCCCCCCCCCTTGCTGCTTGTGCTCGCTGGGTCAGCTAACCACGCCGTGCGGGCGGGCTTGCCTTCACCAGGAGGTCCCGGGAACCGAACCCGGGGCCTCCCATATGGTAAACGGGAGCCCCACTGATTGAGCCACAGCCGCTTCCCTAGGTATATGTTTTTTAGCAAGACCCAAGCATCAGACAGATCAAAGACCAGACCTGGCTGCTCTATAAGAAGGGAGAAAGCAGCCTGAGAAAGGAACCAGAGCTTGGCAGGCTTCCCTGGGTCATGTTGGTACCAGAAGTTAGGTAATAAAATTAAGCGTCACACCTCTGTGGGACTGTGTGTGTGTGTTCTGGATAGGAGAGGTCCAAGAGATTTAGACAGTCTGTGACTGCTGCTGAGTAAATATGCTCCAATTTAGTATTTCGGATTTGGATCCAACCAGCTTAACATTGCCTCTTTTGGGGGAAGAACTGAGGATATGGGGTAGAGAAAGGAACAAAGACTGCAACCTTACTATATTTTCCCAAGTATAGTTAGTGGTTCCTGTTAGGCCATTAGACTTAACAGGTATGATATTACATTAGGCATGTAAAGTATATATGAGGTCGTATATGGCTGGTTGGAATTTGGCTGAGTTGTTTGAACCAAGCTCTCTTCCTTGTGAGGTTCCTGAGGGAACTATATATACAAACAGCAATGATTAATGAGAAACAAGGAACTGCTTTGTTTTTTGTAAGCTGGACCAATGCCTTATAGCCAGGCCCTCTTTGGAAAACTGGTCTGGAGAATGTGGTTTGGACTCAAGACCTAAAAGGGATCTTCTCTTTCATCTAGGACTAAAAACCCAAATCATGGGATCTTGCCACTGCTTGATACTGAAGTAAACACACAGGTGAATGAACATGAGAAGACTGGGTCTCCTTTTTTATTTACATAAGTTTTTTTTTTTTTTTATTTTTTTTTTATTTTATTTTTAAAATTGTAGTTGCTTAGAAATGTATTCATTTATTTAAAAATATTTATTAAGCCTTTACTACAGGCACTGTTCTAGATGGTAAGATTCATTATTGGACAATCTGAATCTTTTCTAATCATTTTTTTTGGAAAAGAAAAAAGTCCTTTTCCTCGTGGAGTTTACAATCTAGTATGCGGAGCCAGATATTAGCAATAAATGTAATACATAAGTAAATTATATAGTTTGTTACTTGGAGACAAGTGAAATGGTAAAAACACAGCAGGGCCTTGTAGGCCATCAGAGAATTTTGGATTGTTCATATGCTGTTCTACTGACCCAGTAGAGACAGAAAAAATGATTGTATAGCAAAGAGAGGAGACAATTATTAGAGCAATTTGAGTAAAGGAGAGTGAACAGGATCTGGTGTACGAGTAGAGGAAATGGTTTTGAACAGGATCAGAGAACATTTACCAACAATAACAGGTAAAGAGCGAGAGTATATGGGTGCAGATGCTGGCAATTGGGTAGATGTGGGTGTGGCAAAGTCTTTGGAAGTTACCAGTGTTCTAGGGGAAGTAGGAAGCTAGTCATCAATTGAGATTAAGATTTGGAGTAGGTTTGAGGAGACAGTCATCTATAGGGGCAAGAGTGTGAATGGATTGGGAAAATACTATGATTATCAGGCAGCATTAAGGGCCTACCTGAGGTTTAAAAGTCATTAAAGTCTTTTCCGGCGGTGACGACCTCCCCTCGAGAACATGCCTCTCGCAAAGGATCTCCTCCATCCCTCTCCAGAAGAGGAAAAGAGGAAACACAAGAAGAAGCGCCTGGTACAGAGCCCCAATTCCTACTTCATGGATGTAAAATGCCCAGGATGCTATAAAATCACCACGGTCTTTAGCCATGCACAAACAGTAGTTTTGTGTGTTGGCTGTTCTACTGTTCTCTGCCAACCTACTGGAGGTAAAGCAAGGCTTACAGAAGGATGCTCCTTCAGATGGAAGCAGCACTAAAAGCTCCCTGAAGGAAGACGAGTGGGATACCATCCCAATAAACATTTTGGATACAAAATAAATAAATAAATAAAAGTCATTAAAGTGAATAAAGTGAGCGTGGTTAGGTGTTTTTCTCCTGCACGCAGACAAGCCAACTCATATAAATAAGCACAGAAATAAAGTTTTACATTCTGGTTCAAAAACCAACTCTATATGAAAAGTTAAACTTGGATAAATCATGCCCTTCACCAAAGAGCTCCTGTCATGTGATGCTCCTATCACCAAGAAACACCCTTGTCCCCAGCCCACCATCCCCGATTACCATAGAAAACTCTTACTAGGTTCTGTAGCTTTCCAGTGTTTCTTTATGTAAAAACCAACAAATATGAATATATATTTATTTTCTCTATTTTATGTGCAAATGGAAGCATATTATACATTGTCCATTATTTTGCTTTCTTTCCCCATTCAATATATCTTAGAGATCTTTCCAAATCAGTACAAAGAAAGCTCCCTCTTTTTAAAAAAAAAAAACTTCTGATTTTGAAATAATTTCAAACTTAAAACTTGTAAAAATTAAAAAAAAAATTTTTTTAAACATGCAGGAAAAAAAAGAAAGAAAACATGCAGGGAACTCCAGTCTACCCTTCAACCAGACACCAAAATTCACCAACTTTAAAAATTTTGCCACATTTGCCATATCTTCCTAATCTAAACATTCATCCATTCATCTATCCATCCATCTATCATCTGCTTTCTAAACATTTGAAAATAGGTTTTATACATCATGCTCTTTGAACCTATAATACTTCCATGTACTTTTCCTAAGAACAAGGTTAGAGGACTTCTGTCACATGCCTGGGATTTGTGTGTCTGGCTTAAGTACAGTTATCAAGCCCAGGGATTTTAACATTGATCTAAAGCTTATAGTCTGTATTCCAATTTTTCATATGTCCCAATAATGTCCTTTTGGGCCTTTTATTCTCTGTTATTAGATACGGTCCAGAATCGTGTACTTAGTTATCATCTCTTTAGTCACTCTCTTTCTTTTTAATTGTGGAAATACATATACAACATGAACTTTCCCATCTCAACCACTCTAGTGGGTATAAGGTGGTATCTCAGTGGTTTTTTTCCCTCTGAGATGGCTCCCTCGTCTGTTTGCTCATTGTTTGTACTTCTTGTCTGCTCGTTGTTTTTGCTTGTTGTTTTTTTCTCATCTGCTTGCTGTTTTTGCTGGTTGTCTGCTCATTGTTTTTGCTCAATGTCTGCTTGTTTGTTTGTCTTCTTTAGGAGGAACTGGGAACCAAACCTGGGACCTCCCATGTGGGAGGTGGGCGATCAACTGCTTGAGCCACGCCCACTTTGTCTTGTAGTGGTTTTGATTAGCATTTCCCTGATGAATAATGATATTGAGCATTTTTTTCATGTGCTTATTGGTCATTTGTATATCTTCCTTGGATATTAAAATCCTTTCCCCACTTTTTTCATTTAAAAAATTTATTCAAATATATCATTCATACATGAACGTACATAGACAGTAAGTATATAGTAAAAGTTGTGAATTTACAAAACACATACATAACAACATTGGGTCATTTGCTTTTTGTTATTGAATTATAGGAGTTCTTTATGTGTTATGGATGTTCTGTTGGTTATCTTTGCACTTTCTTGGTAATATCACTTATAATACAAACATATTTCATTTTGATGAAGTCAAGTTTATTTTTTCTTTCTTGCAAATACTTTTGGTGGAAAGCCTGAGAATCTACTGGCTAATACAAGATCCTAAAGATATTTATTTTTTCCTTCTGAAAGTTATAGCACTTATATTTAGGTTGTTGGTACATTTTGAGTTAATTTTTGAACGTAGTATGAGATAAGGGTCCATTTTCATTCTTTTGCATGTGGATATCCAGTTTTTCCAGCACCATTTATTGAAGAGACTGTTGTTTCCCCATTGAGTGGACTTGTCACCCTTGCAAAAAAGCAATTGACCAAACATGTGTGGGTTTATTTCTGCACTCTCAATTCTATTCCATTAATTTCTATGTCTGTCCTTCTGCCAGACCATACTGTTTTGATTCCTGTAGCTTTGTAATAAGTTTTGATTTCAGGTAGTGTGTGTCTTTTTTCTTTCAAGATGTTTTTGGCTATTTGGAGTCCCTTGCTATTCCATATAAATTTCATTAATTTTTCCATTTCAGCAAAGAAGGCTGTTGGAATTTTGATTGTGATTGTGTTAAATCTGTAGGTCACTTTGGATAGTATTCACATCTTAATAATATTAATTCTTCCAATCCATGAGCAAGTAATATCTATCAATTTATTTAGGTCTTATTTATTTTTTTCAGTAATGACTTGTATTCTGTGTACATGTCCTTTACATGTTTGGCTAAATTTATTTCTAGATATTTTATTCTTTTAGTTGCTATTATAAGTGGAATTGTTTTCTTGATTTCCTTTCCAGATTGTTCTTTTCTGGTATATAGAAACACCACTGATTTTTGTGTATTGATCTTGTACCCCATCATTTTGCTGAATTCATTTATTAGCTCTAGTAGCTTTCTTGTAGATTTTTGGGGAATTTTCTATATATTGAATCATGTCACCTGTGAAGAGAGATAGTCTTACTTCTTCCTTTCCAATACGGATGCCTTTGTTTCCTTTTCTTGCCTAATTGTTCTAATTCTTCCAGGAAAATGTTGAATAGCAATGGTGATAGCAGGCATCCTTGTCTTCTTCCTGATCTTAGGGGGAAAGGTTTCAATCTTTCACCATTGAGTATGTTAGCTGTGGGTTTTTCATACATGCTCTTAAACATGTTGAGAAAGTTCCCTTCTATTCCAAGAATTCTGAGTGTTTTTATCAAGAAAAAGTGCTGGATTTTCTCATGCCTTTTCTGTGACACCTGAAATGATCTTTGTCTTTCATTCAATTAACATGGTGTATTAGATTGGTTGACTTTCTTCTGTTGAACCAAATTTCCATTCTTAGAATAAGTCCCACTTTGTTATGGTGTATAATCCTTTTAATGTGCTATTGGATTTGGCTTGCTATGATTTTGCTGGTGGCTTTTGCATCTATATTTATAAGAGATATTTGGCTGTAATTTTCTTTTCTTGTGATGCTCTGTTTGGCTTTTGGTATTAGGATGATGCTGGCCTCATAGAATGAATTTGGAAGTTCTCCCTCCCCTTCCATTTTTTGGAAGAGTTTGTGAAAGATTCGTATTAATTCTTTGAATGATAACATTCACTAGTGAAGCATCTGGTTCTGGACTTTTCTTGTTGGGAGGTTTTTTATTACTGAGTCAATCTCTCTACTAATTATTGGACTGAGATCTATTTCTTTTTTTTTTAAGATTTATCTGTCTCCCCCCCCCCATTGTTTTTGCGCCCGCTGTCTGCTCTCAGTGTTCATTCGCTGTGCGTTCTTCTGTGTCTGCTTGTCTTCTCTTTAGGCAGCACTGGGAACCGATCCTGGGACCTTCCAGAGTGGGAGAGAGGCTATTCAATCTCTTGCGCCACCTCAGTTCCCTGGTCTGCTGCATCTCTTATTGTCTCTCCTCTGTGTCTCTTTTTGTTTTGTCATATTGCTGTGCCATTATGCCACTCGGGCCAGCACTCCCGCGTGGGCCAGCTCTCTGCTTGGACCAGCTCTCTGCACAGGCCAGCTTTCACCAGGAGGCCCCAGGAATCAAACCCTGGACCTCCTATATGGTGGACAGGAGCCCAGTCACTTGAGCCACATCCGCTTCCCTCTATTTCATCTTAAGTCAGTGTAGGTAATTTGTGTGTTTCTAGGAATTTGTCCATTTCATCTAGGTTCTCTCTCTAACTTATTGGTGTAAAATTGTTCACAATATCTTCTTAGAACCACTCTCCCTTTTTGTTCCGTAAGATCAATAGTAATATCCCTCGTCTTAGTTGCCAAATGGCTGCCCAAGCAAAGTACTAGAAATGGGTTGGCTTTTATAATTGGGGATTTTATTTAGTCCAAGGCCATGAAATATCCAAATCAGAGCACCATCAGAGATGCTTTCTCACCGCAGTCAGCTACTGGTGATCCTGGTGTCCTGGCATGTGGTGAAGCAAGATGGCTGCTGATCTCTGCTGAGGGCCCTGCCTTCCCCTTCAGAATCTACCGACTCCCAGAGCTAAGCTGTGGGCAGCCAGGCATAGGACTTGTCTCTTTCTGGGCCTCCTCTGTCAGTCTTGGCTGCTCCATTTTCTTCCCGAATTCAGCTGTGGGCTATCAGGCATATGACTCATCTCTTCAGCCTTAAGCAGCTCAGTGGGCCTATACTCTTGGGGGCTTTGTGTGTAAGCTTTGGCTGCTAGCAATCCTGGAGTCCTCTCTCACATGGCAGGGTCGAAAATGGTGGCTTCCTTTCTCTGTATGACTCTTTTCTCTGTCTCCTTTTTATATAATGCTCCAGTAAGAGGATGGAGACCCAAGCTGAGTCATGCCTCATTGATTTAGTCCAATCAAAAAGGCCCCACACCTGGGGGTAGGTCCACAGGGTCAGCCAGGGCACCCTCAGTGGCCTGGGCCCTCCCCTTGCCCAGGCAGTGCTTGCTGTGGGGGTAAGGCAGGTGTGTGGCAGAGCAAAGCTGGGCAGCCGCTCTCTGCACCCTCCTGATTGTCCTCCTCCAGGCCCGAGGCACATTCAGCATCTCATAGCGGGAGGGCCTCCTTCAGCTGCTCGCGGCAAGACGGGTGCCAGGGAGAATGGGACCTCAGCCGTCCTGCAGGGAGGCCAGATAGTGGGGTTTGCTTCCGGTCTGAGGTGTCATGGCAACCGCCCCATGATGCCTGCGTTGTGCACCGCAAGGGCATATTCAAGCTGCTGGTGGGAGACCTGCGACCGGCTGGATTTGTCTAAGGCGCAAGTTTTGCTGATGACCGCTGTTCCAGATGACGGCTCTGTGAGAGTTCACCCCCATATTCTTGAAAATTTTGTGTTGTTTTCAGTTTGGGTCATTACAAATGATCCTGCAATAAGTTCCTTTTCCACAACAAGATAATAGAGCAGGCTCCCTGATGCTGAGTGACACATGGTGGACATGGCCCGCAGTACCTAGGGGGCAGGTTTCGCCTCAACTCTCCGGCTTGAGTTGTTAGAACAGATCACCCCTGAAGTAAGAAGTTCCTGCTGAAATATATCCAAAAAATAACTTTTAAAAACGTTGGGGGAAAACAGCACATACTGGGATGCGGAGACTGATTATTGCAGGCAGGAAGTTTATTGAGGAGCTCTCCCAATGGAGGGGGTCTGAAGAATAGACTTCAGCCTGCCTGCCGACATGGCGGGGGGTTCTGAACAGAGATTTCAGCCTGTCCTGGGAAGGGGCAGATGTGAATTTATACTGTACAAGTGCTCCTGAGAGTGACAGAATTAGACTCAAATAAGTCCTCCCTGCA
>JAKSZT010054051.1:2073025-2237882 GCA_026826555.1 Tolypeutes matacus
AGCTTGTCCTCTAGCTATTTTTCTGGAGAAGAGATTCCCGTGTCTTACTAGTCCACCATGTTCCCGGAAGTTCTCCTCTAATATTAACTAACAAGAAAAACTCCCCGAGTTCAAATGAAGAACAGAGATAAAGAGGAAGGAAAAACCTGCTGGGTCAGGAAATGGGACATCTTGTTCTTGCCTGGAGCAGAATAGGACCCCATCCATGCCCCACACCCAGGAGCAGACACCTGCAGAGCCACCAGTTCAGGGTAACATGCGGCCTGGTCCATTCCCCCTTGTCCAGCAGGAGGACCTACAGAAAGGTCATGGCATATACAGTTAAGTGTAGGGGTAGGAAGGGCTTCAGCTGAGAGGCCCAGGAAAACAGAAAACGTCATATGGGCACCCCAGAATTGAAAACTGAAAAGCTACCGGGGAGTTTCCACTTAATTCTTAAACCTTTTCTAGGGCTGGAAGACTCACAGTGGCCACATTTTCCCTACTGACCTTTAGGTCTTCCCCTGGCGATTACTGACTGCCAGACTGTGCTGCTGGATGCTGTCCTTACAGGGTGTGTCAGCAGAGAGCTCGCCAATTCTGCTCCGCTCCAAGGAGCAAGTCGACACAGGTAAGGAGTGTGCTAGATGGGGGAAAATCTCAGAACCTTTTAAAGGTCTGAGAAAGTCTGCTGGGGGAAGGCCCATCAAAGAATGGGAAACCCCGCCATGGGAACTCCATCCCTGTTGAACATCGGCGTTCTTGCTGCAGGAAAACCAAGCAGTGACCGCCTCCAGAAGCCCCTTGGCCCCCACAGGATTCACTCCTGACAGCACGTCCCCCATGGCGTCGCTCCACCAGCCTCGCACACTGGGACCCCATCCTGCAGAGAAAGTGACTAGGGAGAGCCATGGCAGAGGCAGGGCAACCGTGCAGTGTAGTGACTGTGTTGCAGCAGAAATGAGACTTAGACGATGAGAAAACCCAAATGGCATTCGGAGAGGCGGAGGAACAAAGTTTTATTATGCGCGGGACCAGAGGAGAATTCAGTCTCCAAATTCTGAGACCCCAACATCACCTTTCGTGGGGTTATATAGGTTCTTGTTCATTGGCTAGTGGGTTGCGGGGCAAGCGGGCAAATTCCTTAAGCAAGCGGGCAGGCGGGGTTTACAAAAGCCAATAAAAGCAAGTTTAGCTTATCTCCCTAAAGCAGAGGACTTTGGGCGGATGAGGAGGAGAGGAGCCGGGAGCAGTTTATCTTTCTGAAGCTGTGGGTTTCAGTTAAGGGGTGGGGGGATCAGGGCTGTAGTATCTTCATCATTCTTCCGCCTGTGATGCCCTTATAATTCCCATAGGGCATCATTTGTACTTAGTGGCCTATACTTTCTTAAAGCTAGAATTTTGGTAGCCGTTATGCGAGTTATGGTTGTTTCAGTGAACCTGATGAGTGCATTTATTATGCATGGGCTGAAGGTGGCCGTTATGAATAAGATAATCAAGAGTCCAGTCAGAGGCAGAAGCCAAGAGGTCCACTGTCCAAGGTTCCCGCCCCAGAATTCGTTTAAATGATCACTCCTCTTTTGGATTTTATCCCTAAGTTCCCCCCTTTTCAGCAGTTAGCAAGTCAAGGGCTCTTCTATTTTGTAGGGCTACTCTGGCTAGTGAGTTAATCTGGTTTTGGAGGGAAACCAAAGAATCTGCCACTCGCTCTGTCTTCATTTAGTTGTCGGGAAAGCTTATAATAGAACCCAACAGAGGAGCCCAGACCTCCCATCCCTGTTCCTATCCCCGCGGCCACTCCTGCCCCTATGAGGATGGAGGTGAGTAAGGCCCTTTTGGCCCTTTTGTGATGGGGGCTTAGTGCCAACTCCAGTTCTGTTTCATTGTAGATTGATATTTCAGGGGTTAAAAACTCCAGAATAGGGAAACGGATGTGGCTCAAGAGGTTCGGCGTCCGTCTACCATATGGAGACACCGGGGTTCGATCCCCGGTACCTCCCGGTAAAAAAAAAAAAAAAAAAAAAAAAAAAAACTCCAGAATGCAACTTCCTGCCCAGTTGGCCTCTAAGCACCTATATGCAGTACTTCCACATAGGTAAAACAGTCCCCGGGGGGTGCATTGAGTCTGATTGGTTAACAAGGTTCGGTAGGAAGTGCACAAAGTCTCAGGGATGTCTTCACTGGGCTTTGACCCTGGTGCGGGGCTGCCTCTAAGATAGGTTAGATTACTCTCTGAGACGTTTAGGCGGATGTCGAGGGCTATAGGGCCAATAGGGACAGTCCAATTACTGGTTTCCATCAGGGTTTGACTTAAGTTCAAGTCAGGAGGGGCTGGAGTGCCTGAGTAGGTTCTCTTTCCCAGGGACAGGCACAACCAACAGTAGTTGGCCCCAGGGTTGATATTGTGTAGGAGAGCATAGGTGGTGTTAATCAACCGCCTCACCTGTTGTTGAACGGGGTCTGTGAACTGAGTGGGCTGATAAAATCCTGTTAAATTTGCTCGTTTATACTTGGGGCCCTGGCTAGTTGGGCTAGGCTGGTTCGGACTTGTTTTAAGCTTTCTTTCCAGGCTACATTTTGTACCCCGCCCCCATCTGACATGCCTGCGTGTGTATAATAAGTCCAACAACTGATCTCCCCTCGTGTGCCGTAAGTTCTGCAGCTACCCCCAAATTTTCAGTCTGGCCATCTCGAACTTTTGTCTCCTTTCTTCACAAACAGAGGCTTCAGATAACTTATAACATTCTGCCGGCATACAGGTACGGTAGATAAAGGAAGAGGAGGGTCGGTATTTTCTTGAGAGCTATTTTAACCTATTTGCTGCTGAGAGGGGGGCGGATTTGTAACAACTGGAGCAGGGCTGAGAACTGGCATCAGCCCTGAGGGACAACAGGAAAAGCAACCTAAGGCACAGAAACATCCTGTAAGGCACAGGTATGTCACTGTGAGTAAAGCTCTTATTTACTATTGTCCAGTCTACAGGGGCTACAGCAGCCAGTCCAATTCTGAGCACCAGGGCGAACAGTCCAACCAGAAACAGGAACCACCAGGAACAGGAATCCATTCAGTGGGTGGTAGATGAGGATGGTGTTTGGTGATTCTGGGCGACTCTTAACTCTTAAGTGGTGGCCGGGTACAGGTTGGGCTGTCCAGCTGTCCGGTTCTTTGTCGGGGTGTCCTTTCTTGACCCTGGAGTGGTGGATCCAAGGGACGATGCCTGCAACTTTAAGAGCAGTGGGAGTTACAAGGATCACAGTATGTGGACCTGTCCAGGTAGGCTGAAGGGGTTCTTTTTTCCAGTCTTTGACTTAGACTTGGTCACCTGGCTGGTGCGGGTGCACTGGATGTCTCAGGGGGATGAGGTTTCGGGACAAGAAAGTTCTATGTATTTGGGCTAGAGTTTTCCCTAGCTGCTGTAGGCTGGAATCTTGGCCAGCCTCTCCTAGGAGCTTGAGATTTCCTCTGAAGGCCTAGATAATTGGGGGTGGCCATCCAAATAGAATTTCAAAGGGTGAATAGCCCGTGGGCCCTGAGGTACACCTAACTCGGAGGAGGATAAGGGAAGTAAGTCTACCCAGGGAAGGCAAGTTTCTTGACAGAATTTGGCTAGGGTGACTTTGAGGGTTCGATTCATGTGTTCGACTTTCCCTGAACTCTGAGGCCTATAAGCGGTATGAAGTTTCCACTAATCCCTAACAGCTTTGTCAGTTCTTGGACTATGGTGGCCACGAAGGCCGGGCCATTGTCGCTCCCAGTGGACTGAGGCAGCCCGTGTCAGGGAATGATTTCTCTGAGTAAAGCTTTAGTCACTTCTCTTGCCTTTTTGGTGCGAGTGGGGAAAGCTTCGACCCAGCCTGAAAAGGTGCATATCATCACTAACAGATAATTGGGCACTGGTACGAGCCCTGCAGTTAGCCACTGGGTAAACCGACTTGGTTTTACTTCTGTGAAATCTACTGTAAGATCTTCAAAAGGGGCTGTTCCTGTGTGCTGGATGCTGGCCGGGGCTCGGAGGCCTTGTAGAGGGTTGTTTTTGGCACAAACTTGGCACTGGCTGCTGATGGAGGCATAGAGGGAGGCCAGTCAGACTATGTAGTAGTATCTTCCAAGTAAGGCTTCTAGAGCTGTTTTCCCTAGGTGGGTGAGTTGGTGGTATTGCTGGATGAGGGCATGAGCAGCTCCTTTTGGGACGAAAGTCTGGTTATCTGGGAGCAGCTGAGTTCCTTCAGGGGTCCAGCTTCCACCTTCTCTCTTGGCCCATTCCTTTTCGTCCCAGGTATAGTTTAGTTGATTAGTTTCTTGCCCTAAGAGGGACAGCTGTGGTGTTGATTCCAGGTCTCATATTCCATGGGCTCCTTTAGCTGCTTGCCAAGCTGCTTTGTCGGCTAGCCTATTCCCTTGAGTGTCCATATCCGTCCCTTTCTGATGTCACCGGCAGTGGATGATGGCAACTTTGTCTGGTTTTCAGATTGCTTCTAAAAGTTGAAGGATTTCTTCTTTGTTTTTAATTTCTTTTCCCCCTGCAGTCAGGAGTCCTCTTTCTTTATAAATCACTCCATGGATATGAACGGTAGTGAATGCATATTTAGAGTCAGCATAAATGTTTACTGCCTGCCCAGTGGCTAACTGCAGGGCTCGTACCAGTGCCCAAAGTTCTGCCCGTTGTGCCATCCATCCCTGGGGTAGAGATGCTGCTTCTACTACCTGTTCAGTAGTGGTGACTGCATACCCAGCAAGCTTTCCCCGTTTCTAACAAGATTGCTTCCGTCTGTAAATAGCGTCTGGTCCGGGGAAGGAAGTGGTTTGTCTTGGAGGTCGGGGCGACTGGCGTAAATTTCCTCGGTCACTTCAACACAGTCATGTTCAGGGACTCCCTCTTTGTCTGGTAGGAAAGTGGTGGGGTTTAGACTGTGCACTGTTTCTATTGTTGCTCTGGGGTTTTCACAGAGTAAACCTGGGTAATGTGCGAGCTGGGGGTTAGATATACACCGGTGCTCATGTGAGTTCATTAGGACAGTGACCACGTGTGGCATCATGACACGAATAGCCTGTCCGAGGGTTAATTTGTTGGCTTCTTTGACGAGGGTTACAGTTGCCACCAGGGCTTTCAGGCAGGGCGGCCACCCTGCAGCCATGGAGTCTAGCTGCTTGGAGAGGTAAGTGATAGGCCTCTGCCAGGGGCCAACTGTTTTTGTGAGGACTCCCAGAGGTACTTTGTTCTTCTCATGCATGAACAGGTTGAAGCTGCGAGTTACATCCGGGAGCCCCAAGGCAGGGACTCGGATGAGTTGTTTTTTGATGATTTGAAAGACCCTCTGTCGAGCTTCTCCCCAGGCAAGGGACTCTTTTTCTGGACCCGTCAGAACTTCATAAAGGGGTTTGGCCATGGCTGCAAACCCGGGAATCCAGATGCGGCAGAACCCTGTGGACCCAAGGAACTCACAAAGTTTTCTTTTTGTGGTGGGAATAGGGATAGTGCAGATCACTTTTTTCCGTTCTGGTCCAAGTGTGTGGTGCCTTTGTGTGATGCTGAACCCCAGGTACTTGACTTGCCATTTACAGATTCGGGCTTTTCTCCAACACACTTTGTACCCAGTTTGTGTTAGAAGTTGTAGGAGAGTCTGGGTCCCTCTCCAGCAGTCTTCCTCCATTTCACTGGCAAGTAGGAGGTCATCTACATATTGCAAGAAGGCACACCTGCAGTCCTCCCAGGGGTATGTGGCCAGATCTGCTGCCAAAGCTTCCCCGAAAAGGGTAGGGGAGTTTTTGAAGCCTTGCGGGAGCCAGGTCCAGGTTAGTTGAGTTTTCTGCTGGGTGCTGGGATCTTCCCACTCAAAGGCAAACAGAGGCTGGCTCGGGGGGCCAGCCACAGGCAGAAGAAGGCGTCTTTCAGGTCCAAGCAAGTGAACCAGGTAGGTTCAGGTGGCAGCTGTACAACCTGATGTATGGTGAGGGTGGCGTTATTAATGGCTTGTAAATCCTGCACTGGTCAATATCCTGTCCCGTCTGGTTTCTTTACTGGTAATAATGGGGTATTCCAGGGTGACTGGCACTCAATTAGGATTCCCTCTTTCCTCAGGCAGTCTGTGTTCGACCATGCCCAATTGTGCTTCACGGGGGATCACATACTGCCTTTGCCAGACTGGGACCGCTCCAGGCTTCAGGTCAGTGATGATCAGTGCATGGTTCTGTGCCATTCCCGGTGGGTTTTTCTCTGCCCAAACCTGGGGGAAAAGTTCCAGCAGTTTTTTCGGATTCTGGCTTGAATTTTCTTCTGCATGAAGTCTCCATTCCTCGCTTTGGGATATGGTGACGAGGAGAGTGAGGCCGGTACCAAGGCTTAAGCTTGCTGGCCCCTCAGGCTTGAAGGTAATCTGGGCTCCCAGTTTGGTTAAGAGGTCCCAACCAAGTAGGGGAACTGGATATTCAAGCAGGTATAGAAATTCATGAGTCACTTTGTGGCCACCAAGCTGGCAAGTTCTTGACTGGCAAAAAGGCCGTTGGCTCTACCGGTCTCCAGTCGCTCCTATAATATTAGCAGTTTTGCCACTAAAGGGGGCGATGGGGTTGTGACCACAGAATATTCAGCGCCAGTGTCCACCGTGAAAGTCATTGACTGGCCTCTGACTTGTAGTTTGACCATGGGCTTGTGGGGGCCAAGTTCCAGTGAGCCTGGTCGCCCCAATTTGGGGCCGAGTCCCGCTAGTCCAATCAGATGGTCCTGGAGCTCAAGTCGGTATTTCCCTTTGGGGTTACCCCCTTCATGCACCTGATTCTTTTGGGGGCACTCATTTTTCCAGTGTCCACTTTCTTTGCAGTAAGCACATTGGTCTCTAGCCAGGGGCATCTTCTTGGTACTTGTTCCCCCTTTTCGAGGTGGTCCTCCTCGTCTGGTGGGGTCGGGATTTCCCATGGCTGCTGCCAGCAAGGGAGGCTTGATGTTTCATTTGCTTCCTGGCCTCTCGTTCTGTGATTTCATCTCGATTGACAAACACTTTATTCGCAACCTCAGGAAATTAGGAGATGTTCATTCCTGCAAACCCTTCTAATTTTTGGAGCTTTCTTTTAATGTCCGATACTGCCTGAGCGACAAAGGCAGCATTCACCATGCTCTGGTTCTCCAGAGCTTCTGGGTCAAAAGGGGTGTAGATTCTGAAGGCCTCACAAAGTTGCTCATAGAAATCTCCTAGAGATTCGTCAGGCTTTTGAGTGACTAAAGTCGTCTTTGTCATGTTTGTGGGTTGTTTTGCCCCTTCTTGGACCCCGTGAGGGAGCGCTTCCCAATATTGCTGGAGCGCAGCCCGTCCCTTATCAGTGTTGAAGTCCCAGTTAGGTTGGACCTCTGGCGCCACAAGTCGGGGCCTGCTCCTGCAGCCACTTTTGGGCATTTGTCAGAATCTGCCATCTCTCTTCTGTATTAAATAAAGTCAGGAGGAGTTGGCGGCAGTCATCCCAAGTAGGACGATGAGTTTGGAAAATAGATTCCATGAGATCAATAAGGGCTTGGGGCTTTTCCGAGTAGGAAGGGGTGTGGTGCTTCCAGTTCAAGAGGTCTGTAGTTGTGAAGGGTTGGTAATATAAAACAGGCTTTCTGGGTTGGATAGTTCCATTCTCGCTGATCTGGGCTGGACCTTGAATCTCACAGAGGGGCATCTGTAATGCGGGTTGCGCTGACCAAAGCCTCCTTGCCATTGGGGTTCCAGGGCTCACTCCAGAGGGGGTCGATGGTCCCGAAGGGACTGAAGATGGGGGTGTCTCTGGAAGATCTGCCTGTGCTCCCAGTCTAGGAGGGGGAGCTAAAGCAGCCGGAGCATATGGTGGGGGTGGTGGGTCCTCTTCTGAGGATCCTTGATGAATGACCGGTTTCTGGGGGCCTGTTCCTTGTACAGCTAAGACCCTGCTCTGTCCCTTTTTTCCCAATGCAAAATCGAACCCAAGGGGGCGGAGTCTGGGATATTTCTAGCCAACAGTCAATGTAGGGAAACTGATCGGGGTGGCCAGATGTCCTGTGACTACAAGCTGTGTGGACCCTGGCTACTTCCAGGGTCCCTTCCAAGGGCCAGTCAACACCAAAAGCGGGTCATTCTAATTCACATAAGGTACGGAGGGTGCCAGGATTCATTCGGATGCCATAATCTCCAGAAAAGCCCTTTTTAAAATTCTTAAGCATGCAGTCTAAGACAGGGTTTTGACTGTGATGAGCCCAGTTTCGGTGGCATAAGACAGACAAAGGAAAGGGTGCCTCTTTCGAGGCCACTCTGATGCCCGCCTGTCTGCGTCTCTCGCAGAAACTTCAGTTTGTCTTAGCTAAGGCGCCCAGGCAAAGTTCGGGTGAGTGTTATGCCATATGTCATAGCCACAGAAAACAGGTTAGGGCCCACACAGGCTCCATAGCATACACAGTGGAGTCACAGACTGGTACGGCAGACACAAGCCTCTGCCGTCCTCACTCGCTCACGCAGTCACTCAGAGGTTATGCAGTCCCTCCCACAGGGATTGCCCTATTCTGGAATCTCGGTACTCGAGATTTCAGGAGGTGATCAGTTTCCTCTTCCGTCCGGAGATGGGCCTGACTGAGTACTTGGCACCCGGGGCCTTACCTTTCCGGAATCTTCTGGCACTGTTCAGTCTGCCTCCCCACTGAGTCAGGCTGGGGTGAGGGGGACACAGCCCACGGGAACCACTTCAGAAGGAGGTCCCATTAAGAGGACGGGTGGTGCCTACCTCATTCATTCGGAGATCGCTGCTGGCCGCACCCGTCAGCCCCAAGCCAGAGGCACAATGGGCCTGCTCCGTTGGGTTTCCCGGTCAGGGAACCAAATGTTGCAGCAGAATCGAGACTTAGATGATGAGAAAGCCCAAACAGCACTCAGAGAGGCAGAGGAACAAAGTTCTATTACGCAGAGGAGAATTCAGTTTCCAAATTCTGAGCCCCCAGCATCATCTTTCATGGGGTTATATAGGTTCTTGTTCATTGGCTAGTGGGTTGCAGGGCAAGTGGGCAAATTCCTTAAGTAAGTGAGCAGGCAGGGATTACAAAAGCAAGTTTAGCTTATCTCCGTAAAGCAGAGGATCTTGGGCAGATGAGAGGAGAGGAGCCAGGGAGCCGTTTATCTTTCTGAAGCTGTGGGTGTCAGTTAAGGGGTGGGGGGATCAGGGATGCAGTATCTTCTTCATCAACTGCAGGACACGCTGTAAATGTCGTGACTTGACGAGGAGAGCCCTGCACGGGAATGTTCTGTGCCTCATCCTGGGCCCACGGCCCATGTGCCACCATGGCTCAGGGTGGAGCAAGAAGTGAAGGGCCAGGGACCTCGGTGGGGCAGGGTGCACATCCACCCCGGAATCTTGGGGACCTGGGCCCCAAGGTGGCAGAGCCCTTCTGCCATCTGGGCTGGCTCTGCATGATGAGAGGGGCTGCACCACAGGTGACAGCCCCTTCTCCCTCCCACCAGTTCTGCCTGCATTTCCTGGGAAGCTGCCCTCCCCCCCCCAGCTTCCAGCGGCTTAAGAGCCCTGCTCTTTTTAGTGACCTCTTTATCAGTCCCCAATTTTGGTACAAAGCTGTGATCACTTCTCTTCTCTGCTAGTGAACTGAGACATGAGGACATGATGCAGAGGAAGAACAAGAATTGGTGGGGAAGGGCATGGCGCTGAGGGCTGGTCGGCCTGGGCACCAGGGAGAAAGCCCTACTGCCACATTCCAGAAGATCGCGGAGGCTATGGTCCCCAGGATCGCGGGCACACTGAAGACCTCCAGGTGCAGGGGCGCCTCAAAAAGGGCATCCATGACCCAAGTCAGGGGTCAAGGGGGTGTCTACAAGGTCTGCAGGGGAGCAGTGGGGTGGTCAGGGACCTGGGCAACGCGCATGGAACGTGCTGCAGGTGAGGCCTCTGTTGCAAGAGCTTGCTGTCCAGCTTCCTGGTCAGGGAATGGGGAGTGCTTGCCTGGGCCCACAGGCCCCTGGAACCCAGGTGGTTGCTTCTGCGGCACCCCTTCACAGCCTGAGGCTCTTCCAGCCCAGCTGTCCCCGCACCAGAAGCCAGCGGTAGCCACGAGCTGCGCAGGTGCAGACCTGCAGGATGGCTGTCCACTCCGGCCAGTGCTCCCACAGCCTCATCCAGTCAGGGCCTCCGCTTCCTGGCCAGGTTGCACTTCTCTCTTCGCCGGAGGACTTGTGCATTCTGCCCGTTTATCTGCATGAACCCCAGCGACATGTGTTTGTGGCAGATATTTGCCCTGGTCAAGTATTCCCCGTTCATATTTTCTATTGTCCAGAAATTTAATTTTCCAACTAGTCAAATTTGTTGAACTTTTACTTTATTTCTCCATTTCCTTCTGTCCCTAGATAGTATCCTCTACATTGGGGATACATATTCTATATTGTTTTCTACTAGTTTTTCTGTATTTCATTTTTTCTGTGGTTTTCTGGTGTTTTCTTTTTTTAAATGACGTCTTAGTCTATACGGATTGCTGTATTGATTTCCCAGGTCACTTTCCACTTGCCTCCACAGCGTTTGTTACAGAATGCAGCCCTTTCCTGCTGTTTATTGATACCTGTTTTCTCATATAATAAATATATAGTTCTGAACTGTAAAGGAAAAAAAAAGGCCTCACACCCATAGGAATGGATTAGTTCAAAAACAACCTTTTTTTTTTTTTTTTAATTCACCAAATTCGAACTGTCACACCCCCTTTCTTTTCTGGTTTTTGTTACTGGCATCCTTCCTCTTTTTTCCTTTCCCAGTGTAGCTAAATGTTGTCAAGTTTATTGATCTTTTCGAAGAACCAATGATGGGTTTATTCTATTTTTTTCTATACTTTAGTTCACTTTAACTCTGCTCTAAACTTTAATATTTCCTTCCTTCTGCTCACTTTAGATTCAGTTTGCTCTTCTTTTTCTAGTTCCTCTAGGTGTGAGTTTAGGTCACTAATTTGCAATCTTTCTTTTTTTAAAATGCATTTCCCTCTCAGCACTGCCTTCATTGCATCCCATAAGTTTTGGTATTTGGTTCACATTTTTTCATCTCAAGATATTTCCTAATTTCCCTTGTGATTTCTTTGACTCATTGTTTAAGAAAGTGTTGTTTAAGTTCCACATATTTATGAATTTCCCAGTTCTCCCTCTGTCATTGTTTTCTAGCTTCATTCCATTGTGGTCAGAGATGACACTTCAGTCTTTGTAAATTTATTGACACTTGTTTTGTGCCCTAACATATGGTCTATCCTAGAGAATGATTCTTGTGCACTCAAGAAGAATGTGTATCTGTTGTTGTTGGGTGAAGTATGTGATATGTCTACAAGGTCTGGTTGGTTTAAAGTACTGTTCAAGTCTGTGCTCTGTTACCTTATTGATCTCCTGTCCATATATTCTATCTATTATGGAAAATGGTTTATTGAAGTATCTTAATGTAGAACAGTCTATTTTCTCCCTTCAAATCTGTCAGTATTTGCTTCATATATTTTGACTCAGTGTAAGTACATATAGTTTATAATCATATCTTCTTGATGAATATATAGTGGTCTTTGTCCCTATTAATAGTTTTTGACTTATTGTCTATTTGGTCTGATATTACTATAGCCACCCTGCTATCTTTTGATTACTTTTACATGCAAATTTTTCCATCCTTTCACTTTCAACCTACTTGCCTTTGAATTTAAGGTGAGTTGTACATAAATAGCATATAGTTGGGTCTTTTTTTTTTTTTTTTTTTTTTTTTTTTTTATCCATTCTGACTTTTGACAGGAGAGTTTAACCCATTTATATTTAAAGTAACTACCAATAATATAGGACTGAACTGCACTTTCACTATTTGGTTTTTGTATGTTTTATCCCTTTTTTGTTCCTCAATTCTTCTTTTACTGCCTACTTTTGTATTTAGTTGAACTTTTTGTAATGAACACTATAGGATCCCTTCTCATTTCCTTCTGTGCATATTTTTCATATATTTTCTTTGTGGTTACCATGGGGCTTAAATTTAACATCCTAAATCAGTAACAATATTGCTTGCTTTGATACCAACTTAACAACTTCAAATAATATACATAAATTATGTTCCTAAAACCCTGTTTTCCCACTTTTATGTAGTTTCTGTCACATATTACATATATATATGAGTCCCAAACCACTGATACATCATTACATTTTGTTCATTTGATTCTTAGGCTCTGGAGGAAGTCAAAAGTGGCTTTACAAATAAAAAATACAATAGTACTGGTATTTGTATTTACCCATGTCATTATCTATAATGGATATCTTTATTTCTTCATGCAGCTTAGATCTGATGTGTAGTGTCCTTTCCTTTCAACCTGAAGAACTCCCTTTAACATTTCTTGTAGGGCTGGTCTAGTGGTGACAAACTCCTTCAGCTTTTTTTTTCATATGGGAATGTCTTAAACTTTACCTCATTTTTAAAAGATAGCACGCCAGATACAAGATTCTTGGTTGGTATCTTTTTGCTTTTAGAACTCTAAATATGTCATCTCATTGCACTCTTGATTTTATGGTTTCCAATGAGAAATAGGCACATAATATTATTCAGCTTCACATGTACATGATGCTTTGCTTCTCCCTGTGGCTCTCAGAATTCTCTTTATCTTGGCATTTGACAGTTTGATTATATCTCTCAGTGTGGGTTTATTTGAGTTTATCCTATCTGGAATTCATTGAGTATCTTGGATATGTATTTTCATGTCTGTCTTTAAGTTTTCAAAGTTTAAAGCCATCGTTTCATTGAATATTCTCTCTGCCCCTTTCTCTCCTTTTGCTCTTTTGAAGGACTCCCACAATGTGTATATTGATACACTTGATGGTGTCCCACAGATTCCTCAGGCACTGTTCACTTTTCTTCTTTCTTTTTCTTGCTTCTCAGACTGGATGAATTCAGTTGTCTTATTTTCAGGTTCTTCTACCATCTACAATCTGCTATTGAACCCCTCTAGAAAATTTTAAATTTCTGTTACTGTGGCCTTCAGCTTTGTTTGGTTCCTTTTCATAATTTCTATCTCTCTATTGATACTCTCCTTATGTTCACCTGTTGTTTTCCCGATTTCCTCCGACTTTTTGCACATGTACAGAAGCTAACAAAAATAAATTTTTAGAAGGAGAAAAAGAAAACACATTTCCCATTCTTGGAAGATTGACCTGTGTGAGTGTGCTCCTTCAGGACTTATCATTACAATAAGTTTGGAAAATGCCTCCAGCTAAATTTTAGGGTGCTCCCTCATCATTTCTGTACATGTTTGTCTTGGACATGAATGTGTGACCCTAGGAATTTCCCCCATTTTCACAGTTAGGGATAGCCCCTCTCTCTCTTTTTTTTTTAATGTTTATTTTATTATTTATCCCCCTCCCCTGTTGTTTGTGCTCGCTGTCTGCTGTCCATTCGCTGTGTGCTCTCTGTGTCTGCTCATCTTATCTTTAGGAGGCACTGGGAACCAAATCTGGGACCTCCCATGTGGGAGAGAGGTGCTCAATCGCTTGAGTCACCTCCGCTCCCTGCTTTGTTGTTTCTCATTATGTTTCCTCTTTGTGTCTCCTTGTTGTGTCATCTTGTTGCATCAGCTTGCTGTGCCAGCTTGCTATCTTGCTCATCTTCTTCAAGAGGCACTGGAACCGAACCTGGGACCTCCCATGTGGTAGGAGGGAACTCAATCACTTAAGCCACATCGTCTTCCCTGACTGTCTCCTCTTTGTATGATAGTTTCCTCATGGTCCCAGGCATTGCATTGTATGCCCTACAACCAGCAGTCACTTGCCTCAGGCAGCATGACAACAGCTCTCCCACAGCGTTCTGTTGGAGAGCTCAGTGAGCTGCCTTCTACATGCAGGGTTTATTCTGGGACAGTGAGTTCCTCATACATGCTTCCAGTATATGCACAAAGTTTACTCTGCTCTCTCCAGAAATGGGTCCAGGGATCCACACTGGGAATGTGAGTTAGCACCATGCCAAGCCAGTGAGGGGATGAGGGAGGGGCCTACCAGGGAACCACTTTGAAGTGGCCTTTTCCTTGATTTGGCACTCACCCTGTTGTTACTCTAATCTTTTAACTATTTTCTAGAGCCTTAAAAATTCTGTTTCTGCCAGTTCTTGCTGGTTGTTCAAAGCTTCTATAGGGGTTCAGAGCCCTGAAGCATCTCACTCTGCCATCTGTATCCCATATATATCTTTTTTTTTTTTTTTTTTTTTAATAAAGATTTTATTTATTTATTCATTTATCCCCCCCTTGCTGCTTGTGCTCGCTGGGTCAGCTAACCACGCCGTGCGGGCGGGCTTGCCTTCACCAGGAGGCCCCGGGAACCGAACCCCGGCCCTCCCATATGGTAAACGGGAGCCCTACTGATTGAGCCACAGCCGCTTCCCCCCATATATATCTTTAGGGATGATAATGCTTATAAGAGAATTGCTGGGTCCCTTGCCCCAAATCAGGACAACTCTTAGAACTTCAGAGTTCCATCTTGGATGTGTTGAAGTCTTGTTGAGCTTTCATCACAACCCAACTTCTCCCTCCACCTAATTCTGCTTCCTTTCCTTTTCCCACAGTTGTTGATCCCAAGAGCATTTCAACTTTACAGACTCGGAGTTTACTTCTTTGGGAACCTGACCTACATGATAAGTTATATTGATCAGCTTTCCAATAACAAACCATGCTGGGATAAACTCCACCAGTCGTATTATCCTTTTTTATATAGAGACACATTTAATTTGCTAATATTTTAAAAGAATTTTTGCATCATTGTCCTAAATATTACTGGCCTGTAGTTTTCTGGTAATAACTTTGGTTTTGATATAAAGGTTTTGGTATAAAATGCATTGGGAATTGTTCATTCC
The DNA here is from genome assembly GCA_026826555.1 of Tolypeutes matacus. Classification (NCBI taxonomy): domain Eukaryota; kingdom Metazoa; phylum Chordata; class Mammalia; order Cingulata; family Chlamyphoridae; genus Tolypeutes; species Tolypeutes matacus. Next base: position 2,087,837 of record JAKSZT010054051.1, read on the forward strand.
AACCTGTTTTCTGAAATAGTTTGTGTAGGGTTGATATTATTTTTCTTAAAATGTTTGATAGGAGTCACAAATGAAGTCATTTGGGACTAGATTTTTTTTGTGTGAGGTTTTGTTAGTTTTGATTAGTTGTTTTTTTTAAAGGAAAGTATTCGTGCCACATAAGTCATCAAATTTATTGGTATAAAGTTGTTCAGAATATTCTGTCTTGTAATCCTTTTAATGTCTTCATTATCTCTGGTGATATTCACTCTTTGAATGTGTGGAGGCCTTGCTGAGCTTTCATCACAACCTGTCTTCTCCCTCCACCTAATTCTGCTTCCTTCCCTTTTCCCACAGTTGTTGATCCCAAGAGCATTCCAACTTTACAAACTCTGAGTAACAGAGTTTACAACATATTTTGTAAATGTTCAATATTTTTTTTTTTTTAAAGATTTTATTTATTTATTCATTTATCCCCCCCTTGCTGCTTGTGCTCGCTGGGTCAGCTAACCACGCCGTGCGGGCGGGCTTGCCTTCACCAGGAGGCCCTGGGAACCGAACCCGGGGCCTCCCATATGGTAAACGGGAGCCCTACTGATTGAGCCACAGCCGCTTCCCTAAATGTTCAATATTTTGAAATTTATTGAGACTTATTTTATGGCCCAGCAAATGTTCCATCTTAGTAAATATTCCATGTACACTTGAGATGTATTTTGATGGAGTGTATTTTAAATATCACTAAGATCAAGGTGGTCAACAATGTTCAAATCTTCTAAATCCTTAATATTTTGCTAAGTTTTCTATCAGTTATTGAGAAAGGGGTATAAAAATCTCCAATTGAGTATTGTTTCTCCCTTAATTATGTCAGTTCTTTCTTCATGTTTTTTGAAGCTCCATTATTTGATGCATGCATATTCATGATTGTTATGTCTTCTTCATGAATTGACACCCCCCCCCCTTTTTTTTCCATTATGAAATAAATCTCTAAACTCTGGCACTTCTCCCTGTCTTTATGTCTACTTTGTCCGATATTAATATGCCATGCCAACTTGCTAAGGCATACTGTTTGCAAGGTATAACTTTTTCCATCCTCTTACATGAAACTTCTCTGTGGTTTATATTTCAAATGTGCCTTTAATAAAGAGCATATAGTTGTATTTTGCTTTTTTAAAATCCAGTCTAACAATCTGGTTTTTAATTGGAGTCTTTAATCTATTCACATTTTATGTCATTAGTGATATGGCTGGATTTAGTCTACCATTTTGCGAATTGTTTTATATTTGCTCCATCTTTTTTTAGGCCTGTGTACCTCCTTTCCTGACTCCTTTTGGGATAATTGAAAAAAAATTCTTTTTCCATTCCATTTTGATTCCTCTAATGGCACTGTAGATATATTATTTTCATTTTCTTTTTGGTAGTTGCTCAAGGTATTACAATATGCACCCTTAACTTAGCACAGTCTAAATAGAGTTGATATTGTATCACTTCACATAAAATGTAAGATACTCACAACATATATTTCCATTTACTACCTGCTTCCACGTGTGTTATTGCTATCTTATATTTTACATTTACATGTAATAAACCCCATAATCCAATGTTAAAATTGATGCATTATACAACCAGCAAGACGGCAGCAGAGTAAGAGCTCCTAGAGTCAGTTTGTGCTACAGGACAGTTAGTAATTACCCAGAGCTATCTAAAGCACCTGTTTGGGGACTCCAGGAGACCAGAAGAGCATCCTTCAATACACTTGAAAGAATGGAAGGAGGAGACTGCCCATCTGCAGAGAAGATTATAAGTAGAGCACTCCGCACCCTGGAGGCCAGTACACATCCTCCACTGGCGGCACAAGCTACCTCAGGAGCTATTCGGTGGCTGGAATCGAAAGCTCCACTTCCCCAAAACAGGGGAGGAAGAGACGGTTAGGTGTCAACTTCAGCTACTGATTAGTAAATTTGGCAAGCTAAAGTATAATCCTAAGAACAGCTAAAATTTGAACCTGTCCAAGTCGGAAAGAGACCGGTAGCCGCCATTTTAACTCTGCCACTGGCATGAGGGGAAGCGGGGTGGGCTGAAAATCATAGTGCTAGTAGGGACCTGCTTCTTTCCATGCAGATCGGATTGCAGCTCTATCATAAGCCCAGTCCCGCCTCTGGCAGGGAGGAAGCTGGGGAACTGTGCCAGCCTCTCTGGGAAAATACAGGCCACGTAGGGGAGGCCATTGATCATCCTACTTTGGCAGCACAAGCCACCTTAGGAGCTATTCTGTGGCTAGAGTTGGAAGCTCTATTTCCCAAAAACGGGAGGAAGAGATGGTTGGTCACCGATTTCAGCTACTAATTAGTAAATTTGGCTGGCTGAAGTATAACCCTAAGAACAGCTAAAGTTTGAACCTGTCCAAGTTGGAAAGAGGCTGGTAGCTCATTTTTACTCCACCCCCGCCCCAGCATGAAGGGAAGCCGGGCTGACTGAAAATCACAGTGACGGTAGAGACTGGTTTCATTCACTCACATTGGCCTGCAGCCCTAGCCTAGGCTTCAGCCCCACCTCTAGCAGGGAGGAAGCTGGCAGGCCCTGCACCAGCCTCATCTGTAGGTACATATGGCTGGCACAGACTGAATAATTCGAAGTCTGCTGAGGCAACTGCGGTCATTTTGGACCCACACTGCATAATTACTGCTCACACCTGCAGCTCCATCCCCGCCTCAGGCAGGGGAGGAAGGGGCATGAACTTGATCAGTCTCTGGGCAACTACAGTCTAGCCCTGCACAACTTGGATTATTACATACTGCTGTAGCTCTGTCCGAACCCCTGGGAAAGGAGAAAGTTGGGAGAAGCTTCATTGGTCCCTGGAGCAATGAGGGCAGCTTGAGCCTCCACAGCTTACAGCACCAACTATATCCTTGGCTCCTACTACACAACTAGCAAGGGAGAAAGGGCAAGAAAGCCCAAAACTAAAGAGAGAAACTGCACCCAGAATAAATACTCTAGTAAGGCAGATGCCAAAACACCAACAAAAAATTACAATCCAGGGAAGCGGCTGTGGCTCAATCAGTAGGGCTCCCGTTTACCATATGGGAGGCCCCGGGTTCGGTTCCCGGGGCCTCCTGGTGAAGGCAAGCCCGCCTGCACGGCGTGGTTAGCTGACCCAGCGAGCACAAGCAGCAAGGGGGGGATAAATGAATAAATAAATAAAATCTTAAAAAAAAAAAAAAATTACAATCCACACCAAGAAACAGGAAGATATGGACTAAAGGAACAAGATAAGCCTCGAGTTGATATAAAGGAGTTGAGACAACTAATCATAGATGTTCAAAAAAATCTCCTTAATAAATTCAATGAGATGGCTAAATATATTAAGGGTATTAAGAAGACATTGGGCTTAGCCAGGTGGTGGGCGCAGGAGAGGCTGTGGTGGTGGGGGGTGGCTGTGGGCAGTCAGTCAGGTGGCGGCGGTGATGGGGGGGGGGGCGCTGAGCCCGCCCTCTCCTGATGATGGGAGTCAGCTGCGGGAGTCGGCCAGAGGCAGGAGGCAGCATGCAGAGCGAGGCAGAGCCGGGCAGCTTGGAGGGTGAGGCCTGGAGCGCATCCATGATCTCAGGTGCCAGCCGCCCTTCCCAGCCCACCACAGAGCCAGTGAGCTAGTTCCCTGGGCTGACCTGACTGTGCTGCCACCCTGTACACCTGCGCTGCACACTCAGCAGCCTCAAGTTCGCTCAAGTGATAGGTGCTGAATAGAGTCCCTCATGCTGTGTGGGAGGATAGCCTGGCGCCTTCCCTTCCCGCTGACTTCTGGGGCACAGACCCTGCCGGCTTTGGATGCGCACCCACTGCGTGGGGCCAGACCAATCGACTGCACCCCTTCTTTCTCTCAGGATCTCCAGGCTGCCCTCCTACCTGCGCTGGGACCCCTGTCTGGTGGGAGCCTGCTAACACCCTACCCAGAGCTCAGGTATGCACTTCCTACCTGTACACCTGCCCCTGGGCCTGCCTGTCCACCCCTACCTTCATAATTGAGAGCTTGTTTCATTTATTATTTTGGTGATTCCTGGAGCCTGGCACCAGGCCTGTGCTGTCCCCAGGGTACTAAAGATGAGAGCAACTTGTGGCTTGTTTTGGGCTCCAACCTCCAACCCCACCCCCATGGTCTTTGTCTGTCTCTGCATCCAACACTGTGGACTGGGTCTTGTTTCCTACCAGGCTTCTGGAACACTGTGGAGCATCTTGTAGGCCACCAACAACTATTTGTGGAATGGGGGAATATAGCCTATGTGCAGTGGGGGATCCCAGTCTGCCCACAAAGTCTCCAGTTTATACTGCAGAGTTTTGATTCCTCCTAATTAGCCTAAAGACAGAACAAGCAACCTTGAGCCCACTGTCCCAGCACAGTGGCTGGCACTTTCTAATTGTTACCCAGAGTTAACTCAGTCTGGGAGGACAGCTGGTGTGGGAGGTAACAGAAACAGAACTTTCTGTTGGACTTGTCCATAGTAGAGCCATTTCTCAGGGTGTGTCAGCCCTGCCCCTGTCTTGTAGATTTGTAACAGGCCTTTCTGGGCAGTTGCTTTGCTTTGTTGTAGACAGGGCATTCTCCAGCTCTGATGCCCATCAACAAAACTTTTTAGCCAGAGAAGTCATTTGTGCTAAGTTGCAATGTATGTGCATTTTGTTTCTTTCAAGCATTGGTCAATGTGTGCTTACTTGAGTGCTCAGAAGAATATTCCTTCTAATGGGCCAACACCCTTTAAATAAAGGTCTCAGTTTTTGTAACTCAAAAAAAAAAAAAAAAAAAAAGACATTGGATGAGCACAAAGACGAATTTGAAAACATACATAGAAAAATAGCAGATCTTATGGGAATGAAAGGCACAATAAATGAAATTAAAAATACACTGGACTGCGAATATTCTCACTGTCCTGATTTTGTAATAATCAGGGTAGGCTAAACATTTGCTATATTAGAAACCATGCATGTGTCCCCAGACCTAGTTTTTCTCCCTAGGTCTGGTTTTTAGAATGCTGGTGATAAACTAAGCCTGGTTTATTATATGACCATCCTGTGTGGGAAATGACTGTAACTCTAGGTATCTATGGTACCTAGAGATAATAGCAGGGGGATGGATGTGGCTCAAATGGTTGGGCGTCCATCTCCCATGTTGAGGGACCTGGGTTCGATCCCTGGGACCTCCTGGTAAAAATGAAAAAAGGGGGAGTGTAGAAGGCACACGGGCTGCCAGGCCCCGTGCACGGGTGCACCATCAGGCCCCACAAGCAGGTGAGCTTCTCCAGGCCCTGCGTGTGAGTGCGCTGCCAGGCCCCGCCAGCCATGCAGCAAGATGATGACGTAGGAGGAGAGTGACACAAGGGAGAGCCAAGACAAGACATGCCGAAAAACCAGGAACTAAGGTAGCACAGGTGGTAGGATGCCTCTCTCCCACATCAGAGGTTCCGAGGATCGAATCCTGGTGAAGACAGGAGGAGGGGGTGGGAGGAGAAGGCAGGAAATGGATACAGAGAGTTGTCCAGCAAATGGACACAAAAACAGCAAAAACAATGGTGGGGGGGGGGGCTAAAAATGGATAAAAGTAAATAATTAATCCTTAAGGAAAAAAGTATAGGGGAGTATGATACAGACTATAGTTAGTAGTAATAATTTGATGATGTTCTTTCATGATTTGTTGATGAATGTTTCACAACAATGCAGGGTATTTGTGGTGGGGTGATGTGGGGGGGGCCCTGTATGATGTTACGCATGTTTGTTTTGTAACTGAACACTTATTGTTTATGTATGTTCATGTATAAATGATATTCTTCAATGAATTGTTTTTAAAAATACACTGGAATCATATAATAGCAGATTTGAGGAGGCAGAAGGAAAGGATTGGTGAGCTTGAAGAAATGGTCTCTGAAAGCAAACATACAAAATTTGAACAGATGAAGAAAAGAATTGAAAAATATTGAACAAAGTCTCAGGGAACTAAACGACAGCGAGAGACTTGCAAACATATGTGTCATGGGTATCCCAAAAGGAGAAGAGAAGGGAAAAGGGGAAGAAGGAATATTTGAAGAAATAATGGTAGAAAATTTCCCAACCCTATTGAAGGACATGTATATCTATGTCCAAGAAGCATGATGTACTCCCATCCGAATAAATCCAAATAGATAAACTCCAAAACACATACTAATCAGAATGTCAAATGCCAAAGACAAAGAATTCTGAGAGCAGCAAGAAAAAAGCAATGCATAACATATAAGGGATACCCAATAAGATTAAGTGCCAATTTCTCATCAGAAACCATGGAGGCAAGAAGACAGTGTGGTATGATATATTTAAGATACTGCAAGAGAAAAACTCCTAGCCTAGCAGCTTATTTCTGGCATGATTGTCTTTCAGAAATGAGGGTGAGTTTAGAATATTCACAGATAAAAAGAAACTGAGAGAGTTTGTAACCAAGAGACCAGCTTTGCAGGAAATACTAAAGGGTGTGCTAGAGCCTGAAAAGAAAAGAGGAGAGAGAGGCCTGGAAGAGAGTCTACAAATGAAGATTATGTCAATAAAAGTAACTAAAAATGTCAAAAGAGTGGTTAAAATAAAATATGACAGATAAAACCCAAATATTCAGGCATAAACTTAACCAACAATTTAAATCATTTGTATTCAGAAAACTACAACTCATTGTTTAAAAAAAAAAAAAAGAAGATCTAAATAATTGGAAGAACATTCTGTGCTCACGGATTAGAAGACTAAATATCATTAAGATATCAATTCTACTCAAATTGATATATAGATTCAATGCAATCCTGATAAAAATTCCACCAGGATTTTTTAAATAAATAGAAAACATGATTATCAAATTTATTTGGATGAGTAAGAGGTCCTGAATAGCCAGAAACATCTTAAAAAGGAAAAGCAAAGTTGGAGGACTCTCATTTCCAAACTTTAAATCATATTACTTAGCTACAGTGGTAAAAACAGCATGGTACTGGCATAAAGACAGACACATAGATCAATGGAACCGAACTGATGGTTCAGAAGCAGACCCTCACATCTATGGTCAAGTGATTTTTGACTAGCCTGTCAAACCCACCCAGCTTGGGCAGAAGAGTCCATTCAACAAATGGTGCTGAGAGAACTGGATATCCATAGCCAAAAGAAGGAAAGAGGACCCCTATCTCAGACCTTATAAAAAAAATTAACTCAAAATGGGTCAAAAACCTAAATATAAAAGCAAGAACTATAAAGCTTCTAAAAGAAAATATAGGAAAATATCTTCAAGACCTGGTGGTAGGTGGTAGATTCTTAAAGTAGATAAGAGGAGGACCGAGATATTTAATGTATGTAGAAGTTTTAATTAGCTTTACTGTAAAAGTGTGGAAATGTACAGAGTTGATGGTAACACATTATAGTGAGTAACAGCTGGTTTATAAATGGGGATGTGGCTGAAAATGGTAGTCTAGGGACGTAAATACCAATTGACAGAAAGGTAGAGAATAATCTAGGGACTGAATAACACAATAAACCCAGAGGTGAGAATTGTGGTTGATGGTATAGATGCAATAGTGTCCTTTATGAGCTAGAGCAGATGTACATCACTATTGCAGGGTGGTGGGAATGTAGAGAAGCATGGGAAAAATACAACTGGAGTGATCTGTGGGCTGTGGTTAACAGTAATAATGTAATATTCATGCATCAATGCCAAAGGTGTACTGTGTTGATAACGGAGTATGGAAAAAATGTATGCTCAGAACAATTCATGTGTGCCAAATGTATGCTGAGAACAATTCAAGGTGTTGGTGGTGGGTTGATGTATGGGACCCCTGTATGATGTTATGCATGTTTGCTTTGTAAGTTCACAGCTTTTACTATACATTTATTGCTTATGTATGTTCATGTAAAAATGATATAAAAATAATAATATGGTGGGTTAGGGGAAAAATACTTTGGTTAGTAGTAATATTTTGAGTATGCTTTTTAATTATTAAAAATATTTCACAACAATGCAAGGTAGTGATGGCAGGGTGAGGTATGAGAGCCTTGTATGATGTTATGTATGTTTGTTTTGTAAGTTCACAACTATTATTATACACTTATTGTTTGTGTATGAGTGATAATACTTCAGTAAAAAATTTCTTTAAAAAGTTGAAGCATTATGTAGTTATGTTTTAGAGAAATTGAGAAAACAAATATTGCCTTTGTCTTTTTATATTTCCCCTTGTAATTACTATTAACAATACTCTTCATTCCTTCTCGTGTATCTGAGTTTCCATCTGGTGTCGTTTCAGCCTGAAAAACTTCCTTTAGCATTTCTTGCACTGCAGGTCCACCAAGTTCTTTCAGCTTTTATTTTTGTGTAAAGACCTTTTATCTCATCTTCATTTTCGAGGGGTATTTTTGCTGGGCATAGATTTCTGGGTTGACTGTTTTTTGTTTTGTTTTCCTTTCACCTCTTCAGTTAAACCTAGGTTAACCCATAGAAAATTCTGGGTTACATATTTTTGTGCACAATTTGTTTTACCCAAGATTAATAATTGTCTTGATTTTTAAAAATTTGTTTTGTTTCTGGATACTTCCAACTAATTCAATACCAAACTTTTTACTAGTTTTATAAATCATTGTTACTCAAAATAATAGTCCGCAACATAAGGATCTTGCCCAGAATGTAAATCAACCTTTTGCTTTTTTTCATTAAAAAGAACTCTTGCTGGGGGCAGATGTGGCTCAAGTGGTTGGGCGTCTGTTTCCCATATGGAGGGACCTGGGTTCGATCCCCAGTACCTCCCGGTAAAATTAAAAAAATAAAAATAAAAAGAACTCTTGCTATGAAAGACATGTCAACTGAAATAAAGAATATACTAAATGACATAGTTGAGTTACATTTTGGAGCAACTCCTTATCTCACTGTGGACAATAGCAAAGAGTTTAAGGCCATCACAGTCTGCAGAGCATATTTTGAGTAACACTGGTATAAATCACTTTCACATCAGATATTCTACTAATTTCACCTAAATTATCCAACACTTGTCCAAACGGAACTGGTTGTTCTCTGACTTGATACATAGTGGGCATCCTGAATAGCTTTCACTCTCATCCTAAGGATTTATTCACCTCTTTCCTGGGTGGATCTTCTTTTTCTTGGACCCCATGTTTCCTTCTTTATTGCTCCATCCTCTATATTGGTAAACTATACTTTCCGGCAGTTCCTTAAGGTGTGGGAGGGAAAATATTTGAGTCAATTGTTTGAAAATGTCTTTTTTCTATTCTGATACTTGATTGATGGTTTGGATATAAAATTCTAGGTTAAAAATTATTTTCCTTTAAAATTTTGAAGGTGCCACACCATTGTTTTCAAGCGTCTAGTGTTACTGAGAAACTCTAAGGCCATAATTCTGAATCCTTTGTGTGGGAGTTACTTTTCCCAGTCTGGAAGCTTGTTGAATACTTTCTTTGTCCACAATGTTCTGAAATTCACAATGATATGCCTCAGAGTAGGTATTTTTTCATTCGTTATGCTGGACCCTTTTAATCCTCAAATCTGGGTTTTGTATTTTTTTTAACGTTTGTTTCAGTGATGATCTCTTCCCCTGTATTTTCTCTGTTATCACTTTCTAGAACACTTATTCAAAATTTGGACCTGTAATTTTATCTTTTCATTCCTCTTTCCTATCTCTGTTTGCCTCTTTCTGGGAAATTTCTTCCACTTTACCTTCCAACCCTTCTATTTACAATTTAATTTTCTTCTGTAACATTTTTAGATTCCAACAGTATAGTACTTTAAAAACTTCTCTGAATGTTTTACTCTATAGCATCCTATTCTGTATTAAGGTTGCAATATTTTCTGTTACGTCTCCGAGGATATAAATCCATTCCCTGCAAAGTCTCTATTTCTATCTAGTTGCTGTCTTATATAATTGCCTTTTTACAGATACCTGATAATCTCAGATTGCCCTGAGTACTTGGTGGGGCTTTTAACAATAAGCTACATTTCAGGTAATGTGACAGGCTTCTTGTTAGGGAATCCTTTCTTCTTGGGCTGGTTAGATTCCCTAGAGAAAGCTCTTAACAATGTCCTGCCTGGAGGGTGCAGCCATAGCTGCCAGCCTTCTTGTAGCAGAGTAGCAGAAGTGAGCATAGATTGATTTTCTAGTTTAATATGACTGCTGCCACCCAAATTTGTTAAAAGGCAAAAAATAGTAAAAGTTATTTTCAGATTGATTTTGTACCAAAATATTGTCAGGACACATTTTATATTTCAGGGAGTTTATTTTAGAAAAGGTTATATGGTAATACCTAAGATAGACCCCAAGGTATAACAGGTACTTAATACCAGATTAAATATGTTAACTGAGAAATAACAGAATTAGGTCAGCAATTAATATCTTCTACAACAATGAACAGCTATTAACATAAAGAGTAAAGAACACTTACACCAGGGAAAATCAAATTTACAGATTTAAGAACCATGATAGAGTTAACATTTGGGAGAAGAGGTTGCTTAAGATTGTAACTCCTTTCTTGATCTCCAGTAGGATAGTGCAGTTTGTTGGAATAACCAAGAAAACCATCACTGATATCCTTTCCATCCACAGCTGAGAGTGGAACCACTATCCAGATGACTAGTTCGCTTCCATGCCTTATGTATGGCATATAATTATTTTTAATTTGCAGGTTGGTGTTAATTCTTTTATTTTAGCCCCGGTCATTAAAAACTCTTATTAAAATTCCTGCTAAGAGGACAGTAATGGCAATAGCCAAAGCCATTCCACGATAGAAAATCAACTGGCGCACAGTCAAGACATCCCCAACGGTGGGCACTGCGTACTGAGTGTTTTCTTCTAGTGCCATCAGTTGGATGGTCTGACTCTGTGGTATGATGACATCAGGCAAAATCACTCCATCGGTTATCTCTCTTTCCAGGTCAGGTAGATCTGTTGACAGAGAAAAAAGTGTGGGTATTTACTTGTATATTGGATTGAGTAAAGAGACTTTAGGGAAGGTTACGCAAAAATACATTGTAAACAATGACTAGCAATCATTGATTGGGGTATGCTAAAATTATACTGAAAACATTTCATGGAAGAACTCAAGAGTTAATATGTCATCAATTATTGGAGCAGAGATAAGTCTTACTGACCAGGATCTCATTAAGCAACTCTGGCTACATTAAGTTTTAGTCTTTGTAAATGGTATTGTCTGCAGGAGAGTTTATGGTCCAACTTTATGTCCTCTGTACTTTATTCCCATAATAAACCAAACTGAATACAAATACTAGTAAATACAGTATACCAGAAGTAGGTCCTCTGTTATCTGTTGAGGTAGGTATGGTCTCTTTAATACCTTTTAGCCCAGCTCGCACCTGTGCCTAAAAACAAGTATCACATAAGTAAATGGAGAGTAACTCAAATTAAACTAGTACTCTTTTAAAATTTAAAACTTTTAATTTAAGCTACTTCTGAAACTACTGCTAAAGGTTTATAATATCTAGCACATTCTTTCTTGGTCCTGAAAATGCCATATGCCGACAGAACATAATACCAGAAAACCACAAGTCTTCCCCAACACTGAGCTCTAAATGATAGTATAAAAAACTACTTGTTGATATAGTTGCAAACCTAATACATTTTTTGCACTTGTTCTCTTCAGTATTTCTAAACACAAATAAAGGGAATAAAATCTAATGATAAATGGTGTTATCTAATGGAGAGTTTATGGTCCAACTTTATGTTCTTTGTACTTTATTCATGTAATAAACCAAACTGAAGATAGTTAAGAAAGAATAGGTCACAAGTAGGCTAACTGAAAGGGATCTGGAACCTAAAAGATAATCAAAACATAGACCATGACACTTCATGCATCTGAACTCAGCCTCATGTCTCCTTGTTAATAACACCTCCTGTAAGCCAGCCTCCCATCCATCTAATCTCACACCTTGACACAATAAAGAGGGCTCACAATGGAACACATAAAACCCCGAGCCAGTCAAGATCCTCATCTTCTATTCATATGTTGTGGTTCTGCCCCCAAAGTACCTCCCACTGATCACAGACTGCTTTTAAGTAAACCATGGCCAAAAAATAAATTAAATGAGAAAAGAGCTAACAAAATCAGTATATATAGGAAACAAACTCCTGTTTTTCTAAGACTATTACATTAAAGCATAAAAATATTTTAAGCTATTTTTTAAAAGATTGAGTCCCTGGTTAAGATATAATAAATTAGCTCTATATTGATAGGAAAATTTCCCTTGCCTCCTACACTGACCTTTTTAGATTGAGTTCATGATTCATGCTGAATCATGCCAGCAATGGCTTTCTTATTATTTTGACCCTAAAAGATACCATGGAGTCAAATACAGCTACATTTCTAAAATGACACACTGATTGTTACCTGCTCTGCAACTCTAGTCCAGTTTGTCCTCAAGACAGACACCAAAAAGAAGAGTGCTTGAAAGAAAACACAAACTATCAATCCAGACCAGAGACCTATGGGTGTAAAATAAAGAATATCACATTTTAGATTTTCTTCAATTCTGTTACCATTATCATTAAAATTCTTCCCTAACTACTATCCAGAGAGTAAGATTTCAATTAAATTAACTTCTCTCAAATTTTAGCTGGTTATGGACCATGGGTTGGACTCAAGTTGACCACTGCATTGTCAATGGCAAGCAGTGAATAAACAATACAAACACCCCCCAAACTAGTCTGTTTTACATTAAGTTGATTTAACAAATTTTTATGGAATGATTTGTTGTATGCGTGCTGGGTTCTAAGTGCTAGAGATGCAGACTTGACCAGGCAGACAGGGTCGGTGCCCTCACTGACATTAGGCAGAGTGGGGAAATAACCTGGAGAAGACATTTTAAATAAGACGGGGAGGAGGGGGTCTCCGAGGTGACAGCAAGGGCAAAGGCCCAATTCAGAAACTGGCTTGCGTGGGTGAGGGGCAGAAAGGTCAATTTGGATGAGCACAGTGAGCGAGGGGGCGTGTATAGGAGATAAGGCCAGAGAAGTAGGCAAATACCAGGCCATGTAAGAGACCTATAAGCCATGGATGGGAACATTTAGGTTTTATTCCAAGTCTAAAGGGAACCCACTGAAGGGTTTTTGACTGCTCTATGACTTTATGTAGGTTAGACCTGATGTTTTTAAAAGCTCACTTTGAAAACGATCACTCCACCTGCAGTATGGAAAAAAGTATTGGGAATACAAGAGTGCTCCATAGAAGAACATGTAAGCAGTGCTTACTTTCTTATAAGAAGGAATTATTTCTAATCATTAAAAATATCCTTTTTATACCAACAGTTTCACTGCAGAGCAAGCTGCTTAGGCTAGAGTTGTAATTGTAAGTTGGGAATTAGTTGACCAATTCATTTGTAAGATATCTGGGGTCCCCACATTGGCAGACACACTGAGGCTGGCCCTTACATATACTCCTGGCAATAACCCTAAAACTGGAATATCCTCTCCAGTTTAGAATGAGACTCTTTGAGAGTTTATACCCTTTGGTCAAGTAATTGCATTCCTATGAATCTATCCCAAGGAAAGATTCAGGAATGTTGTTCATAATTGGGATGCTTAACAATGTTATTTATAGAGAGAAGCAATTTAAATGCCCAGTATTAGGGAAGGATTAAAAATGATACAAAGAAATACTATATAGTTACTAAAAATCATGTCTTTGACAATTACAAGAAGAAAATTCAGTATAACCCCAGTATTCGGAATAATAGAAAAAGCACTGGAATAAAATACACTGAAATGTTGGCAATTTTTATATCTGAGGAGTGAAATTTAAAGTGATTTATATTTTCTTTATATTTTTCTAAATGCTTCCAAATTTTCCATAATTTTAATGTATTGCTTTAATAATTTTTAAAAATGTTTAGAGAACTGTGAGAAGATGGCAGAGTAGGAAGCTCCAGGAATTAGTCTCTCTACAGAAACAACTTTTGAATTGGCAGGAACAGTGTGAATCAACAGTTTTGGAACCCTGGAGTCTAGTGAAACACTTGCATCAACCAACCAGGGAAGAGCTAGATAAAGAGGTTGGTAAATTTCAGTGCATTTTGGTTTTTGCATAGTGGCTACCACCACTCAATACCCAACCTCTTGGCAGGCAGCTGTAGGGACTGAAGCCCATGTTCTGATGGCTTCTGGTGCCAGGGTGGGTAATAACCTCTCTTCCACAAATCTGGGTTGTGTGTTTTGACTACTGATCACTATTTTTGATCTCTGGGGGACCAGCACAGAGAAGGGCCACTGTTTCAATCCCCAGTGTTTGAAGTGGCAGGAGGTGGAGATTTAAAAAGACAGTGCTTTCCCCCCTCCTTTCCCCACTTGGGAGCAAATATAGTTTGGAAAAGTCACAAATGGATGGCTCCAGCACTCAACAAGCAAATCTCAGTGATCCCTGTGGAAGACAGAATTATATTTTCATTTACCACAGTATACTCAAAATGTATACTTCTCCACAAAACATATATATATATATAAAAACATACAAAGAAGCAGGGAAGTAGGGCTCATTCTCAGGGGAAAAAAAGACACCATCAATTCATCATTGTGAAGAAACACAATGGAATTATTAGTCAAAGATGTTAAATCAACTATCTTAAATATGTTCAATAAGCCAAAGAAAACCATGGATAAGGATCTAAAGAAAATTAGGGAAACAATGTTTGAACAAAATGAGATTATCAATAAAAAGAAATTATAAAGAGGAGCCAGACAAAAGACAGGATCCATGAACTTGAAAAAAAGACAACTGAAATTATCCAGTCTGATGAAAAAAAAAGAACAGAATTAAGAGACATGAACAAAGCAGGAAGAACCTGTGGACCACCACCATGCACTCCAACAAACGCATTGTAGGAGACCCAGAAGGAGAAGAGAAAGAAAGGGCCAAAAATAATCCAAAAAAATAATAGCAGAAACTGTCCAAATCTGATGAAAGATATGAATATACACACCTAAGAAACTCAGCAAACTTCAACCAGGATATACGGGCTGAGACACATAGTCAAACTGTTGAATCCCAAAAAACAAGAAGACAATTTTGAAAGCAAGAAAGGTATCCTCCATAAGATTATCAGCTGATTTCTCCTCAAAAACCATGGAGACCAGAAGGCAGTGGGATGACATATTTAAATAAATGTCCTGAAAAAAACAACAACCCATCAACCAAGAATTCTATATCCGGCAAATGTATCCTTCCTTCATGAAGGAGAAATGAAGACATTTACAGGAAAACAAAAGCTAAAGGAGTTCATCACCAGTAGAGGTGCCCTGTAAGAAATGCTAAAAGGAGTCCTTCAGGCTGAAATGAAAGGGCAGAAATGAAATGAAAACCAGGCATAAAAGGACAAATATTGTATGACTCTGCTTACATGTGGTATCAAGAATAGGCAAATTCAGAGAGACAGAAATTAGAATAGTGGTTACCAAGGGCTAGAGGAGGAGAGGTGGAATAAGGAGTTTTTAATTGTTCAATGGGAACAAAGTTTCTGTTTGTGATGATGAAAACATTCTGGAAATAGTGGTGATAATTATATAACATTATGAATGTACTTAATGTCACTGCATTTTAAACTTAAATTGAAATTTCATGTATTTTATTACATTTTTATTACAATTTTAAAAACTTTTTTTTTTTTCAAAAGGGGTAAAAAAAAAAAAGTAACAACCAAATAAAAAATGTTATTTAAAAAGTCTGAGTATCTGTATGTACTATAGCAAGAAGCCTTTATGTATGTGTATTTCAGTTCCAAATCCAGCATGATATTTAATAGAGAAACATTGAAGCCATTAACACTAAAATCATGATAATACAAGGATTCCCACAAATACCATAACAATTTATTATAGTGCTGAAGGCATTAAGCAGGAGAAAAAAATTTGTGGTATTAATCTGGAAAAGAGAATATAAAATTAAGATTATTTGCAGGGAAACGGATATGGCTCAAGCAATTGAGCCCCCATCTACCATATAGGAGGTCCAGGGTTCGATTCCCAGGACCTCCTGGTGAAAGGAAAGCTGGCCCGCTCAGCGACTGGCCCGAGAAGAGAGCTGGCCCACGCGGAGTGCTGGTCCACGCAGGAGAGCTGGCCCATGCAGGAATGCTGGCCTGTGCAGGAGTGCTGGCCCATGCAGAGAGCTGGCACAGCAAGATGATGCATCAGAGACACAGAAGAGACAATAAGAGACACAGCAGACCAGGGAGCTGAGGTGGCACAAGAGATTGAGCACCTCTCTCCCATTCCAGAAAGTACCAGGATTGGTTCCCAGTGCCACCTAAAGAGAAAACAAGCAGACACAGAAGAACACACACACAGCAGACAGCGAGTGCAAAAACAATGGGGGGGGTGTAAATAAATAAAACTTTTTTAAAATTAAAAAGTAATTTTAAAAAGATTATTTGCAGATGATATGATTATGTACCTGGAAAGCCCATGAGAATCAACCGAAAACTACAAACAGAAATTATAACAAGATTCAAAATTAACATACAGAAATTAAAAACCTTCATTTATATAAACAGCAGTCCCTTAGATTATATAAGGATAAGCTTAACAGGAAATGTGGAAAAGCTTTGTGGAAAATGGTTTTAAAAAATAAACATGCCTGAGTAGAAGCTAGCATTTCCAAAAATAGTCATCATATATTTGAACATAAAAGCTGAGAACAGATAAGCACCCACTTCAAGAAAACAAAGTTAGCCTCAAGGTCTTGGACAGACGAGCAGGTGGATTTCAGGTTTGGCTCCCAAGTCTTGTGGCAAGACTGCACCAGAGTGGTGTCATCTTGAGATGAAACCTGGGACAGGAGAATTTCCCTGAGAAAGAAATGAGGCATCTATTAAAAAAAATTTTTTTTAAGGAAGCTGTTTTAAGCTTCCTGCATGCCCTCTGCAGGAGCACAGGTGCTAACTGTCACACCTTAAAGGAGGTAATAGGTACCCCAGCTTAGGTATAGGTGATAAATTCTGAGATAGGCAGGCCATGGCCATTAGAAACTCTAGCAACTCTCTCTCCTTGATCCTGCAATACATCTTTCACAGATAAGAAAGATATTAGAGAGACAGAACTGGTAAGACTTGGCAGCTAGACTGGGACAGAGTTCTTGGCACTGGGTGACTGAATGGAAACAAGGATCTATAAAGGAGGCAGAGATGTTGGCAGGATGTTCAGTGACTCAGCAGATAGAGATCTGGGAGCCATCAGCACTGAGAAGTGAAGCTCTGAGATTTTGAAGGGTGAGCATGCTAAAGGAGAAAAGCAAAAGAATCATCTTTTAGACCCCTTGGTGAAGGTCTATATTTCAAGGGCAGAAAGTACAAGGAGAGCCAAAGAACATCAGAAAGGAATGAAAGCTTTGAGAACAGAGTGTGAGCTCACAAAAGACAGGGACCTTGCTTGTTTCTCTTTATATGCCCAGATCCTAACATAGCACAGGGCTTGACATACAGTAAGTACTCAATTCAGATTTGTTGAATGAATGAGGGAATCCTGAAGCCCAAAGAGAGTGGCAGCCTGCATAGGAGTTAAAAGTGTGGCTCTGGAGTCAAACTTTGTGGGTTTGAATCCTGCCCACCAGTTACTAGCTGCGGGACTTAGAACAAATTACTTTACCTTTTCAGGTTTTAGGTTCTTCATGTGTAAAATGGAGCTAATGGGGGATCATACCTTATGTAGCTGTCATAAATTCAACTGAGAATGTGAATAAAGGGTTTAGCATATTTCTGACAAAAGTTCTTTATGAATAGGAACTTGTATCCTATACATTTTAACTATTATATTATTTATTTAAATTAAAAATAAAGGAAAATATATTAGGTTGGTGCCAAAGGAATTGCGGTTTCGGCCCATGAATTTCAAATCATTATAAATAGGCTCAAACACATGTTTCTTAAACAAAATAGGAACCATTACAATCAACACATTTTTGCCAATGAGAAATAAGTTTGTTTATTCTTGTAGGGTAAAAATCCATGCTTCGGGATTTGACTAACTCTTGGAAAGTATTTTCTGCATCCTGCTGGTTGTGGAAGCATTTTCCCTGCAAAAAGCTGTCAAGATGCTTGAAGAAGTGGTAGTTGGTTGGCGAGAGGTCAGGTGAATATGGCGGATGAGGCAAAATTTAGTAGCCCAATTTGCTTAACTTTTGAAGCATTGATTGTGCAACATGCGGTTGGGCATTGTCATGGAGAAGAATTGAGCCTTTTCCGTTGACCAATGCCAGCTGCAGGCATTGCAGTTTTCAGTGCAGCTCATCGATTTTCTGAGCATACTTCTCAGATGCAATGGTTTTGCCAGGATTCAGAAAGCTGTAGTGGATCAGACTGGCAGCAGACCACCAAACAGTGCTCATGACCTTTTTTTGGTGCAAGTTTGGCTTTGGGAAGTGCTTTGGAGCTTCATCTCAGTCCAACCACTGAGCTGGTCTTCACTGGTTGTTGTATAAAATCCACTTTTCGTCGCACGTCACAATCCAGTTGAGAAATAGTTTGTTGTTGTTGCATAGAATAAGAAAAGATGACATTCAAAACAATGATTTTTTGTTTTTCAGTCAGCTGATGAGGCACCCACTTATCGAGCTTTTTTACCTTTCCAATTTGCTTCAAATGCCGAATGACCATAGAATGGTCGACCTTGAGGTCTTCAGCAACTTCCAGTGTAGTTGTAGGAGGATTAGCTTCGATGATTGCTCTCAGTTGTTCGTTGTCAACTTCCAGTGGCTGGCCACTACACTCCTCCATCTTCAAGGCTCTCATCTCCTTTGCAAAACTTCTTGAACCACCACTGCACTATATGTTTGTTAGCAGTTCCTGGCCAAATGTGTTGTTGATGTTGCAGTTGTCTCCACTGCTTTACAACCCATTTTGAACTCAAATAAGGAAATCACTCGAATCTTCTTTTTGTCTAACATCATTTCCATAGTTCAAAATAAATATAAAATAAACAGCAAGTAATAAGTCATTAGCAAAAAAATATAAAGTGAGAAATGCACATTAAAATAATGTATAATGTAACCACATTTATTTAAGAATGTATTCCAATAGCAAATTGCAAATTTCAACAATGAAAAACCGCAATTACTTTTGCACCAATCTAATAGAAAAGTTAAAATCCTATGGTAGGGTATTCATAGTTTGTAAGACTCAACATTGTTAAGATGCCAATTCTTCCAAAATAGACCTATAGATTTGATGCAATCCCCATCATAATCCTAGCAGAGTTTGTTTAGAAATTGAAAAACTGATTATAAATCTTATATGGAAATACAAAAGACCTAGAATATCCACAGCAATCATAAAAAAGACGTTCAAATTTGGAGCACTCAACACTGTAGTCATCAAGAGCGTGGTCCATGGCATAGGATGGACAGAAAGATCAATGGGACAGAACAGACAGACCAGAAATAGATCCACATTTGTATGGTCATTTGAATTTTGGAAAAGGAACCAAAACAATCCAAAGGTAGAAGAAAGTCTTTTCAACAAATGGTGCTGATGTAAATGGATTAGGGAAAAAAACAAAACAGAACAAAAAAAACCCTTGACTCCTACCCTCACACCATATATAAGAATTAACTGGCGATAGATCACAGACCTAAACATGAACACTAAAAGCATATTAAAGGAAAACAGTAGAATATCTTCATGATTTAAAGGAAAGCAAAGTTTTTTCAGGACATAGAAAGTAATAACCCCAAAAGAAAGAATTGATAAATTAGACTTCATCAACTTAAAAACTTCTGTTCATAAAAAGCTTCCATTAAGAAAATGAATAGGCAAGCCATAAAATATTTTCAAAATATAAATCTGATAGAGAACTGATATCCAAAGAACTGAATACAAAGGACTCTTACAACTTAATAGTGAAAAGACATCTTAATAAAAAATGGGCAAAAAATTTGGACACTTTACAAAAACACTTCACAAAGAAGACATACAAATGACCAATAAGCAAATAAATAAATAATCAATGTCATTCATCAGGAAAATTCAAGTTAAAACCACAATGAGATGCCACTACACACCCACTAGAATACATAAAATTAAAAAGACTGACCACACCAAATGGCAAAGACTTGAGCAACTGGAAATCTCATACACTGATGGTAGGAGGGTAGTATGGTAAAACCACTTTGAAAAATATCTAGCAGTTTCCTATAAAACTAAACATAAAAGTATCCTCTAACTTAACTCTCCCCCTTTTTTAAGTATATACCCAAGAGAAAAATGGAGATATATTTCCTCAGAAGAGTTATAGAAGAATGTTCACAGCAGTTTTACTCATAATATCCCTAACTTGGAAACAGCCCAGGGGTTCAATCAAAAGGAGAATGGACAAACTATGGTATATTCATACAGTAGGAATACTACTTAGTAATAGAAAGGAACAAATCACTGATACATGCACCAACATGGATGGATCTCAAAAGTACTGTGCTGATTGAAAGAAGCTTTATTCAAAAGAGTACATACTATAGGGTTATTAATATGAAGTTATAGAATGGCAAAACTTGTCTATGGTGGAAAAAAAATTGGAGCAATGATTGCCTCTGGGTGGCTAGGGAAGGGCATGGTGTAACTTTCTAGGGTGTTGTAATCTTCTACATCTTGACGGGTTTGGATTACAAAGGTGTATATCATTCATCAAAACTCAGCAAATGTACACTTAAAATTTCATGTAAACTTTACCTCATGTACATAAATATTGAACTCTAGAATGATATGCATACTGAAGAATTTGGGGAGAATGAATGCAACTAAATCTGAAAGAATGAGAAAGACAGAGAAACAATAGGTAAAAAGCTTCTAGTTCTACTTAACAACATTCCAGAATGCAGCTTCCTGACCTATACAATAACCTAAAAGTGCCAATAAAGGAGTCTACTTTTTATGACAGCAGGAAAGGTATTTTGGTGACACCTGAAGAAAAGAAAAAAAAAAAAAAAACAGATCAAAAGTCCAAGAAATGAGGTGGTCTCAGGGAGCATCTGACCAAAAAAGTGCAAAGTATTATTTTTACAGTGGTTTGAGGAACCAGAATTAAGTTTATTTTCTTGCTGGTTATAAAATATATATATATACACACTTATCGTAGAAATCCATAGCTCTACCATCCAGAGACAATGATTGCTAATTTTTCACTAAATCACCTTCTAAATTTGATTGTATCACTACCTTGCCTAAACCTCTTCAGTGATTCCCACTTACTTCAGGATTAAGCCGAAATTCCTAAAATGGACGCTAGTAGACCTACCTGGTTTAGCCCTCACTTGCCTCGCCACCTGGTTTATTTGTCTGTAAACTCAAACCTCTGCCCTTCTTTCAGTTCCTTGAACAGTTAGGATCAATCCCATGGGAACACTAAAAATGCTGTTGCCTTGGAGAGAAATCCTGTTGTTGTTCACTTCAGCTTTCCAGTCTGAGCTAATGTATTACTACTTCAGGGAGGATGTCCTGGCCAGCCAGCCTGGTTGAGATGGTCCCCACAACCCATTATAGATGCATACAACCCCTCTTCTTCTCTTTTGCAGTATTTAACCCAACTGTAATTGAATAATTGCATAATTATTTAATCTTGGTCGCCCTTGAGGGCAGAAGCATGACTATTTTGTTCAATACTGTATGTACCTCCAGTGTATTTGTACAGAGTACAAATTTGTGGAGAAAATAAGTTTGTTTGTTTTTTTAAGATTTTTTTTAAAATTTATATATTTATTCCCCCCTTGCTGCTTGTGCTTGTTGTGTCCATTTGCTTTTTGGCGTTTTTCTGGGTCTGCTTGTCTCCCTTTGTTGAGTCATCTTGCTGCGTCGGCTCACCACGTCACGTGGGCCGGCTTGCCTTCACCAGGAAGCCCCAGAAATCAAACCCGGGGCCTCCCATATGGTAAATGGGAGCCCAACCAATTGAGCCACAGCCACTTCCCGAGAAAATAAGTTTTAATCGATAGAAATCATGAGCTACGTAAAATTTTGTAATAAAAATTTTAGAAAAACATTTCAATGGCAAGATATTATTCTTTTGTATGGAGGTACAGTTTCTTAATTTAAAAAAAAATGCTGTGCCTATACTACACGTTTAGGTGGTTTCCACTTAGCTATTATTAACAATGCTGCAATGAAACTATTTCTTTTTCTTTTTTTTTCTTCCTTCCCTGGTGTTTCCTAAGGAGGGATAGCCCAGATTTGGGTAGTGTAAGTCAAAAGCCATGGAATTTTAACAGGGTAAGACCCCAAATATCTTCATCAAGTTTATTCAGGAGTCTGGAGAAGATTTGAAAAGATCTCTTAAGCTAGATGACAAGACTGAGATTCTGAAGATGCAAATGCAAGGACACAAATTCTTGTATATATTGATTCCTATTCCACAGGGACAACTTTCCAGTTAACTGCTTTATAGTTCCAGGAGTTTATCTGATTTGAGATGAGTCAGTGGGAAATCAAACACATACCTATTATCCCAAGTTTAGCAGCAAACATCAGAGATACTCCAATGGGAAAACCGATAACATAATAACCAATGGCATTCAGGATGGCACCAATCTTTTGTTTTCCTGTACCTCTCAGTACTCCGCCACAGGTGCCCTAAGGAGAGGAAAACCAAAAGCAACATTGCAGTCATTTACCCACCATCATATCAAGTTCAGATTACTGTATTATTTTACCATTTTGGATATGGTCAGTAGAGCTCTATCTCAAAACAGGCACAACACATTATATAAGAGATAAAGGAAAATATTTTGCTTCTAAAGTTACATTAACAACCACTGAAAAAACTACAGCAGCTTTCATCAGAAACCCATCAAACATCATTTAAATATCTTAACTGTTTAAAAATATTTTGGTAACAGCATCTGTTACAAAAAGATTTAGAGGTTTCCTTGATGGTAATCTCATCAGAAACTATAGTCAGGTATTATGGCTGAAAAATGTGAATGTGTTTGTGGACTTCACTAATACCCAGCATCAGGATAGTGACAATCATCTTGCTCTCTTCCACACTACTCTTGCCACAGCTGGTGTTAAATCATGGGTACTGCATCTTAGGAGAGACACTGACAAAATAAAAAGAAAATTCCATTGGGAAAAAGTAAGATGGCATATGAGCCTAGAAATCATGTCATGAGGAATAATGGCCAAAACTGGGAATAAGCTTCAGGATATGATTCTGGGGTATAGCAGAAGAGTTGGTGAGCCAGCCAGGAGAAGAGGTATTGGTAAGTCAAATTACTGGCAAACTACGAATTATAGGCTGTTTAATGCCCTTTTGGTTATCCATTTTTAAATGGGTTCCCCTACAGGGCCCCACAGGACATAATCCTGAGGGAGGATGCCGGACCTCTCTGTGTCTTCGCTGCGTGCCCAGGCTTGTTAGATCTGACCCCAACTGGGAGAGTAAGGCCACAGGGCAGGGGCCCAAAACAGGGCCCCGCCAAGACAGGGGTTCCTAGGCCAAGCTCTGGGCTCAGTAAAGCCACTTTTTCAAGCCTTTTTAGCAGCTGCCAGCTTTGCCCTCAGGCCTGGCCGCCATTGCCTTCTCCCACCCTCTCCTCTCAGTGGCAGTGGCAATGGCGGAGAGCCAGAAGCTTGTATCTCCACGCACCTTGTATCCCCAGCCCACCTTCCTATTGACCACACCCGGCTACCTGGTGGGATGGGGTGGGAAGGTGGCAGTGGGCAGGGAGTTCTCTTTCTCAGGGGGGTCACGGGCCAGGGCTCTTTCATAATTAACATTGACTCCACATTTAATCTTCCCACTTCCTACTACTGAATTTCTCATTTCGGGTTTGTGAAAATGCATTTACAAGTGAAGTTCTGGTTCTGCCCACAGCACTGAAAGTTATTGCTTCAGTATGCCCTAGGGCCCCAAGGCCAGTTAGCTGGAACAATTGATCTCTAATCTCTTAATGGCCTTTGATGGCTGGTTAACTGGGAAAATCCCAGTCAGCAGAGTCATAAACTAGGACTGCTTTTTAAGACCTCGGTAAGAAATGGGTGAAAGAAATGGTTTTTTGCCCTTTTTCCAAGAAGGAACAATATTCGGCTTGGCAGCTTCCATCCAAAATCTATTCCGTCTATCTCCCATCTCCAGAACAGTCCCGGAAATGCCTGGTGGTGGGGGCTTTGTGATTCCCAGGGTGGCGGAAATCGGAGCAGCTAAATTCCCCTGAGACTTAGCTCAGGTGCTTCAGTTTGGGTAACAGTGTAGTCAGTCTTGGACCCTGGAATGCCAGGGGTGCCGGGAACCAGAGCAGTAACTCTGAATGTCCCCCAAGACTTTAGGGACCTTGGGCACTTCGGTTAATAGAGCAGCCAAACGTACTTTGAGACTTAGCTCAGGTGCTTCAGTTTGGGTAACTGCTCCCAAGGTCTCCCACCAATTCATTGTGGGTGCTTTGGTCTGAACTTCTGGGGTTTTCAGTCATCTCCCAAGGCCTAGGTCAGCCACAGGGACGACCGTTGGCAGGGCTCTGGATTAAATTCTCAGGACACTGAGACCAGAGCATCAGCTCCAAGTTATTTGGAGTGGTAACCGTTTTAGTCAGACTTGGACTCTGGGACGCCGGGTCAGTTGACTAAAAAGCATTTCTTCATTCTTCCTAGAATAATAATGGGCATGGTCTCTAGCTACCAGCAGACTCCCCATAAGAGTGTCTTCTCAGAGATCAGGAAAATTTGCCTACTGCTGGCCTATGTGGCCACAGTATAGCCAAGAGCAGTCTCTGTATGGGACGCTGAATTCCAGTTAAACCTGGAATATCTGTCCAGGTTTTGTGTAACAAAAGAGAGGAGGACAGATTGATCTGAGGGCCAGAAACCCCATGTCATGTCTCCTTAAAGAAATGAGGAAATATACCTCAAACTTCCATTAACTCTCTGTTACAAACAGCCTTCTCAGTTTTAAACGCAGTTGTGCCTAATAAAGGGTGTGACTAGGGATCAAGATCCAGACGGGTTACTAAACCTCTCCTGGAAAATAAGAAACCTCACATGCTATCAATTAAAATTTTAAAAGTTCCTAGAAAATGCTAAGGGTATAAAATTCTCTTTTGATCTGTGCTTAAATTTGTGTCCAATTTTTAAATCCGTGTTTAACTTTGCCAGTTTGCTTGTGCCTAGGAAATGAGATTTGGGGTTCACCTGTTACAAATTGGATAACAGTAAAAGGTAACCTAAAAATGAGTCTGTCAATGTCAATACTGTCTTGCAATTGGATTTGATGTATTAATCACAAGTGGAATTGGTTCAACTGCTAGAAGAGCAGGAAAACAGCAAAGTTGTTACTAATAAAATTCTTGTGGCTAAGTTAATAAAAGTACCAATTCACCTTAAAGTAAAAACTTACTAGAAACTTTAAATAAGAGTTAAGATCATTATATAGATGCCTTTATATTATAAAACAGCAGAGGAATAGTAACTGAAATTATTATAACTGAGTGTATGTAGCCTAAACTTCATTGGTTAAATTAACCAGTCTATGTGGTTATGGTTAATTATAAGGAGTTTTCTTCTAAACTGAAGTATTTAAATCACTAATTCCAGGAAGTCATTACAAATTAGAAATCTAAATTGATATTAATGGCAAAAAGTAACTTCATAGCAGGGAAACCTGTTGGAGGCCACCTCAATTTGCATATTCAAATGGTGGCAAGGAAAGATCATCTTGATTCCATTGGAAATCTTCAGTTTTTATAAAATAATGGGAAAAGTAATTTTTCCTGTACTGCTAAAGTAAAATACCAGTTAATTAACATCTTCATGGTAAAGGTGTAGAAGTAAAAAGCAAAGTACTAAAAAGTTAAGTTCATTTGATATGTTTCACATTGCTTGGAAGTGTTTAAAAAGTGTGTAAAAATCAAGAGATAGACTTCAGCATTGTCAAACTCTCTTGTACATTCAAACCAGGACTTCGATATACTGCATTTTGCCTCTCCATTTGAGTTACTGGTTAGGTCGGTCACTGACCCCTAAAACAATAAAGATATCTACTACATCTCTGGTTGTGCTCCTGAAGTGGATGCAGACTACGTTGCAGTTTCAGATTCTTGCAGTATCCAATGATGGCTTGATATAGCCAGATGTACAATGGATATCGCCTCCAGACTGGCACTGTTTCATAGTGCCAAAGGGCACTATGCACCAGGCCGGTGGAATACTGGAACCTACTTTCCTAGCTTCTCTGTAGGGTCAATGGTGCTGCAGCATGCTGGCTGTGTGAAAGACATACCAAAGTGGAGCAATGATTACCAGAGTGATATAAGTAGAACTTAAATACAATTGGCATTATGGCTTGCTCCCATGGAGAGATAACATGTATGGTATTGCAGACCTGGAGCTTAGATCTATTAATTGCAGCTCAAAGAGAAACTTATACATTGGGCAGTGCATTAGTATTATGTATGTACCTATATCTCTTCTATTCTAGATATGTGCCTGATGATTATGGTGGTATCTTTTCTATTCTAGACCATATGCAGAGGGACATTGAACATGTTAAAAGTCCTGGTCAACTTCATTTTCTAAGTAGTTAATGAATGGGCTTAATGCAGGTCTCCCTCCTAGCCCTTGTTCCAGAACCTGTCCCACTCATACCCTGGGGAGGACTGGCAAACCCACATGCCATCCTGCCAGGGCTAAGCATTTCCCACCAGAAGGGAAATAACAAATGAAGGTGGCTAGGACCCACTTCAGCTTAGCCCCTTTGATATGGTCCACAGACAACCTTTCCTTACCCAGGACCTGGAAACCAGGTTCTGGTCAAAACTTGGCAAGAAACAAGCCTCACTCTCAATTAGAGCCAGAATGGAAGGATTCTTACTCTGTAGTTCTGATCACTCCCACAGCTATTATCAGAGGAACTGCCAGCTGGGTACACTTATCCCAAGTGAAGCCAGCTGCCCAAGGAAGTGCCAGCTCACCAGAAGCACCTGACAGGACATAGGAGTGCCAGTCATTGGAAGACCTGAAATATGTCTTCAAAAGACAAAGCTAAGTAGTAATCAACATCTTGTTAGCCATACAGGGATTTCATCCAGCTTCACCCAGAATGCCAGATTCATCTTCCTCCAACCATGATGGAATAGCAGGAGGGTTTTACATCTTGTCAGGTAGAGCCTACAGCCCCTAACCAGCAGAAAGTAATTACACAAGAATGACCATCGTCCTTCAGCACCCCTTTGAGAATAAAGGTGTAAACTCTCTGAGGAGGGAATTGAGGCAGGCTAGTAAATGAGGGAAATCAATAGACTAATCTGGAACCTGGCAGGAAGCCCACAAGATGTCTGCTGGAAGAACCTGTGAGAACCCCCATTCAGGATGAGATTTCCTCTGGAATCAAGGAGAGGCCCCAGATATTCTCCAGGGGCTTTATCATTGGGCCCTCCCAGGGGATTGAGGGGTGAGGTAATCAATCAAAACAGCAAACAGCTGGGAATCCTCCCCTGTCATTAGCAAAGGGACAGACTAATTAATGGTTCAAAAAGCAAGCACAAAAGCCAAACCACCCTATTCTTGCCTTTCTCCCCTGCCTAGAACAGCATGCAAGTAAACCTGGGCATTTGTAATCTGTAATGGCGACTTGTAGTCTGTAAATCAGCCCTCTTTACCTCTTTTCAACTGCTTTCCTCTACCTGGGACCCATAATCTTATTTTCTCCCATTTCTCTTCCCTCCATTCCTTAATAAATTACTGGCCTAACTAAACTGGCTTGCACTTAAAATTCATTTTTTGTAGCTTAGCCAAGAACCTGGAGAAAATCCAGCAACCGAAAGGTCTTCAAATACCTGGAAAGCCCCAGAAGATCAGTCTAGAGAAGTACTTTCTAGTGGTCAGGGAAATCAAAGGCAGCATGGCCTGCCATGAGGAATTCAAGCAGAGATCACCTAATCACTTAGCTAGTATTTCACACAGGGCATTTAAGTACCAGCTGGCATTAGAAGATGCTGGATAACTCTTCCAACTGGAGATGTGACAATCTTAGACTAATCCATTTGTCCCTTAAATGGCTCCAAATGCTTAAAGCAAGAGTACTATCTTTACAAAAATGAAATCACATTTAATTAAAAATCTAGAAACAAATTTGCTATACTGGACAGAGTAAAATCACTCCAAATACTCACTGCAATTGCATCAAACAGATGAAAGGGAGCAAATATAGGCATCACTTGGCGCACAAGGGAAACGATTTCTCTGTTGCAGGAAAAGAAAGTAGACAGTAATCTAAAGTCATGTTTAAAGGGGACACTAGTTACTGATCTAACAAACTTGATTAGTCAATTCAGTCAAAATACTTCATTTCTTTCTTTACAAAGTACACAATACAGCCTCATTAATTTAAATTTTATTAAGTTAGAATTAGGTTAAAAAGGGACATGGGCTAGGTGGGCTTTGCAGAGGATAGTTCTTAAAAGTTCTCCTTAGGGGACATGAATGTGTGGGTGGGAAGAAAAAGGAGAAGCCAATTTTAGCCTATATGTAGGAATCTTTTTTTTTTTTCCATATGGGTCTCTTCCTAAAAAAACAGAGTTCAAGAGCAGTGCTCATATGAGAAACATTTGCTGCCTCATAGTTTCCCTCCCACCTTTCCCCAATTATGGTAAAAGAACTGCCTGGAGAAGACCTACAGTGTGAGGTTGGAGAGAGACATGGCAGGGCAGGGGCGACTAAAGACCTTCACAGTGGATCCAACATGGACACAATACATGAACTAGATTGCAATAGTTTCCCTAAGGTAAAGGATTTCCTGCTCCACTATCCAGTCACCCTAGAGGGAAGCCAGCTGGGCCACAGGTTTCACCAACCCAGAGCCTGTAATTAACCTTCTCATTTAAAGGAGAGACCTCTTTGGATAAACCCACAGGACTGCAAAATCACCTAACAGGTATGCATTCTCTACCAGTTAACATGACAATGTAGTATTTCATCCATAATTACAAAGTGTTTACCAGGCACTGAGGAAAACCAATGGCACACACACAAAAAAACAAAATTAACCTGTAAAAGAGCTGACACAAAAGGAAACAGTAAGAATGCAAGGAACATAAGAAAAAGAATTATAATGACTATTCTTGAGACATCATAAACAACAGGCATTTAAGAAAAAGGAGCCACTGGGGGAGAAGTGCTTGGAAATAAAAACTGTGAACACTAAAATAAAACATTCTATTTACACATTGAATAATGAAATGGACATGGCTAAAGACTAAAATTCAACTTGGAAGACAAAGCTGAGGAAATTCCACAAAATCAAAGAGACAGAAAAAAAAGAGATATGTCAGATAAATGCAAAAGTTCTATCATTCATCTAAAAACAAATTCTAAGAGAAGAGAGGAACTGTATTATGGAGGAGGGACCATGAATCAAATAAAAAAGGAAATTTCCTAGAGCCAAAGTGTACACCAAGCGCCAAGCAGAATAAAAAGAAAAAAGATGCACCCAAAAATAAGCACGTCCAAGGATAAAAAGAATATCTTAGCTTTTTGTTACATCTACTAAGAGAATGAAGACCATTCTTAGCAACCTGTCTGTCAACATTCCAGGAAATGCTGACATCACACACTGAAGGGGATGCATTTACTGTCCCCTAGAGGAACCCTGCAGAGACTTCATTCACATCAATGCAGAACTCAGTTTCCTTGGGAGGAAAAAGAAGAGAACTCAGGTTGACAAATGGTGGGGAAATAGAAAGGCACTGGCTACCGTTCTCAGAATCTGTAATCATGTACAGAACATCATCAAGATACTGTACTGAGCATCCGTTACAAGATGAGGTCTGTGTACGTTCACTTTCCCATCAACGTCATTCTTCAGGAGAGTGGGTCTCTTGTTGAAATCTGAAATTTTGGGAGTGAAAAATATATCCACAGGGTTCAGATGAGGCCATGTGTTGCTTGTGTAGTATCTCAAGCCCAGAAAGATGAGTTCCTTCTTGAAGGAAATGACATTGGCCTTGTATCAAATTCAGCAAGCCCCAATGGTTACAAATAGGGATATGAGAAAATGTATGGATGGTTATCATATATCTCTGGACAAGGAGCAAGAGCCGAGAGTTGTCCAGTTATGGAAACAAGATGCCAGACCTATATGTGATATTTTAAAGATGCAATAAAATTCATGTATTGGGGAAAAAAGAGAAGTACTGAAAGCTTTTCTGAAAGGAAAAAAAAAAAAAAATCCTACAAAGGAAGGAGAGTCAGATTGGCATAAAAATTCTATAGCCAGCCAAATTATCAGTCAATTGTTAGAACAAAATAAAGACATCTTTAGACCTGCAAAGATGTAGGAAGTTTACCTCCCATCCATCCTTTCTGGGGGAAAAATGACTATAAAATGAAAAAGGAATCCAAGAAAGAGAACAATACAAACTCCAAGAAATGGCGGCCCTAACCAAAGAGTACAATAAAAGAAATCCTTGAGTGATAGCTATGCAGCAGGCTGAGAAAATAACCAGTCCAAGCTGGACTGAAATAGTTAAAAAACTATATTCTACTAAATAAATAGGTAAGAGTTTCTAGGTAAGATAGGTAAGAGTTTCTGTTTGGAATGATGAAAAAGTTTTGGTGATGGTTACACAATATTGTGAATATAATGCCAGTGAATTTTACACTTAAAAATGATTAAAATGGAAAAATTTATGTTAGATATTTTTTCCACATTAAAATAAATCATAGAAGTAGTTAATGATATAATGAAAAGATGTCTCTTTTGTTAACAGGGAAAAAAAGAAATAGAAACTTCATGAAAAAGAAAAGGTTATTATTAATATACAAGAAAGACATGATCCAATTATGAAACAACCGAAAATATGGCACGTTTTTAACCAACTGCTAGAACATAAAAAAAGAGAACCAATCTGAGTTAGCATTGATTTAGTATCAGAGAGCTGAATCACATCTCTACACTGCTTGGTTTTAGAGTGAATAACGGTTACATAGTTATAATGTAAAAATTAACTTATGATCTTCAGAATTTAGGTCCAAACAGTAGACTAAGTACAGAAAGCCTATGGTGACAGAGTAGAATGTAAATGTTACAAGCCTTGACAATGTAAACTAACTGAAAGCAGTTGAAAGGTATAGGTACAGAAAGAAGAAGAAAGTGTAAGTACATGAAATTTCTCATACAGAAAGAAGTCAGTAGATCCTAAGGGTAATAAAAACTTCAAACAAATATGTATAAAATTGGTTACCTCTTGGGAGGGAGGCAGAGCATATTAAATAAGATTTTTTTAAAACCATGTTTATTTAAAGTATATAATTTTTAAAATTATTTTTATCATACAATGAATGAAAAGATAATCCTTATTTGGTCTCCCTGGCTCAGTTGGAAAAATGTTCTGATTTATTCAGTTTGTCTCCCTCAGTAAGATATAGTATGTTCGACCAATAATAGACCTTTTCTCATCTACCTGAGTCTTAGTAGGAAAAAGCCTGAAGAGAGATAAACCTCCCCCATTTCACCCCCCAACCCCGCCTTGATTCAACCCCTACTCTCTTCTCACCTCATGCAACAAGTTTGGGAGAGATGGACCAGTGAGAAGCTGATTTTACTGTATGTGTGTGTGTCTGTGTCTGTGTCTGTCTGGTGATGGTAGTAGGGTTGTTGAGAAGAGATTTGAATCCTAGTTACAGATTGGGGCTGCTAAAGTTGACATTACATCTGTCCCATGGGGATGATGCCTTTAGACCCTACCGGAGGGAAAGAATACAAGAGAAACAGCATCAGGGAGAGTACAGAGTGCAGTGAGTCGAGAGATGCTTGAGGGACTAGACTAGTGAGCTCCAGGGACTACCTGGTTTGTTTTACTAATAATAACAGGTACTAACCTCAACCCTCTGAATGAATGACAAGTGAGATAAATATTACTGTTGCTCCTAATTTTCAAATGAGGAAAACCAGGACTTAAAAGAGTAACTTGACAGGTTTCATGTGGCTAGGAAGTGAATGCACTAGGATTTGAACCTAAGAGTCTGATGTCAGGGCCCTGAATTTAACCATGGAATAAGATACTAAGCAGAGGGAACAGCATGCGCCTGGGCCTTGTGGAAGGAGGAAGCATGGGGCATTTAAGGAAGTGAAGGCCAAGAGGAAATGCAGAGGGAAATGAGGCTAGAGAGAAAGCTGGAGGCCAGACCCTGTAGAGTTTTTAAAAATGGGAGGCAAGGTTGGGTATGATCAGATATACATTCTTGAAAAGATCAGTGTGGAGAACTGAATGGAAAGGGGTCAAGAATACATATGAGAACATCAGATACAAGTCCAGGTGAGGGATAAAGGTAGCTTAGTCTCAGATGGCAGGCAGCTGCAGACAAAGGGAGTTGCAAGAGTCATCTTCCTCAAGAGAGGAGAAAGGGAAGGACGCAGACTACCTATAGCAAATTCAGATTTTGGCCAGCGAACTTGGTCTGCTGTGGTAGAGGGGTCACACATTTCGGCTGGGTGGGGCCTTGACATTGTTTGCCCTGAAAGCCAGCAGAGAGCTAAAGATAACATGCCTTCTCAAATACCATCCCTAATGCCCTGGGCTGGTTGCTGAGGACTCAGAGGGAGGGAGGGTACAGCTGGCCAAGGGAGAACGGTTTCTGAGAAAATTTGCTTGCAAGACTTGGTCTGCCCTGAGGACACTGTTTCTGCACCACCCATCAGAGCCAGGTTACCCTGAATGCATTCTCTCCTAGCATCTGGCATCTGAGCTGAGAGGTATGCCAAAGAGCACCATCTGCTGGTAGACCAGAAAGTACACTAAAAGAAGGGGAAATAATAAATTAAAGAGGCAGAGGCAATCAGGTGCTTTTACTGTCCCCCTTTCCAAGGCCCTTGGAAACTGGCCTGCACCCCGTTACTGGGTCCTTAGCCCTGGTTTGAGCAGTTAAACAGGGGCAATCCTCAATATCTAGAACAAGGTGAATCAAAAGTCGAAGAACAGTGGTGGCATACAGCTACTTAACAGTAAATCTCTAGGTGAGAGAGAGTAAACTCAGCGTCAGAATCAGATGCATGGCATCAGCAAAAAATTATAAGCCAACTAAGAAAAAGGAAGATATGACTCAGGCAAAGGAACAAATCAAAGCTCCAGATGAGACATAGGAATTCAAATAACTAATCAATGAGGTTCATACAAATCTCCTAAATCAAATCATGGAGTTGAAGGACAACATGGCTAAAAAAAATAAAAGACATTAAGACAAGGGTTCTTGAATTGAAAAAAAATCAACTTCTTATCTTTATTTTCTCTGACCTCTAACTGAAATCTAGCATTTCCTTCACTTATGAATGTATGCAATAAATTATAGTATTCATTTTATACATTATAGTTGTTGCATATCTTGAAAAATCACTTACGCTCATCTGTACTTCAAAATTACGGTAGTTGTTAGACCCAATGCTAGTTGAGTGTCATAAAACTATCTACTGCTACATTCTGAGGAGTCCGTGGTTTTCACCTGACTGGCACAGGAGTCCGTGGAACAAAAAAGGTTAAGAATTCCTGCATTAAGAGGATAGTAGGTGAGCACAGAGAAAAATATGAAGTCTTGGATATAAAAATAACAGAGCTCATGGGAATGAAAGACACAATAAGTGAGATTAAAAATACAAAAGAGGCCCACAACAGCAAATTTGAAATCATGGAAGAAAGAATCAATGACAGAGGACAGAAGGAAAAAGAATGGAAAAAATTGAGCAGGGGCTTAGGGAGCTGAATTATCATGAACCACACCAACATATGTGTTATGGGACTTACAGAAGGACAAGAGAAGGGGAAAGGGGAAGAAAGAGTATCTGAGGAAATAATTGCTGAAAAATTCCCAACTTTTAAGAAAGACATGAATGTACATGTCCAGGAAGCACAGTGTACTCCAATTAGACTAAATCCAAATAGACCTACCCCAAGACACATAATATTCAGAATGCCAAATGCAGTTAAAGAGAA
Source organism: Tolypeutes matacus (assembly GCA_026826555.1). Taxonomy (NCBI): domain Eukaryota; kingdom Metazoa; phylum Chordata; class Mammalia; order Cingulata; family Chlamyphoridae; genus Tolypeutes; species Tolypeutes matacus. The sequence goes on from JAKSZT010054051.1 coordinate 2,121,758, forward strand.
AATTCTGAAAGTAGCAAAGGAGAAGTGAAACATCACATACAAGGGACGTCCAGTAAGACTTAGTACAGATTTCTCTTCAAAAACCACGGAGGCAAGAAGGCAGTGGTATGATATAACTAAGGTACTGAAAGAGAAAAACTGTTAGCCAAGATTTCTTTATCAGGCAAAACTGTCCTTCAAATATGATGGTGAGTTTAAAATATTCCCAGATAAACAGAAACTAAGAGTTTGCCAACAAGAATCTACCCACCTCTGCAGTAAACACTAAAGAGAGTTCTGTAGCCAGAAAAGAAAGGGCAAGAGAGAGAGGTTTGGAGGAGAGTGTAGAAGGGGAGACTTTCAGAAAGGGTAACCAAAAGGGTAAAAAGACAGACAAAAATGTGAAAAGCCAAAGGATAAAATGGTGGAAGTAAGTAATGCCTTTACAGTAATAACATTGAATGTTAATGGATTAAACTCTCCAATCAAATGACATAGACTGACAGAATGGATAAGAAAACATGTACCATCCATATGCTGTATGCAGGAGACTCACCTTAGACCCAAGGATGCAAATAGACTGAAAGTGAAAGGTTAGAAAAAATATATTCCACACAAACAGTAACCAAAAGAGAGCAGGGGTAGCTATACTGGTATCAGACAAAACAGACTTTAAATGCAGAAAAGTGATGAGAGAAGTCCATTATATATTAATAAAAGGGACAATCCACCAGGAAGGAGTAACAATCATAAATATCTATGCACCTAACCAGGGTGCCCCAAAATACATGAGGCAAACTCTGGCAAAACTGAAAGGAGAACAGATGTCTCAATTTCTCTATTGAATAGTTTGAGACTTCAACACACCACTCACATCAATAGACAGAACAACTAGAAGGAAGATGAACAAGGAAACAGAGAACCTGAAACAATATGATAAACGAGCTGGACTTGACAGACATATACAAAACATTGCACCCCAAATAGGCAGGTTATAGTTGTCTCAAGTGCTCATGGATCTTTCTCCAGGATAGACCATATGTTCAGCCACAAAACAGCTCTCAATAAATTTGAAGACTGAAGTTATACAAAGCACCTTCTCTGATCAAATGGAATGAAGCTAGAAATCTGTAATAGCTGGGAAAGGGGAAAATTCACAAATATATGAAGGCTAAATAACACACTTCTAAACAATCAGTGGGTCAAAGAAGAAATTGCAAGAGAAATTAGTAGGTATCTTAGACGAATGAAAATGAGAACACAACTTATCAAAACTCATGGAATACAGCGAAGGCAGTGCTAAGAGGGAAATTTTATAGCCCTAAATGCCTATATTTAAAAAAAAAAAGCTAAAATAAAAAACCTAACTGAACACCTGGAGAAACTAGAAAAAGAACAGCAAACCAATCCCAAAGCAAACAGAAAGAAAGAAATAACAAAGACTAGAGCAGAAATAAATGAAATTGAGAACAAAAAACAATAGAGAAAAATCAACACCACCAAAAGCTGATTCTTTGAGATCAATAAAATTGACAACCCCCTAGCTAGACTAACAGAAAGAAAGAAGATGCAAATAAATAAAATCAGGAATGGGAGGGGGGACATTATGACTGACCCCACAGAAATAAAAAGGATCATAAGAGGATATTCTGAGAACCTATATGCCAACAAATAAGAAAGCCTGGGTGAAATGGACAAATTCCTAGAAATGCACAAACTACATTGACTACAAGAAATACAGGAACTCAACAAACCAATCACAACTAAAGAGACTGAATCAGTCATCAAAAGCCTTCCAACAAAGAAAAAGTCCAGGAACAGATGGCATCACAAGTGAATTCTACCAAACATTTAGAGAAAAATTAATACCAATCCTGTTTAAATTCTTCCAAAATATTGAAGAGAAGGGAAAATTTTCCAGCACATTTTATGAAGCCAATATCACCTTAATACCAAAGTAAGATAAAGATACTACAAGAAAAGATGTCACACATCTGACACAGGTCTAATATACATGATATATAAAGAGATCCTATAGCTCAAAATAAAAATACAAATAACCCACTTTAAAAATGGGCAAAAGACCTGAACAGACATTTTTCTAAAGAAGAAATACAAATGGCGACCAAAACACATGCAAAAATGTTCAACATCACTGGCTATTAGGGAAATGCAAATCAAATCTACAATGAGATATCATTTAACACCTACTAGAATGGCCACTATTAACAAAACAGAAAACTACAAGTGTTGGAGAGGATGGAGGGATAGGAATACCTATTCACTGTTGGCGGGAATGTAGAATGGTACAGTCACTGTTGGAAGTCTGGCAGTTCCTAGAGAGGTTGGATATAGATCTGCCATGTGACCAGGCAATACCACTACTAGGTAAATACCCAGAATTGAAAGCAGGGACACAACCAGACATCTGCACACCGATGTTAATAGTGACATTATTCACAAATGCCAAAATATGGAAACAACCTAGGTGTCCATCAACTGATGAATGGATAAACAAACTGTAGTATATACACACGACAGACAATTATGCAGCTGTAAGAAGAAGAAATGAAGCATATGACAACGTGGATGAACCTGGAGGATACTATGTTGAGTTTAGCAAGCCAGGCACAAAAGGACAAATACTGTATGATTTCAAGCAAACTCATGGAGTTAATGGGTAGAATATGTCACCAGAGAATAGAATGTGGTTAGAGAATGGAAAGCTGAGGGTTAATCTGTGCAGAATTGGTAAAAAGTTATATGTAAGTGTTTGGAAATGAATAGAAATGGTGAAAGCACATCATAGGATTTGTATATTTGTAACATAGTGGTGTGAGAGTGGTTTGTTTTTTTGTTTTTTGTTTTTTTCCTTTTTGGAATAATGAAAATGCCCCAATATTGATTGAAGGTATAATCACAACTCTGTGAATAAATAAATTGTATGGTTTATGAACAAAAAAAATAATAGGGTGGGTTGGGGGAAAAATACACCAAATATAAGATATGGACTAGAGTTAGTATTAATACTTTGACGATGCTTTTTCATAATTTGTTACACATGTTTCACAACAATGAAAGGTACTGGTGGGGGGGGTGAGGTATGGGAACCCTGTATGATATTATGTATGTTTGTTTTGTAAGTTCACAACTTTTACTATGCACTTATTGTTTATGTATGTTCATGTATGAGTGACATACTTCAATAATTTTTAAATGAAAAAAATGAAAAAAAAAAAAAAAGAATGAGGCAACCTAAAAGCAATGCGACATTTTTCCTTGCCCTTTCACCGCCACTCCCACCCACAGCTTGGTGGTGGTCAGGAAGACAACAGTCCACACTTCCTGGGTTGGACCCTGGCTCCAGAGGGGAAAAAAGCAGACTTTGTTCTCAGAAACTTCTGTTTGCCTGTTTTTGACCTATCCGGAGGCTATGTGAAGGGTTGATGCAAGATACCTGCCTTTGTTTCACCTAATACAAAAATCTCTCAGGAAGGAAAGGCTCTATGCAGAGGGCATCCCCTCAAAAACACTGAAAGGCAAGTGCACAACCCACTATCACCTGACGCAAAAAAAAAAAAAAATTGTCATCAAGGCAAACAATAGATAAATCAAGCCTGAGGAGAAAGATTCTTTAGAGAATTGGGGCACTGAAAAGCTACCATGTATATCAGGGAATGTAGCAAGCCACATGCATGCCCAAGGCAGGAGGCATGCTCAGAAAAGACATGCAGAGACCCTAAGCTTTCACCTCCGGCTGATCTGTAGGCTCAGCTCAAGCAGGACATGAAGGCTAAGACAGAGTTGTAAACGGCCAGGCTAAGCATTGAAGGAATGCCCCAACACACAACCAACCTGCAAAGACTGGGAGAGTTATTCTTGTTATTATTATTATTTGCTGCAAGTGTTCAAGGAAATGTCTGTCAATACTCTAGCTGCCCACAAGCTAAAGGAACAGAGACATCAGAGACCACACATGATGAAGAACACAGTCTCTACAAAAAATAGCTTAGAAAAATGACTGAACAAACAAATGTGATCAGATGAAACGAGGAATGCACACTTGAAAGTAATAAAATAGAATTTCTTCATGAGAGTAAGAAAGGCCAATGGGTGCAAATTATTGAAGTTTCCTAGGGAAAGGACTGGGTTTATTCAAAAGACACTGTATTGTGTAAATAATTACAGAAAATGCAATAAAATTCAACCTAAGATTGGGTCAGCAATTCATGCAAACACAGAATGGTTTGTGGTTCAGGCATGGATGCTGTAGGCTCTGTCCTTGGACTGCAGGTATCTTTCTGAGGGTGAGGACATTCCATGTGCTTTTTCTATATATCTCTAAGCAAAACCGGCTTTGAGTACAGGAGAAACCCCACTCATGTTTCATAAATGAATTAATTGGTTGTTGGAGGAATAGGGATGATTTTCATGGGCTTCTTTCATCCTGTGAAGTAAAATGCTACTCACCTCTCCTATTCAGAAAAGTACAGTGAACAAAGAAAGGATAAACTAAAAGTATTTTTTCTAGAAAGTTGTGTACATACTTGTCTCTGGTAAATATATAGGCAACCACATCCTTCAAAGCTGCAAGTAAGACTCCCACTACAAGTGCACAAATGCCTGGAAAATATGGAAGAAGCAACAACAACAAAAAAAATGAAAATTCTCCAGTGTGATAAATCCTAGGACTGACTTCTGATGATTTAAGAAATGTAATAGTTAGAATAAGGTTTCTGGTTTCTTTTTATTGACTATGAAAAGAGCAACTCAGGTCAGATGGTTCCCCTTTTTTTTTTTAAGAGAGACTCATAGAAAAAAACACTCAATAAGAGGTCAGTTCAATCAAAAATCTTTTCTAACTTCTCGGATTACACGACATTAAAACTGAGACTTAAAAGCTATGTGATCCAAGAACATGGAGACTTGGTCACACAGAACTTTGGTCATCATGTAACCCCGTGCTACCCTATAAAATGATTTTAACGGTACCAAGCCAGCCGGCGCATAATTATAGAAAAATCATCATTAGAAGCTTTATTTAACTGAGTAAATCGAGAACAGCATAGAGAATAAAGGTTTGAGTGTATGTATAAGTCATTCCCTAGAGAAATTCTGCTATGTATATTTTAACTTACCCTGCTAAATTTAGTAAGGACGACGGGCAGCCAACAGCTTGTACTCACCTGCGCACAGGATGACAGTGGTGCAGGAGTGCCGAGCCTGCTCAGCATTCCCCGCCCCCAGAGCGTTGCCCACTCGGACACTGGCCGACACAGCAAAGCCAAGGGGTACCTGAGAAGTGACAATAACAAATCACAAGGGAAGTAAAGAGGACTTGAAAATTAGACTGTCAGCACACTAGGGGGTCTAACTACACGGAAACCCTAGACAGAGACCTGGATTCTAGAACTGGTGCTGTTACATCCTAGCTGTGTGACTGTAAACAAATTACTCATCCTCACTGACACCCAATTTCTTCATTCAAGTAGTATAAAAGTTACTCTGTATCAAACGTATCAGAGCATAACCTCTTCATGAATCTGGATTTGAGGGCAAAACACCTCCCATGTTGGCTAAACACATAACATCAAGACAATTCAATCTAGCTATGTTCTATAAGGAAAGAGCTAACTGATTATAAATATTTAAATCATTTGCAAAAATCAAATGTACCACGTGAAACAGCACTTAGAACAAAGCCTGGCACACTGTAGGAGCTTGATAAATGTTGATTAAATCTGACCCTATAACAATACCTCATGTATCCAACATGGTGGGATGATGAAACACTCCTTATGTCTGATTATCCAGTAAATTGAAATATCCCTGTTCAAATGCGAAAACTGTATTTGAACCGTTGCTTTTGGAAATCTCAAACTTTAGACTTCTTTGCTTCTTAAATAGAACATCATTCAACCTTCAGGTTCATCTTTATGACTGTCCCCTCTCCCCAATATTATACCGTGATGCAATGTTGCCCTCGGGGTGTTTGGGCTAACATGGGTTACATCGACTACTGTGGTTTTAGCTTTCATGTCTGCTTTTAATCATTTACACATGAGCTTTAACTGCTCGTTCCTATTAAAAGCAGCATCTTCCCAAGAGCCTTCTTATTTGCTACAGTTTTGAAAGTTGGTTTAAGTTGATTTGACTTAAAACAAAACAAAACAAAACAAAAAGATATTAAGTCATTAAGATTTAACAAATTGAAAAACAATAGACTTGACTATATAAAAATTTACAAGACTTTCATGTCTGAAGTAGACATAATTAGCTTCCAGCTTTCAAAATGACTGACTCACATGCTTAATTCTCCTCCCTCTGGAAACACCATTAAAATACCAGTAAAGATATTTAAAAGAAAATAAAGTGATTAACCACACTGAGAATCGGAAAATAGACCCAAAGACTGATGAGTTTCTGGAAGAGGGAAAGCCTTTTATTATTATAAGGTTTGCAACCAGAAAAGCAATTAATTAGCATATATAACTAAAAATAGAACCTTACTAAATCTGATTTCCAATTCTGAATAAGCAACTACTTGTAGTTTTGGTTTTCTTAGGTGTACTTACATTCTTACAAAAAATTTTAAGAACAACACCCAATGTAGACAGCTAATTTTATAAAACAAGTTGTCTTTTGGCATACAACTTAGTTTTTATTTTGAAATGTTTTTTGGCCTATGAACAATGAAACAGTCAGCAAATACAGATAAAACAATTGATGGTTTTTAAAGTGAATTACTCCGCAGTGATTTTTATCTAGATGGTAAAATCATAATGCTCTTTTTCTTCAGCTCTGTGATCTACAGGCATACCATAATTGAAATCAGTGCTTAAAAACATGACCTTGGGGAGTGGTTATAGCTCAGTGGTTGAGCACCTGCTTCCCATGTACGAGGTCCCGGGTTCATTCCCAGTACCTACTTAAAAAAAAAAAAAGATGCTGCTCCGTATCTCTTGTATTTTCCCCCCATAATAGTCAGCTGAACCATTTCTTGGAGTACACAAGAAGATGGAAGTGCATGTGTTAAGAATAAAGTGTGAATCTCCTCTGTCCCTAGATAAATCCATTTGAAAGATACATTTTTTTATTCTGGAAGGGCCAGTCTCTGACTTCTGTCCCTACAATTATCAGTGCCAAAATTCTTATCTAAATACCAGTTGGTTTTTATGTTACCAGGAAGTGGGTGGTCTTGAAAGGCTCTTGGTCTTTGTAGGGATGTTTCATGTTCAAAGCCTTCCAGTGGTATCTGTCCTTGTGGATCACAAGGTGGGTGGTCATAGTAAGATATTCTCCTTGGGCCAGTTCCATTGTTGAGATAAAATTTTCTTAACTGCATTTGTTTTTGAAATTTTTGAAAGGGTGGAGTCTCATTCCAAGATCTCTGTTAACACATTTTTTCAATGGCATTTTATCTGAGAAATCATGGTCGGAATGGTCATGTAAAAGTCCTAGTTTGTACTCTGATACTTCAGCAGTATATTCTAAATCTTCCAAACTTATTTCATCCTGAGAATACTGCTGGTGGAAAGGTCTTTGCCTTTGAAAACCACCTCTACGGAGGAAATTAAAACCTTGTACAAGTAACTGGTCCTGAATATCATGTTGAGGTGTCTACTCTTAGTGGTTATAGAAGGATCACTCATTTTTGTCCCTGGCCTCTTTTAACAAAACCAACATTTTTTGTTGGAAATTGCTCCTGAAAGTTACTATAGGCCTGAAGGTTATGAATAGAATGCATCCTTTGTCCACAAACTCTGCTAACAAAATCAAAATCCTCTCTAGGGCTTGGTCTGTGGTCACTGTGATCATAAAAGGGACTTGTTCTTGTTCTGGGTAATGCTGTTTTTTGAAATCCACCACTTATTGGGAGAGATTATAACATCAGTTATTAGTGCGCACACACACACACACACACAAAACAGCATCTTAGTCCTGGTCTCTTGTTACCAAAATCCCAGGCCATCAGATGTCTTTCTTCTGGCATGCTGTCACTACACTTGTGTTCATAAAAAGCCCCATGACTCTGAGCAGATCCATTGTTGACATAATCATAATCCTCTATATGTTCATCAGTTTGAGGGTGTTGATCATTAATAAGCCTTGACCTTTCCCCAGACCTCGTTCATATTTCCCAAACAGTTTGGAAAACAGTGTTCCATATCATGATAATGCTGTTCCAAACAAGTCTTCGTTTGGGAGTCAATCCCAGGATCATATGGTAACTCCAAGTTTAACTTATTGAGGAACTGCCAGGATGTTTTCCAAAGTAGCTGCACCATTTTACATTCCCTTTAGCAAGGTATGAGAGTTCCAATTTCTCCACATCTTGCCAACATTTTTAATTATCTATTTTTTAAATTAGAACCATCCTACTGGGTATGGAGTGGTATCTTATAGAGGTTTTGATTTGCATTTCCCTAATTTGCACTTCCAATGACCATCTTTACATGTGTTTATTGCCCACATGTATATTTTCTTTGGAGAAATGTCTATTTAGATCCTTTGCCCTTTTGGTTGGGTTATCTTTGTGTTTGTTTGTTTGTTTTTTGGTAATAATTACATATTCTATTACAAGAAGGACTCTTATCAGATTTATAATTTGCAAAATTTTTCTCCCATTCTGTGGGTTGTTGTTTTACTTTCTTAATGGTGTTCTTTAAAGCACAATTTAAAAAAAAACTTATCAAGTCCAATTAATCTAGTTTTGTTTTGTGGCTTGTACTTTTGATGTCATATCTAAGATACCATTGCCTAATTCAAGTTCACGAGAATTTGTCTGTTTTCTTCTATGAGTTTTTTTGTTTTAGCACTTACATTTGGGTCTTTGATCATTTTGGAGTTACTTTTTTATGTGTGATGTGATGTAGGGGTCCAAATTCTTTCTTTGGCATAAGGATATCCAGTTGTCCCAGCACCACTTGTTGAAAAGATAGTTCTTCCCCCATTGAATGGTCTTGGCAACCTTGAAAAAAATCACTCACTTGACAATAGATGTATGGAATTACTTCTGGACTCTTCAGTTCTATACCACTGATCTATATGTCTATCCTTATGTCAGTACTAAACTTGGATTATTGTAGCTTTGTAGTAAGTTTTAAAATTAGGAAGTGTGAGTACTCCAAATTTGTTCGTCTTTTTCAAGACTGTTTTTGCTAGTTGTGGTCACTTGCATTACCATATGAGTTTTTAGAATCAGCTTGTTCATTTATACCAAAAAAAAAAAAAAAAAAAAGGGCAGTTGAAATTTTGCTGGGGACTGCATTGAATCTGTAGATCAAATTGGGAGGTATTGTCATCTTCACAATATTAAATCTTCCCATCCATGTACATAGAATATCTTTCCATTTATTTATTCTTCTTTAATTTCGTTCAAGTGATTTATAGTTTTTACTGTGTAAATATTATACTTTTTTGCTTACATTTACTAAGAATTTTATTCTTTTTGACACTATTACAAATGGAATTGTTTTCTTAATTTCGATTTCAGATTATTCATTGCTAGTGTACAGAAATACAACTGATTTTTAGATATTGATCTTGTATCCTGCAACCTTGCTGAACTCACTTATTCTAATTTTTTGTGTGTGTGTTTGTGTGGATTCATCAGGGCTTTCCTGTCATCTGCGAATAGAGAGCTTTACTTCTTCCTTTCCAATCTGGATCTTTTTACTTCTTTATCTTGCCTAATTGTCCTGGCTAGAACCACTAGTACAATATTCATTAAGAATATTAAAATTCATGTCTTACTTTTACTGTCTTACTTCGCCATTGCCCCTGAATATTTCAAATCTGAAAGTCTCTCCATTCTCTCTTTGTGGAATTCCAGTAAGACATATAATTGACCTCCTCATTCTATCCCCTGTATCTTATATTTATTCTTCATATATTCTTTCTTTTTATATCTTTTTTGCTTTACCCAGAAGTATGTCCATGGTCCTATCTCCAATTTCATTAATTTTTCAGTAGCAACTCATGTGACTCCAAATTTCAATGATTATTATTTTCTGCTTTTGTAAGTTCTATTTAGTTCTTTTCTAAATATTGTTCTTTTGATTTCCATTCTTTCTTTTATGCAAAATGATTTTAAACAATGGATTCCTATTCTCTGATTTATTATACAATTTCTTTCCTTTTTGTTGTACCTATTAACTCATGTTCATGGTGAACTATCTCTTTGTATTTTATAATTTTTATTGTAAGCTCATCACTAATGGGGCTTGTTTTAACCATGGTGTATTAGTCAGCCAAAGGGGTTCTGATTCAAAGTACCAGAAATCTGTTGGCTTTTATAAAGGATATTTATTTGGGGTAAAAGCTTACAGTTACAAGGCCCTAAAGACTCCAACTCAAGGTACCATAAGAGGTATTTTCTCACCAAATGTCTGTTGCCATGTGTTGAAGCAAGATGGCTGCCAATATCTGCAAGGGTTCAGCCTTCCTCTTTCCTCTTAAGGCTCTGTGGGCCCAGCTTCTTCTGCGCTCAGCTGTAGGCTGGCCTAAGGCTTGTCTCTCAGGGCTTCTCAGCTGCTCTGTTCTTTTCACAAGGTCAACTGTAAACTATCAGGTGAATGTCTCATCTCTCCCTGGGGCTCCAGCGTCAAAACCAAGTTCTCTCCTCTACCATGTCTTTTTCTGTGTATCTACTCTGGGTGTCTCCCTGACTGAGTGTCCACCTATATAGCCTACAAAGGGGGTGGGGACTCAATGCCCTACTGATGTGGCCAAATCAAACCCCCAATCTTAATTTAATCAAGTAAACGTAACCTTTGAATTTAATACAATCATAGGGTATCACACTCAGAGGAATAGACCAGTTTACAAACATAATCTCTCTTTTTTGGAATTTGTAAATAATTTCAAACTGCCACACATGGGAATAATGAAGAATTATTGTCGAATTTCTAACAAAAGGAAGTAGATATTGATATTGGATATTATACCATCAACCTCTAACAGAGTAGACAGAAAAAGAGAAGATCAGAACATAAGGTAGAATTTAGTAGACAGCTGTTTACCAAATATCTAGTGAGCTCTAGTGTCACCATTTAAGAACAGAAGCAAAACCAAATCCCACCATCACCTATTTCCTACCATTGACAACCAAACCTCTAGACAGAATTGTCTGTCTTGACAGTCTCTACTTTTCCCCCTCCCTTGAAAGTCAATGCATTCAAATCTGGCCTGCAATCCTCATCATTCCATGAGGTCTCCAATTATCCAAAACCCAGCAGACACTTTTCAGCCTTCACCTAGATCACCTTGCAGGAGCATTCAACCCAGTCACGTATTCCCTATATGAAAGGAAATTCTTTGTTCCTGCTTCCCCAACAAAATGGTCACTCGATTTTCTCCTACACTGGCCAGCCCTTCGGCCCCCTCTGCTAAGATTCCCTACTGTCTCTGATCTCTACATGCGGGCTTGCCTCCTGCATACTCTTCATTTTTACTCCTAGATGATCACATCAGTGACCATTCAAGTTTTTTTTTTTTTTTTTCATTTTTTAAGACAAAAAATGTATACATACAAAAAAAACCCACACAAAAGTGGCCCATAATCCCATTCTCAGATCTCTGTTCACCTTAAAAAGCAAGAAATGAATAAAACAAAGCCAATATCAGTACAGTATTAGAATGCTCAAAAATCGTCAGAGGGTAAAAGGCATTTCCCCCCACCTGGTTGCTCAAGCCAGAAACTCCCGAGTCCTTTAAAACTTCTCCCATCCTCTGCCTCGTCCTCCACATGCAAACCCCGAGCGAATCCTGTCAATTCTACCTCTACAGTATAGCAAATTCATCTGCTTTTCTCCGACTCCACCAGCTGCCCCCTCTTTACCCAAATGCCCCTGCTGCTCTATACCCCCCATTGCTCTTCCCTAAGCCATCTTCTATGTGGCAGCAAGAATGGCTGTGTCTTACCAGAGCCCACAAGACCCCACGTGCTTTCTCCAACCACATTTCACCATCCTCCTCACCAATTCCTTCAGCTGCTCTTGAGTTTCAGGACCCTGAGCACACCAAATGCTTCTTCCCGACTTGGAAATTTGGCTCGGGCTGCCCAGTCGGCCCTCTTGGCCGGGGATGGTCTTCCCATTGGGCTTCCCAGGCTGGCCCCTCTCATCCTTCAAGTCTCAGCTTAAGTAGGAACTCAGAAAAACCTTTCCCAACTACCCTATCTTAAAAGGTGTCTGTCTCTGTTTTTATCCATTTAAGACTCTTTCCTGCTTCTTTTATGGTATTTTCCACAATCTGTAATATATTCATCTGTTGATTTGTTTATCTCTGTCTCCCCACCAGGCTGCAGCCAGGAGAGGGCAGGGCCTGGGTATACCTTACTCACCACTGCAACCCAGTGCCCACTCCATGAGCAGGCCCACAGTAAGTATTTCTTGAATGAGTGTGCCAAGCATTGTACAAAGTGTCTCATGAGTTCCACCTCATTCAATCTTCACCTGCAAAAAAGGTACTGCTTTTTTCCATTTTACATATGAGGAAAGTGAAGCTCAAGAAGGTTAAGTAGCCAGCCCACGGTCACACAGTTGGGAAGCAACATGGCCAGGACTCAAACCAGTCCACCTGGCTCCAGAATCTACGTTTGCTCTGCTATGCTGTGCTGCCTGATTCCTGTCTCTCCCCAGGATACAGAGTAGGGTGGGCACTGTAGGTCATGTAGGTCAGCACACATTTGTTGAGAAAACCAAAGACACTGGCCAAGCAGAGTTTAGGCAGAGAGTGTGAGGACTCTCAACCCCAGAGGTTCTTACCATGTAGGCCACAGAGGCCAGTTCATAAATGATAGCCTGGGCTCCCAGCTCGGTCACATTAATCAGTCCTAAAATGTTGGCACACACATATGCACATGAAACACATTGCAAAAGGTGGGTTAAAGCAAACATTTTCCTTATGAAACCAGAGCAAATTTTAATTTTAAGAGAAGCCAAGAATGCCAGAGAAGCAAAAGCCTATGTCAGAATTGACTGCCTGTGCTGGGAGGAAACTCCAGGTATACTCTCCCAGGGAGTTACTAAGATCTCAAGCAGCAAAGATGTGATAGTTTCACTCTAGAAGTACCTACTCCACCAGGAAACAAGACATTAGGTCTAAAGTAGATAAAAACAAGGCTCCTTGAGTTGCAGGTCTCTTCTGACATTCTCAGAGGAGATGCAGAGTCATGGTGTGGACAACAGTACTCTTTTAGATAAATCATAGGATATTTGAAGATTCACATGTCCATGAAACCTTTGACATCAATTATTATCATCCTCTGTCTCTACAGTTTGCCCTATTATTTTACTAGTAATGAGAGGGCAAAGGTGAATACCTGTGACCGAAAATATAGTTATGATATAAACAGAGGTCATGTCTAAAACAGCCAACTCGGTCAGCTCTACATTTGGAATTGTCTTAACAACCCAGCATGAAGCCTAACAGCAGTCAGCTGGAACTAAAGAGGGACTGAGGGAATCACAAGACCCAAGCCCAGGTGTTTGTTCTCCCATCCCATAGCCTCAGTTTCCTCCTACAAAATGAAGGCACTGGGGTAGAGCTAACAGCCCACCCAACTTGAAAAGGCTATGGTTGGATGAGGATTTAAACTTACATTGAAAATTTCCATGGGAACCTGATGAAACATGCCAGGAAAGAGAAGCAAAACTTAGGTATCTTTAAAAGCTCTGGCTGCATGATAGCCAGGCTAACTGTGGGTTTATAGTGAACCATTGACAAACCTGCAAGGAAGGTTCCAATCTCAAAGGTCCACCACTCGATACACACCATTATCATGCTGGGAATGGCCAGTTGGATGAAGGAGCCCCATTCCTGGAAGCAGTCCCTACTCCAGCCTACAGAACAGGGAAGAAACAGACATTTACATTCCTAGCAATCTCTGAGTAATCCTGTCTCACATACTTGCTTCCTCCAAATGGCCAGATACTAAGATTGCTTGATGGCTATAGATGGTAAAACTGATGGGGGTGGCAGGTGGTCAAAGCATTAGCCCCAGTAAGCAAGGGGCTGAATGGGAATTGAAAGCCAGGAAAGCACTGCCCCCATCTGTGAATAAAGGCCAGAAAACCTGCCTGCCAACCTGGTATCATGAGCACAAACGAGCTGCCTATTCCAAATCATGAGCAGAAGGGGTCACCACATGTAGAAAGGAACTTGAACCTGAATTGCAGGCACAAGGAGGAAACCCTGGCCTAAGAAACTGGGTTTGGAACAGGTATATTCTATTACACATGAGCAGACACAACCCTTTAAAAAAAAATTGACGGGGCACTGGTATAACTCACATGGAAGGGAACTCCCTTGGAAGATAAGCTCACAGACCAAACCATAAAGAAGGCAGTCAAAAACTTCAGCTTTAGGTAGTATGCAACAATCAGACAATACTTAGTAGACAAAGTACTGTATTTCATCAAAAGAGATGTCATAATGTGTCATAAAGAATCTGCCAGTTAAAATATGACAATATTTTAACACATCAATTAAAAGATGAGTTAGAATTTTAGAGATATTAAAATGTGAAAAATAGGTCTTAAAATCAACAAAATATGGGTATATATGCAGGATATAAATAGATAAGAAATCCAATGCCAGAAAAGAAACTTCACAAAACCAACAATGAAAGATTTCATAACTGATGAAGTAGAAATATTAGGGCAATCCCAAATAAATTTTAAAATAAGCATTAAAAATTTTTCAAAGACAGGAGGTTTTGAAACAAGGATAGGCAGACATAAAAAGAACCACGTAAAAATTTTAAAGATTAAAAATACAACTGTTGAGGGAAGCGGCTGTGGCTCAATCCGTAGGGCTCCTGTTTACCATATGGGAGGCCCCGGGTTCGGTTTCCGGGGCCTCCTGGTGAAGGCAAGCCCACCTGCACGGTGTGGTTAGCTGACCCAGCAAGCACAAGCAGCAAGGGGGGGATAAATGAATAAATAAATAAAATCTTAAAAAAAAAAAAAATATATATATATATATAACTGTTGAAATTAAAACCTTAATAATTGGATCAGAATGAGATAAGACATAGCTAAAAAAAAAAAAAATTAGTAAAGTAGAAGATAGAAGTAAGAAAACCTCCCAAAGCGCAGCAGAGTTACAGAGACAGAACACATGAAAGAGAAATGAAGAAATATGGACGATATCTGAGTGCAGAGGAAAGAATAGTGAGAAATGGAGAAGAAGAAATAGTAGAATAAAACCTTACAAAATCTCCAGTACTGACTAGAGGTTAAGAAAGCTTACCAAATGCCTACAAGATAATAATAAAAGAGAGTCCACATGTGGACATGTTGTAGTGAAAGTAGAAAAAGGAAAAATCTTTAAAATTATGAGAGAAAATACCTGGTTGTCGACAAAGAAAAGACAATCAGATTTATGTAAGACTTAACACCAAGAACAAGAAGGCAATAATGTAATATCAGCCAAGGAAAATTACTATCATCTTAGATTTTTATATACAAATAATATTAAAGAATGAGAACAAGACAAAAATATTTTTAAAACACTTAAAGACTATGAGTTTCCTATTTACAGACCCTCACTGAAAGAACTATGAAAGATGTATTTTAGCAAGGGTAAGAGTCAAGAATCAACAGTGAAGTTGTTGGTAATGGATGGTGGTGATGATAGCACAACATTGTGAATGTAATTAACACCGCTGAATTATATATTGATGGTGATTAAAAGGAAAATTTTTAGATTATATATGTTACTAGAATAATTTTTAAATGGGACTGTACAACACAAAAAATGAACCCTAATGTAAACTATGGACTATAATAATAGTACAATTATAATAATATTGTTTCATCAATTATAATAAATGTATCACACTAGTCCATGGTATTAATAATAGGGTAGAAACGTGGGAACTCTATATTTTCCACATGATTTTTCTGTAAATCATGTGGAAAATTTTTCTGGAATGACTGTAAGCTTTATGTCAGTGTTAGATTTCATGAACTTGATAATTGGACTTAAGGTAGATACGTAAGTGAATATCCTTGTTCTTAGGAAAAGTACATAGAAGTAGTGTGTGTTCAAGGAGCATGGTGTATACAACCTGTTCTCAAATGTTTAGAAAATAGATAAATGGGTGGATGGATGGATAGTTAGATTGTTGGTAGGCTGGTTAGGTGGATGGGAAGGGAGGGAGGACAAATGCGGCAAAATGTTAAAAGTTGGTGGATCTTGGTATCTGGGTGGAGGGTATGTTGAAGTTTTCTGTATGGGTTTCGTATTATTTTTGCAATTGTCCTGTAAGTTTGAAATTATTTCAAACTAAAAGCTTATTTTAAAAAAAAAAAAAAGAAAGAAACCAAGAATGACCAGGTGTATTAGTCAGCCAAAGGGGTGCTAATGTGAAATACCAAAAATGGGTTGGTCTCTATAAAGGGTATTTATTTGGGGTAGAAGTCCACAGATATCAGGCCATAAAGCATTAAGTTTCTTCTTTTACCACAGTCCATTGCCACGTTTTAAAGCAAGACAGTTGCCGGCATTTGCCAGGGTTCAGGCTTCTGGGGTTCCTCTCTTCCCAGGGCTGCGTTTCTCTCCGGGCTTAGCTCCTGTTTCCTCCACAAGGTCAGCTGTAGACAATCAGGCTTCTCTTCTCCTGGGGCCTTCTTTCCAATATCAAAACTGCTTATCAAAAGACTGCTTCAACTGTCCTTTGCCTTGCCTTTTATATTCAATTCCCCACCCACCAAGGGGTGGGGCTCAACGCCCTAATCCTAACCTAATCATGCCCAGATTAACAGACCAGTTTACAAGCATGATTCAATTATATTTTTGGAATTCATAATTACATCAAACTGTCACACCAGGTAAAGGGCAATGAGACAGAACTCCTGCTCTCAGGCATATTTCCCTCTGGTTCCTTGTATTGTTTTCTTAGGGCTCCCATGAAAAAGAAATTACATGGAAGATAGGGTTGGGGAGAGGGGAAGTTCAAGTATACAATCTTACCTGCTAACAGGATAGAGATAAGAAAAACAGGGCATTATGTGCTTGCCCAACAACCATTCTTCCTTCTCTTGGAAACTCCTAGTTTTCATTCCTGTATCCTTATCTCCTTTGTACAGCCCATAGGATTTGGAGGAAGCTGACACCACCTCTGTCTGGTTCAAGAAGTGATAAAATGGAACTTGGACTTTATTGCTGGTTGCAGTCATTACTTTAGTCAACAGGCACACGACCCAGTCTGGGCAACGAACCATGAGAAGAAATGTACTAAGGCCCCTAGGAAAGGAATTTCCTGATTTCCTGAGAAAGCATACAAAATCAGCCATCTTGTAAGTAAGAATGAAGGGAAAACGACGTGGGGATGAAGCTAACATCACAGAGAAGAAAGTAGAAAGAAACTGGGCTCTTGACAACACTGTTGAGGCACTAAATCACACTTACACTGAAACATCTACTCTTGGACTTCCAGTTTCATGAGCCAATGATATAAATCGTTAATGGTTAACTTGGGTGGAGCTGGGGTTTTGTTTTGTTTTTAACTTAAAAGTGAATGAATCTTAACTGATATAAGTATGCATACTAAAAATTTAAGAGTATTTGCAGTCCACCAATGCAATCACTGATTCAAGTGAAAATCGTGAGTAGATGCTAAAACCACTGGGTAAAAGGCAATTGGGGAACCAGATAGGCAAATGATCTCAACCTCCCTACAGATTACATTCTAATTATAAAGGAAAAAATACGTATTTACAATGGCAATCACTATCTCAATCAGAAAAAAACACAAAAATGAATCCTAATATGTCTTACCTAATATGTCCCAGACCTCACACTATGTATCTCTTCTTTGGGCTCTTTCTGATTTGTACCCTTTTACTGTAATAAACCTATAATCATAAATATAGTGCTTTCAGTGAGTCCTGTGAGTCGTTCTAGTGAATTATTGAACCCGAGGGGGTGATGGGAACCCCCAAATTTATAGTCAACTAGTCAGAAGTGCAGGTCACCCTGGAAACCCCCAATCTTGAAGCTGGTGCCTGAAGGGCATCTGGTAGAGGGGTCAGGATTGAATTAATTGAGTTACTGCAGTCTTTGCAGTTGCTGATTGAACTATGATAGCCTATACACTCACTAATTAAATCTACAGGTTCTTAGATTTGATAATGCAATATGCTGTCTACAAAAGGAACACCAAAAAACAAAACAACTCAGAAGCAGAATATGAAAAGCTAGCTATACTTTCATACACTTCGACAGGCACTGTCAGGCTGCTAGTTTGTGACAGTCAATGAGAAAGGAAAGAAAGTTTTTTAGTGAACCAAACTGAAGAAAGGCCTAGATTTTAATTAAACGAGACCAATCCCCACAAAGAGCAAGTTACAGGGCTGTACTATGACATTAACACACTCAGAACAAGCTCTTATTATGGTGAGTAAATATCAGGCTACACTATGAAAGAAAACCACTTAGGATAAATATTTTTGGGGAGGCAAAAAACAGGGTTGGAAAAAAATGTAGGAATGGTCAAAAACAATAATGTAGTAGACAAAGTCTATCCATAGAAGAAGGCCTTATGTAACTAGATTACTGTGACAGTTTGAATGTGGATGGACCCCAGAAAATTATGTTCTTAAAGTTAATCCATCCCTGTAGGTGTGGACCTATTGCAAATAGGGTCTTTTGATTAGATTAATTCAGTTGGGTGTGTCTCAGGGTGGCTCTTAATCCTCTTACTGGTATCCTTTAAAAGAGAATGAAATTCAGATGAAGAGAAAGAGAACCACAGAAGCTAGAAGCTGAAAGCAACAAGCCTGGAGGAGAAGGAAGAGCCCAGCAGATGCCACCATGTGCCTTGCCTTGTCACAGAGGAGTCCAGGGTCGCCAGCAGCTGGTCTTCAGGGATAGCGTGTTGCCTGATGATACCTTGATTTGGACATTTTTCTCAGCCTTGGAACTGTAAGCTTGCACCCTAATAAATCCCCATTGTACAAACCAACCCATTTTCTGGTATATTTCCTTTAGGCAGCCTAGGTGACTAAAACAATTACAGAGTCATTAAGAATCACCTGTCAAGGCATCTCCAAATGTGTGTCTCTGATCCTGAATCACTGACTGCCACCAGTATCTTTATGCTTACCTGGTCTAAGAAGGTAACCTTACCCTCTAGGTTGGAGAAATAAAATTATTCCTTCGGGAAGAATAACAGTACAAGTAGCAATAAAAGAAAAGATAGTGAAGAAATGAATTTATACTTTGAATATATACACTTCTGTGACAAATTTTAGTGTGAGTATATCTGATCATTAAAATCATAATAATTGGGAAGCGGCTGTGGCTCAATCAGTGGGGCTCCCGTTTACCATGTGGGAGGCCCCGGGTTCGGTTCCCGGGGCCTCCTGGTGAGGGCGGGCCCGCCCGCATGGCGTGGTTGGCTGACCCAGCGAGCACAAGCAGCAGGGGGGGGATGGATGAATAAATAAATAAAATCTTTAAAAAAATAAAATAAAATAAAATAAAATAAAATCATAATAATTATAATCATTATAAACCATTATAAACCATTATAATCACTATAAATGCTTATATATATTTTTAAAACTATTTTAAGGTGGTTTAAAGCATTTCAGAGACTGATAGATTAGATGTAAACTTTTGATTAAAAGTTTAAGTGATAAATTCACAATCAATATTTAAATGTTTGATGAAATCTAAATTGCTGATTATTAGGTATTTGATTTTTAGTTGTATAATTTAGGAGAATGGTGATTATTTTAAAGAATGTTAATTGGCTAATAAATCCATGAGATAATGAAAGGGCACTGAACAGACAGCTAATAATAGTGAATATACATGGTGCCTTTGTGCAATTTAGAAAAATGCACCACCTCTGGCTGGATACAACCCTACGGACCTAGAGCTTGGCATGTGAAGCAAAGGCTAGATTCCAGCCCCCACTCACTCCCCGACCTGGGCCCCTTTGTTGACGGCTCCACCACTCATGATGGCCCTGCCTAAGACCCTGGCACTGTGGGAGAGACACAGCCTAGACAACTATCTCTGGATTTCTTGCAGGTGAAGGAAAAGTAAACTCCAGTCTCATTTAAGAAATTGCTATTTGGATTCTTCTGTTATTCACAGCAGAACCTAATCCTAACTAAGAAACTCTACCTATAATGTTTAAGTTCTTTAAAAAATAAAATGGCAGGAAGAAATTAACAAAACGTTAACAGCTACTAAGTCTGGCATTATAAATTATGGGTATTTGTTAGGTTAATATTTATACTTTCCTCTAACATTTAAATACTCAGTAATTTGTGACTTTTATACCAAAGACAGGAGAGATGCAGAATCCAATCAGTTGCTATTTAAATATGTGGGCCAGCTAGACAGGAAGGACACTGACTGTCAATCCAGGTGATAAAGGTGAAGAAGATAAAAGAATTACATACAGGCACAAAGCATGGAAGTATCTTTAGAGCCATACAGGTAACTAAAGAAATGCCAAAGCCAAGCAGGCTAGCCAAGCACAAGAAAAGATGCTCAACATCATTAGTCCTCAAAGAAATACAAATCTACCTACACTGAGATACCACTTCACCCCCACTAGGAAGGCTAGAATTTTTTTTTAAATCGATAATAACAAGCATTAGTGAGGATGTGGTGGGAATGTAAAGTGATGCAGCTGCTTTGGGAAAGCAGCAGTTGCTCAAAAGATTAAACACAGAGTCACCATATGGCTCAGCAATTCCATTCCTACGTATTTACCCAAGAGAACTCAAAATATAGGTCCACACAATAACTTGTACTCAATGTCCATAGAATTATTCATAATAGCTAGAGTGGAAACCAAAGCAAATATCCATCAACTGATGAATGGCTAAACAAAACGTGGTCTATCCATACAATGGAATATCATTCAGCCATAAAAAGGAATGAAGTCCCAATACATGCAACAGCTTGGATGGACCTTGAAAACATGTCAAGTGAGAGGAACATATACTGTATATGATTACATTTCTATGAAATGCCAAGAACCGGCAGGTCAGTAGACAGAAAGTAGATTGATGAGGGGTTGAAAAGGGCTAAAATGGTGGTGGGTTAGGAGATGACAGTGATGAGGTACAGGCTTTCTTTTGTTCTAAAATTGATTGTGGTGATGGATGCACAATTCTATGAATAACATTAAAAACCACTGAATTATGTACTTTAAAGGGGTGAATTGTGTGATATGTTATTATTCATATGTCAAAAAAGCTGTTTTGTTTTTAAGCCAACAGACAGTGAAGGGTGTTTCCTGCCACTTGGATTCAGTGGACAGCTCCTGTCTACTCAAACCAGATGAAGAATGAGGTGGTGGGATGACCCAAGGAACATGGGCCATGAGTCTGCCACGGGCACCCGTGTTTTAAGAGTGAGACGGGAACTACGGTGGCTCAAGCAGTAGGATGCCTCTCTCCCACATCGGAGGTTCCAAAGATTGAATTCCAGTGAAGACAGGAGAAGGATGAGAAGAGAGGGCAGGAAATGGACACAGAGAGTTGCCTAGCGAATGGACACAAAAACAGCAAAAACAGGGCGGGGGGGGCAGTAAAAGTGGATAAAAGTAAGTAAATAAATAAATCCTTAAGGGGGGAGCAGATGTGGCTCAAATGGTTGGGCGTCCGTCTGCCATATGGAGGGACCTGGGTTCGATCCCCAGGACCTCCCGGTAAAATGAAAAAAAATATATATGTAGAGAGAGAGAGGGCGCATGGGTTGCCAGGCTCTGTGTGCCAGTGAGCCGCCAGGTCCCGGGAGCCATGCAGCAAGATGATGACGTAACAGGAGAGAGACACAGGGAAGAGACAAGATGAGACACGCTGATAAACCAGGAACTAAGGTGATGCAGGCGGTAGGACACCTCTTTTCCACATCAGAGGTTCCAAGGCTCGAATCCCAGTGACAACAGGAGGAGGAGGATGAGAAGAGATGGCAGGAAACAGACACAGAGAATTGCCCAGCGAATGGACACAAAACAGCAAATGGGGAAGGGGGTGTTTAAAATAGATAAAGTAAATAAATGAATCTTTAAAAAAAAAAAAATGAGAGTAACAAAGCCTTCTGGGCACATCGCTTGGGGCATATGCGGCCCCAGGTCTTGCGTGAGTCCTGGCCAAAACCCTCTGCTGAGATGGAAATCCCAGTGTACCAGGGATGGTAAAATGGCTCCCTTTGGGCAGGGCATTTTGGACCAGATAGTTCTTTGCTACAGGGAGCTGTCCTGTGCTTCACAGGACATTTAGCAGCATCCCTGGCCCCTACCCACAGACCACCAGCAGCACCTGCTTAGCTGTGACAACCAAAGACATGTCACTGCCCTCTGGGGGGCAAACTCGCCCTCGGCTGAGAACCACTGCCTTAGTGAATTAATGCCACTTAATCCTGGGTAGATTACAAAGTTTAACACTAAATGCAGAAGATTATTTAATGTTTAATATTTTTATATTAAATGTAAGGGAACCTGGTCTTGGATTTAAAGTAGTTATTACATTTAAGAGAATTTTACACATTAGAATATGACAGGTTAACCGTGTGATTCCAAATTAAAATGTGTAATTGAGTAATCAATTTTAGACTTGCAATTTTAAATTGAAAGGAATAAGAAAATTGAATTTATGAACAGTACTAGAATGTTTAGAATTTGAGAGTCAATATTTTTATAAGTTTAATTTATTAGATTAACCAGTTATTTTGTAATTTGGGAAAATATTTTTTGTCAGGTTAGACAAAGCACATGCTTAAATTCAATTTTATTAAATTTGTAAATGTACTCTAAAGTATTTAAAGGAATCTAGCTAAGTTATAAATGATACTGATTATTTCAGACAGTTTGATATGTTATTGTGAGTTGATAAAATGTTAATCAAACTTCTTAATATAACATTATGAATTACAAGGAAAAGCTAGAAACATATATTGACAATTTTAACTAATTAAGTGTTAATTATTAAGACCCCAGTAGCACAAATGGTCTTTTTTTTTTTTTTTTTTTTTTTTTAAAGATTTTATTTATTTATTCATTTATCCCCCCCTGCTGCCCGCGCTCACCGGGCCAGCCAACCACGCCGCACGGGCGGGCCCACCCCCACCAGGAGGCCCTGGGAGCCGAACCCGGGGCCCCCCATACGGCAAACGGGAGCCCCACTGATTGAGCCACAGCCGCCTCCTGACAAATAGTCTTTTCTATAAACAAAAGCTGCCTTCATAGACATAAAACTCATATTGACACTGTAATTTTTATATTTTCAGTAACAAACATTTTCTGTAACTTAAATTTCCCAAAAAATGAAAACAAAAAATCCCCTCCAAGGGTTAAAATCCAGGAACCGGAATTACACATTTCTGAGTAACAAATACATCAATGTCTCCTTACCTCCCCAGGTGTCAACGTGGAGTTTTTTCCACCACACAAACAGGAAAAGGAGAGCCGACAGGAAAAACTGGGATGTGGTGTTGGCCCAAGCAGACCCCCTGAAAGAGAAAAATGAACCTGTGAGTTTGTCCTAAATATAAATAAATGGGCAACCCCTAGAAAGCTTACTCTGCTAAGAATCCCAGCCACACAGTGAGCTTAGAAATTGCTGGTCTGTCTTCCTTTAATATTTTAACTACCACACCCATTTATTATAGACCTATTTTCTTTTCAACAAGGTGGAATATTGTGGAAGACTCAAATGCTACTATTCATCAGCAGAGAAACTAGGATGGAGGTGATGGTAGCATGGCACTGTGAACATAATTAACAGCACTGCATTGTATATTAGAATGCAATTAAAAGAGGAAATTTTAGGTTGTATATATGTTACTAGAATACAAATTAAAAAAAACAAAAAAGTGTAGGACTGTAAAACAGAAACAAGGAGCCCTTACATAAACTATGGACTATAGTTAATAGTGCAGTCATAGTGATATTCATTTATCAACTGTAACAAAGGAAGCACACTAATGCAAAGTATTAATAATAGGGGGGTATATGGGAACTTTGTATTTTCTGCATTTTTCTGTAAACCTACAACTTCTCTAATAAAAAAAATGTATATTTAAAAAGAAGGACATAAAGATTTAGCATCATTCCTTGAGTTTCCTAACAGCCTGAAATAACCCATCAGATAAATTCTTGAACATAATTTGTCAAAAAGGGATCTGTCCAACAAGCCACTGTGTCCAGAATATTTGTCTGGGTCACAGTAGTTTTATTTGCCAGGACTATAATAAATTTGTGTTCTCTTTCTGAAAATAACTTGAGTATCTTCAGTAGGCAACATTTCATAATCTCAAATAAAAATGATGCCCCATTCTGGTACAGAGAACCAGAAACCCAGCTTTCTCTCTCTTTTTTGTTTTTCTTTTCATTTCTGTCTTCTGGCCAATCCTCACAGTTTATCACTTATTAATCTCTTTTCAGATTTTCTTCTGCTTCTACCCACCTACCCCAAACTGTTCCTGCATGCATATATCTGTTAGGAAGTCCTAAGAGCCATCTCTCAGGGTGCACCGGGCGTCCACTTGAGTGTTTATGTGAGTCATTGTCTCTGCTCCTCCAAATTGCCTGTTTGATGCCTCATTTCCCCAAAGCTGCTTTCAGTTTTCTGGCATAAGAAAGCTGTTACAAATAGGTTTTCACTGATTGTTCTTGTGTTCCAACCCTCCACTAACCTTTAATTAATGGTGTGTGTATATATATGTATATATGCCACCAACAGTAAGAAACATGTTTTATTCACATTGCTATCCAACAGCCACATGAATACTGTATAGCACCCAAGTACATACCACACAAACCTGAAACAAAAGTCTCATGAAAACCACCCCCACAATACTTGATGCGCTCTGATATTTTCTATTCTCTTCTAATATGTTTCATTTTTTAAAAGTGCCTGTCATGGCCCACAAAAATAATTTTGGTTAGAAGGGAACAAATTGCCCTCGGACAGTAGTAAACTGCTGGTGCTGGGCTGGCTCTGGACCACAGAGCTAGGCACTTCCTCCAGCGAGGGTTGGACACAACAGCAAGGTGTCTGCCAAGCTACGACGGGGTCCAGGCTGACGGTGCTCTCTATGTGTGAGCCCACAGCCTCTCATGCTTCCAGAAAAGGGAATCTGGCCCAGTTTCTTAACATTCAGAGGCACGGCAAGAGCCCCAGTGACATTCAGCCTGCCCTTCTCCTTGCTGGGGTCTCCCGTCTCCCCTCTTCACAGACCAGAGTAGCTCCTTCCTCTGCACTAAGCCCACCCTGACACACAGATCTGTTTACCCATCAGTGCTTCCACAACCCTGGCCCCGGTCCTGCCCTTGCCCCCAACCTGCACCAGCCCTCCCAACAGCTTGGACTACCTGCCCCTCCCATGTGCCCCCAGCTCTCAGCCCATCATCCAAAGCACCAGGCACATCCAACAGTAGCTGCCTACTGACCTGTCCATACACCCTACCAGGCCAAAGCCCTAAGGGCAGGGATGTGCACCGCTCCCCTTGCTTCCCAGCCCCCAGCAGACACTCAGGGTTTGTGGAATGATGGAGTTGTTACTTACACCACCCCGAGATCCAGGGCATGCAGCAACAGGGCATTCATGCCGATGTTGAGGATGTTCGCTGCAATCCCGGTGATCACTTGAGGCATGATGATGCCCTAAAAACATCCCCAAACAAATCCAGTGAACCCCGAGTTAAACCGTGGGCTGGAGTCAACAGTGCAGTTCTAACAATGTGCAAACATCAGCTGTAACGAGTGTACCACACCAATGCAAGGTGCTAATAATAGGGTGGTTCTGTCAACACTCAACTTCTGGAATAAAAAAAGGGGAGAGACTTCCGGGAAGATGGTGGAATAGTAAGACACGGGAATCTCTTCTCTGAAAAATAGCTAGAGGACAGGCTGCAACAGCCCCTAAAAGGATCCTCTAGGGTTTAGGACAGCAGGTGAAGGCTGCACACCACCCAGAGGAGAGAAGGACAAAAGAGGGAAATCGCAACAACAGAACCGTGAGTTGGAACTAGCAGCTTCTGCTGCTGCCGGCACCCTCCCCCACACTCTTCAGAATTCTCGGGCCTCTGAGCCTGCGACCACAGACAAAGGGGGCTCCAGGGATCTACCACTCACGGAAAGGGGAGAGAGAGGGACACAGCCTTAGGCTGACTCAGGTTCTGACCTGTAAATTTGGGCTGCGAAATCCACGGCCCCTTCCACACGGCGGTTTGCCCTGGGAGCCTAGGAAGGACTGGAGAAATCCGACCCTCGCAACCTCCCTCTCTTCTAGCCTGGACTAATTGTTGAGAACACCATGGGAGAGGGGAGAGAGAGCCTGGGGCTGACCCTGCTTTGGACTCCCAGGTTTGGTCTGCCCTGTCCCGAGAGCCCTTCCAGGCTGGGTGGGGCTGCGCCATAGTTTGCCTTGGAGCCTGCAAGGGGCTAAAGATATACAAACCTCCCAATCTCATCCTCTACTAACAGGGACTGATTGTTGAGGATTCAGAAGGGAGTGGAAATATTTCCTAGCTGGCAAAAGGGGGACGCTACGAAAGAAGGCTGGAGAACTGTCTCAGAAAGTTTGAATAACAGGGCTCCTAGCCCCCAGACAGGAAGCTCTATCACATTGATCTGGTCTGTGTCACAACAAATACGCTCCAACCGGGCATTGAATTGAGAGCTGCCAACAAGCGCCATCTCCTGGCAGACCAAGAAAGTGCACATAAGAAAATTAATAAGTAAGAGAGGCTTTTCCTGGCTTCTAAAGCCTCCCTGCCCAAGGCCCTAGGAAACGACTCTACAACCAATTACTGGGCCCAGTGCCCAGTTTTGAGCAACCAGCAGAACAATCCTAACAATCAAGGTTAAGCCAAAAATCAAAGAGCTGTGGAAACTCACAGCCTCCTGCCACTAAAACCCCATAAAAGAGAAAGAGATAGAGCATCTAAGTAAAATACAAACTAACCATATGCCTAAGCACCAGCAAAAATTATGAGCCATACTAAGAAAATAGAAGACATGACCCAAGAAAATGAATACAGCAAAGTCCCAGAAGAGATGCAGAATTTGAGAAAACTAATCAGTGAGATGAGCACAAATTTCCAAAAGCAAATTAATAAGATGAAAGAGAACATAGTTAAAGAGATAAATGACATCAAGAAGTCATTGAGTAAACGCAAAGAAGAATTTGAAATCCTGAACAGAAAAGTAACGGAGTTCATGGGAATGAAAGACACAATAGGTGAAGTCAAAAATACATTTGAGGCATACAACAGCAGACTCGAAATGATAGAAGAAAGAATAAGTGATACCGAAGACAGAGCAGCTAAAATTGAAAAGAACAGAGAGAGAAAAATGGAAAAAATTGAGCAGGGGCTGAGAGAGTTGAATGACAACACAAAACGCAACAACATACGTGTCATGGGAGTTCCAGAAGGGGAAGAGAAAGGAAAAGGGGCAGAAAGAGTATTTGAGGAAATAATAGCTGAAAATTTCCCAACTCTCACGAAAGAAATGAACTTACATGTCCAAGAAGCACACCGTACCCCAATGAGAATAAATCCAAATAGACCTACACCAAGACACATACTATTCAGAATGTCAAATGTAAAAGATAAAGAGAAAATTCTCAGAGCAGCAAGAGAGAAGCAAACGATCACGTACAAAGGACGTCCAGTAAGACTTAGTGCAGATTTCTCTTCAGAAACCATGGAGGCGAGAAAAGAGTGGTATGATACAATTAGGAAACTGAAAGAGAAAAACTGCCAGCCAAGAATTCTTTATCCAGCAAAACTGTCCTTCAAATATGAAGGTGAATATAAAGTATTCACAAACAAACAGAAACTAAGAGAGTTTGCAAAAAAGAATCCACCTTTGCAGAGAAATATTAAAGGAAGCCTTAGAACCTAAAAGAAAAAGACAGGAGAGAGAGGCTTGGAGGAGAGTATAGAAGAAAGAAAAGTAGAAAGGATAACCAAAAGAGTAAAAAGAGAGACAAAAATAAGACATATGAAAACCAAAGAATACAATGGAGGAAATAAATAGTGCATTTTCAGTAATACCATTGAATGTGAATGGATTAAATTCCCCAATCAAAAGATATAGGCTGGCAGAATGGATAAAAAAACATGAGCCATCCATATGCTGCCTACAAGAAAGTCACCTCAGACCCAAGGATACAAACCGGCTGAAAGTAAAAGGTTGGAAAAAGATACTCCATGCAAATAGTAAACAGAAAAGACCAGGGGTAGCTATACTAATTTCAGACAAAACAGACTACAAATGCAAAAAAGTGATAAGAGATGCGTAAGGCCATTATATATTAATAAAAGGGACGATCCTCCAGGAAGATATAACAGTCATAAATATCTACACACCTAACCAGGGTGCCCCAAAATATGTGAGACAAACTGAAGGGAGAAATAGACATTTCTACAATAATCACTGAAGACTTCAACACCCCTCTCACATCATTAGATAGAATAACTAGACAGAAGATCAACAAGGAAACAGAGCACTTGAACAATATGATAAACAAGTTAGACCTAACAGACATATACAGAACACTGCATCCAAACTCGGAGGGTTATACATTCTCCTCAAGTGCCCATGGATCTTTCTCCAGGATAGACCACATGTTAGGTTACAATACAGCTCTCAATAAATATAAAAAGATTGAGGGAAGCGGCTGTGGCTCAATCAGTGGGGCTCCCGTTTACCATATGGGAGGCCCCGGGTTCGGTTCCCGGGGCCTCCTGGTGAGGGCAGGCCCGCCCGCACGGCGTGGTTGGCTGACCCGGCGAGCACAAGCAGCAAGGGGGGGATGAATGAATAAATAAAATCTTTAAAAAAAAAAAAAAACTGAGTTTAAAAAAATAAATAAATAAAAATAAAAATAAAAAGATTGAAATTATAGAAAGCACCTTCTCAGATCATAAATGAATGAAACTAGAAATCAATAACAGACTGGAAAAAAGCAAATTTGCAAATGTGTAGAGACTAAGCAACACACTCCTAAATATTCGGTGGGTCAAAGAAGAAACTGCAAGTGAAATCAGTAAATATATTGAGACAAATGAAAATGAGAACACAACGTATCAAAACTTACGGGATACAGTGAAGGCAGTCTTGAGAGGGAAATTTATAGCCCTAAATGCCTATATTAAAAAACAAGAAAGAGCTAAACTCAAAGATTTAACTGAACAACTTCAAACTAGAAAAAGAACAGCAACCCAATCCCAAAGCAAGCAGAGGGAAAGAAATAATAAAGATTAGAGCAGAAACAAATGAAAATGAGAACAGAAAAACAATAGAGAAAATCAACAAAACCAAAAGCTGGTTCTTTGAGAAGATCAATAAAATTGACAAACCCCTCGCTAGACTAACAAAGAAAAAAAGAGAGAAGATGCAAATAAATACAATCAGAAATGAAAGGGGGGAAATTACAAATGACCTCACAGAAATAAAAGGAATCGTAAGAGGATATTATGAGAAACTATATGCCAACAAACTAGACAACCTAGATGAATGGACAAATTTCTAGAAACTCATAACCAACCTACACTGACACAACAAGAAATACAAGAACTTAACAAACCAAACACAATTAAGGAGATTGAATAAGTCATAAAAAACCTCCCAGCAAAGAAAAGTCCAGGACCAGATGACTTCACAGGTGAATTCTACCAAGCATTTTTAAAAGAATTAACACCAATCCTGTTTAAACTCTTCCAAAAAATTGAAGAGGAGGGAAAATTACCCAACCCATTTTATGAAGCCAACATCACCCTAATACCAAAGCCAGATAAAGATTCCACAAGAAAAGAAAATTACAGACCAATCTCTATAATGAACATAGATGCAAAAATTCTCAACAAAATATTTGCAAATCAAATCCAACAGCATATCAAAAGACTTATAAATCATGACCAAGTGGGATTTATTCCTGGTATGCAAGGCTGGTTCAACATAAGAAAATCTATCAATGTAATACACCACATTAACAAATTGAAGGAAAAAAACTACATGATCATCTCAATAGATGCAGAAAAGGTATTCGACAAAATCCAACATCCTTTTTTGATAAAAATACTTCAAAAGATAGGAATAAAAGAAAAATTCCTCAATATGATAAAAGGCATATATGAAAAACCCACAGCCAACATCATACTCAATGGCGAAAGGTTGAAAGCTTTCCCCCTAAGATCAGGAACAAGACAAGGATGCCCACTGTCACCATTGTTATTCAGCATTGTACTAGAAGTTCTAGCTAGGGCAATTAGACAAGACAAAAAAATTAAAGGCGTCCAAATAGGAAAAGAGGAAGTAAAACTCTCACTGTTTGCGGATGACATGATCCTGTATTTAGAAAATCCTGAAGTATCCACAACAATGCTACTTGAACTAATAAATGAGTTCAGGAAAGTGGCAGGATACAAGATCAACACGCAAAAATCAGTAATGTTTTTGTACACTAGTACTGAACAATCTGAGGAGGAAATCAGGAGGAAAATTCCATTTTCAATAGCAACAAAAAGACTCAAATTCCTAGGAGTTACTTTAAGCAAAGAAGTACAGGACCTATAAGCAGAAAACTACAAAACAATGCTAAAAGAAATTTAAAAAGACCTAAAGAAATGGAAAGGCATTCCGTGTTCATGGATTGGAAGAATAAATATCGTGAAGATGTCAATCTTGCCCAAATTGATTTATAGATTCAATGCAATACCAATCAAAATCCCAACAGCTTGCTTTACAGAATTAGAGAAGGCAATTACCAAATTCATCTGGAAGGGTAAGTGCACCCGAATAGCCAAAAGTATTCTAAAAAAGAAGAGCAATGTGGGAGGAATTTCACTGCCTGACCTTGAAACATATTACAAAGCTACAGTGGTCAAAACAGCATGGTACTGGCATAAAGATAGACATATCGATCAGTGGAATAGAATAGAGAATCCAGAAATATACCCTCACCTGTACAGTCAACTGGTTTTTGACAAACCTACCAAGCCCACACTGATGGGAAAAAACAGTCTCTTCAACAAATGGTGTTGGGAGAACTGGGTATCTATAACCAAAAGAATGAAAGAGGACCCCTAGCTCACTCCGTATACAAGAATCAACTCAAAATGGATCAAAGATCTAAATATAAAAGCCAGGACCATAAAACTACTGGAAGAAAATGTAGGGAAACATCTTCAAGACCTTGTAGTAGGTGGTGCTTTCTTGGACCTTACATCCAAAGCACGTGCAACAAAAGAAAAAGTAGATAAATGGGACCTCCTCATATTCAACACTTTTGTACCTCACAGGACTTTGTCAGAAGGTTGAAAAGGCAGCCGACTCAATGGGAAAAAATATTTGGAAACCACATATCTGATAAGGATTTAATATCCAGTATATATAAAGAGATGTTACAACTCAACAATAAAAATACAAATGACCCAATTAAAAAATGGGCCAAAGACTTGAACAGACATTTCTCTGAGGAAGAAATACAAATGGCAAAAAAACACATGAAGAAATGCTCAACATCACTCATGATTAGGGAAATGCAAATCAAAACTACAATGAGATATCATTTCACACCTATCAGAATGGCCACTATGAAAAAGACAGAGAACTACAAGTGTTGGAGAGGATGTGGAGAGATAGGAACACTTCTTCACTGTTGGTGGGAATGCAGGATGGTACAATCAGTATGGAGGACTGTTTGGGAGTTCCTAAAGAAGTTGAATATAGACTTGCCATGTGACCCTGCAATACCACTACTGGGTATATACCCAGAAGAACTGAGAGCAGTGACACGAACAGACTTCTGCACACCGATGTTCATAGCCACATTATTCACCATTGCCAAAAGTTGGAAACAACCCAGGTGTCCATCAACAGATAAGTGGATAAACAAACTGTGGTCTATTCACACAATGGTATATTATGCAGCTGTAAGAAGAAATGAAGTCATAAAGCATATGGCAACATGGATGAACCTGGAGGACATTATGTTGAGTGAAGCAAGCCAGACACAAAAGGACAAATACTGTATGAATGTGTTACTATGAACCAAATATATTGTGTAATATATTGTTTGATTCAAAAAAAAAAATTTATATATTAAAAAAAAAGGTGGGGGGAGCACCTGAACAATCTCAAAAACCAGCTAAGTAGGTTGTCAACTGAACGTTCAGGGCTACACCGGCAAGGACTTTTAAGTTATGGCAAAGTTACATCCGGCCATAGCAGCCAGGAGTTGAAACTTGACGGGTACAGCTCCCAGCCAAACCCAACCAGAAGTCTGCCAGAGGCTTCTGAAAGACCTGGGCAGGTCATAGCTCCCAGGAGAGGAGCAGAGAGACAGAAGAGAGGTGACAATCCTGTGAAGAGCAAACCAGGTCCTGGGAGGAGGTCAAAGACATGGCCAAGTCCCAACCCCTGGTCCCGTGGGCGTGAACCCATTTGTAAATGGGATCTCTGAAGGTGTCCTTAGTTAAGGTGAGGCCAGACTGAACCAGGGAGGGCCTTTATCCAGTATGGCTGGAGTCCTCAGAAGCAGAGGAAATGTGGACAGTCAAAAGGGGGTGGAGAGAGGTGGCCATGTGATGGAGGCAGAGGGTGAGCAGGCCGCCACGAGGACACTGCAGGCTCCAGGGAAAGCACAGCCCGACCGACACCTTGACTCTGGACTTGCAGCCTCCAGAGCCGTGAGACAGGAAATCCTTGTTCAAGCCAACAGGCCTATGCTGTTACAGCAGCCCTACAGACTAAGACAGGGTATACAGTAAAAAGCACTGGGGAGACACGTGGGCCAAGTTACTTAACTCCTCTGAACTTCGGTTTCCCTGTCTGTAAAACTGGAAGCTGCACCACCTCCCTGGATGGCGGCGGTGAGCGTCTATGAGGTCATCCTGTACAAATGCCTAGCACTGCCCACTTCACAGCAGGTGCCTGGGAGAAGCCCATCCCTTTATTTTATGGAGCCCCAATTACTCGTTTCTGTTGTCTATGTGACCTACTCTCTACTAGTACTCAGATCAACATTTTAAGTAAAATTTCTATACTCTCCCATTCATTCATTCATTCATTCATTTTTTGAGGTACTGGGGCCGGGGATTGAACGTGGGACCTCACATGTGGGAAGCCGGTGCTCAACCACTGAGCCACATTGGCTCCCCTGAGTTGGGTTTTTCATTTGTTTGCTTGTTGTTTGGAGTTTTTTTATTTTTAGGAGGCACTGGGGACCAAACCTGGGACCTCCCATGTGGGAGGCAGGCGCTTAACTGCTTGAGCCACATCCACTCACTCTTCCCTACATTTAAACAGATTTAACTGCTGTCAAGGTCAAATATATTCATTCCTTTCTGTCCCCAATGAACAAAAGGTGCCTATATCTAGATGGACCGGGGAGGAGGCCTCACACCTTCCCCTGGACCTCTTCCTCGGTTTCCTTCTCCCTCTGCTGCCGAGGGCCCCCTGGGCCCCTTAGACTTCCAAGAATGTGGCCTGGGAACTCCCTGCCCTATCCTGCTGATCCAGGAGCATCAGAGGCAATGCCCACAGCCAGCCTCCGGATGTGGCAGGGTGGGGTACGGGGGCTGCAGCACCCCGTGGTTCGATGCGGGCACCTCTCCCAAGGTAGACAAGATCCATCTTCGAGTCCCCACATACCCGAGATGAAAAGCTCTGGGGTAGAAGTGCAGTGAAAATTGTAAACTTACTTTTATAGAAAATTCCTTAAGAATACTGACTATACGTTTCTCATCTTGTAGAGTAAAAATATAAAAAGACTCTATACCTGACTTAGTAAATATCTTGTCTGCAGCTGGAACAGGAATGACACCTGCAAGACGAAAAAGAAAGTAAACCCCTCTTGTTACTATAAAAGCAAAATTCCAACAAATGCACTTCAGTTCTGTTTTTTAATAAGATACTTCCTCTTGATTTGTGACCTCAAATCAGAGAACCAGACCCACACTAAACAAATGCTAGGACACTATTTGCATTTTCCTAGCATGTATGAAAGATCGACTCCCTGAAGAACTAACTGACCCAGGCAACTTCTACCTAGCTGGAGCAGCAGCTCTGCCTTGACAATTTCCTGGCTTCCAGGTACCTGCTTGCAATCCTTCACAAGACAGCAGCTCATCTCACCCAAGGAAACAAGTTAATTTTTTTTTTTTTTTCATTTATCCCCCCCTTGCTGCTTGTGCTCGCTGGGTCAGCTAACCACGCCGTGCGGGCGGGCTTGCCTTCACCAGGAGGCCCCGGGAACCGAACCCGGGGCCTCCCATATGGTAAACGGGAGCCCTACTGATTGAGCCACAGCCGCTTCCCACAAGTTAATTTATTTGCAATCAAAAGTTGCCACAGAATATGGAAACAGGAAGGAAATTCCTTCTCCTCAAATGTTTGTATTTAGCTTAAACTATTGGACATCAAAGTGGCACAGGTTCTGACAATCACTGAGGTAAGGATGGCAGGTCCAAGAAACCCATGCTGGACTTTTGCATTCATGCTGCTATGATGAAACAATCAATCAAGAAAACAGGCCAAGGGCAGGGTATATGCAGATGACCACACTACCGAGATGCTTTACATCATGAAATACAAGAACGTTCTAGAGTTGAAACTTACAGGGAGGGCAGGAATAAAAATCATCACATAAACTTGGGCTATCCTGAAAGAAACAAGAAGTAGCCTTCAGTAACTAGTAAAACAATTGCTGGATATACTGTTTTCAAATGGAAGAGATTCAATAACAACTAAAAGTAACTGCTTGTCTATGAAACTTAAGTCAACAGTGCATCAGGCATACTAAATGGCCGCTTTACAGTTTTCAGCTCATTCTCACAGCAAAATGAAATAAAAGTTGGGCAAAATTCAGAGTTTTTGGACGAGTCAGTACCGTAGCTGTACTTTGCAATGAAGCACATGGACAAACAGTATTCTAGAAAGGAGAAATGCCTCCTTGGTTTCCCCAAGGACAATGCCAGAGAGAAGGCTGGAATTAAACAAATAAGTGAACAAACTCAGAACAAAAGGGAAGGCAGTCGTGTTGCTTTTTAGGGTGGGGTGGGGAGGAAGATCTTATATTTTCACCAAAGACCAACATGGAGGAACTAAATGAAAGTTTGAGTTATATTCTTTTCACCTTGGGAAAGCACCTGGTAGTGCTGGCTTCAGGAGGGGGGGCGGGGGTCCCTGCCAGTTCTAGGATTCTGTGGTCTGTGTTCAAAGGGGGTCAGAGCCGGGGCACTGGCCAGAAACGCTGACAGAGGTAAGGTGACCGGGCAACCGGTCTCTCTTCCCGGAGAGTTCTGGGATTAGAGGCATGCTGACCTGGACACCTCGGGGTCCTGTTTTAGGAGGAGGAGAATGCGCTCAGTGTTGACGAAAATGGCCCAGCACGGGAAGCAGCACAGCAGCAAGATGAGGATTCCTCTCTGAAGGATGACTCCCACTCGTCTTAGGTTCTTGGCGCCAAAGGACTTGAGAAAACAAACATAACTATTAAAAAACATGCCACCGCGTAGGGGCCGGGCCAACGCCTGGGCGTCCTGCGCTGCACGGTCCCTCTAGAGCGGGAACCATCCCGCCGGCCTCCCAGCTGCCACGTAGCCATGCTCTACGCTGTCGCCGTCCCACCCAGGGGTCTCAACCAACAGCGGCCATGAGCTGGCTCACCCCCATGGCACTGTAAACCTGTCCTGGGCCCATCAGACCCCTGCTTCTGGGAGCAGCGACTCTGAAACATGGAGGGTGTTGGCAAGCGACACCGGAAGCATCGAAGGTTTGGGTAGAGCTGGGCCCACGGTAGAGCCTTCCCGTTCACTCAGCAAATGCTTCTCCAACTCTTGTTCTGTGCCCGGCATCCTGGAGGCCCTGGGGGCTGGGACATGAACAAAGCAGGCAGAAGTCCCTGCCCTCCCAGAGCACATGTCCTAGAGCCATGGGGAGAGAGACTGGACGCAAGACAAAGAACAGAGGTCTGCAGTCCATGGTCTGTTATAGAAGATGGGTGCTATGGAGGAAGGGAAATCAGGGAGCAGCAGAGCGTCAGAGCGGGGTGCGAATGCACCGGCCTGACCTGATGAGAAGAGCAGCCCTGGGGGTATCTGAGAGGAGTATTCCCAAGGGAAGGCCCAGCATGGGAGGCCCGTATGGCTGGAGCCCCAGGGAGAGAAGCAGGAGATGTGGTCAGAGAGGCAAGGGGGTGGGGCAGGTCACATGAGGCTCCACCAGCCCCCACCAGGACGTGGTCTTCTGAGTGAGATGCAGCTCATGGAATGTTCCAGGCAGAGGGGTGACTAACTCTGACTTAAACTCACTAGAGTAATGAGGGGGACGGAAACGAAAGTGAGCAGAAGCTAAGACATCAGAGCACAGAGTGGAGAGTTCCGTGGGCAGGGGAGGAGAAGAGAGCAGGCACCCAGGGACAAGTGGAAATACCCCAATGGAGGCGCAGGGGAGCTGCTCCCTGCCACCACCCTCAGCTCCTGACAGCTACTGAGTCTAGGCCGTGTGTGTCTTTTCCAGGCTCCTTGTCCTTCAAATTGTCTCTCGTCACCATATAGCCTAACTTAAACACACATTAAAAGAGACAAAAGATTCCTTTAAAACAAAATTTCATATCCTATGCCATGCCAACCCAGTGTTAACTTTAGCCTAAAATTCATTAATTCCTTCGGAACCATGGCCAGCTAAGCCCGTAAAAGCTGTCTCAGAACATCCTCGTGCACAAACCGCCAAGGACCTGAGTACATGGCTCAGGATCCACCAAATGTGCTTAGCGCTGCCCTCCCTTGGCACATCACTCCATTCTCACTCTCCCAGATGGTGGGTTTCAAGGCAGAACTCAGCCATCATCCATCCACCATCTAGCCATCTATTATCCGTCCATCATCCACACGTTATCATCTGTCCATCCTTCATCCATCCATCATCCATCCACCCTTCATCCATCAACCATCCATCATCTATCTATCCTTCATCCATTATCCATCCATTCTTCACCCATCATCCATCCATCCTTCATCCATCCATCCATTGTCCATCCATCATCCATTATTCATCCATCCTTCATCTATCCATTATCCAACCATCATCCATCCATCCCTCCCTCTCTCCCTCTCACTCATCCAATAAATTTCAAAGGTACCCTCTACATAGCAAGCACAATGCTAAACTCTAGGAACCACAGACTGAAAGGGATCTAGTTTATCTCCCTAAGGAGCTCAGAGTCTACGGGGGAAATCATCATGGTTATAGAGCAGGTGGGAAGGACAGAAGACAGAGTCAGGAGTCAACAGCCTGGACCAGAACCTGCCTCTTCTCTGTTGATGCTGGGCACGCCAAGCTAGAGCACCCAATCCAGGGGCCAATGCTGTTCTCTCGGCCCAGGACGTGTGGGCAAGAAGGCTGGAGAGAAATAAGCTGATTGAAGAAATATTCTGGAGTCAAAAATGAGAGCAATTAATATTTCTGCTAATATATGGAGATGGGAAATGCAGAAGATTCCTAGCTTGAGGAGAGGATGGTGTTAATTTCTCAGAGAGCAGACCCTAGAGGAGAAACAGGTGAGAGGGGAAACACTGATGCGTTTAGCTCCCGCTGAGATGGAGCTGCTGGTAAGTTTGAGTTGCCTGGGAGACAGCTCAGTATTTGCACCTCGTGCTGAGAAGAGATATGTGGGCAGGAGATGACATGTGGGAGTTTAACATTAAGTTGGAGACGGAAGCCTTGGGAGAGGAGGTGGCATGGTAGAAAGTGAGGGGTGGAAGGACCTCCAGGAGCAGGCACGCAATGGAACCGGAGAAGGAGCAGCCAGAGAGGCGGCTGGCAAGTTGGGAAGGTGTGCAGCCAGGGGGGAGTTCCAGAAAGCAGGCTGTGGAGAAACTGAGGCACCAGAGGCCTAGAAGAGGCCAGGCGAGTGGGAGGGCCAGGGTGGAGAAGTTCAGGTGGGGGGTGGGTGGAGAATGGGAAGTCGAGAAAGGGGGTACAGTGCAGAGAACACGTTCCAAATTTGGCAATGATGAGACAGAGGCAGAGACAGAGAGACACACCAAGACGTGGGTGGTGGCTCAGGGAGGAAAAAAGAAAACACGGTCCCTGAGAAGATGAGAGCCACAGAACAGGATTGGCAAACCTAATTCTACCCTAATTCTACTTGCATTTACAGCCATGACCAGCATTTTATTTGACAAATAAAAAGCATCAGAGGGGGCAGATGTGGCTCAAGCAGTTGAGCACCCACCTCCCACATGGGAGGTCCCGGGTTCAGTTCCCGGTGCCTCCTAAAGAAGACAAGCAAGACAGCGAGCAAACAACAAGCAAAACAAGGAGCAAACAGATGAGTGAGCCGACACAGGGGAGTCGATGTGGCTCAGTGGTTAAGCACTGGCCTCCCACATACAAGGTCCTGGGTTCAATACCCATCCAGGTATCTTAAAAAAAAAAAAAGCATCAGAGCACATATCCCCTATACAGTCTCCAAGAGGAGAGGCAACTGACCTGAGACATCAGGGTGTCACAAGCCGAGGCCAAACCAGTTCCAACTGAAATCCCAGTAACATTCACAACCTGCGGGGAAAAAAAAGAAAAAGAAAAACACAGACAAGGTACAGCTATGCAGGGATGCTATCACCGCCAAACAATCAAGGAACTGCTACAAGCTTAGCTCTAAAGAGCAACTCCTAATTGTACACTTTGAGTTCTATATGTCAGATCAAATGGGTGTCCATGTCTCTTTTTTCCAATTATAAAACAAAACAATAAGAATTGCACCGGGTCAAACAGAGAAGCTTAGAACCCAGCTTTTCTTAAGCGATATGGCACGTTGCAATTATTCTACAATTAAAAGTTAAGTTGTGAGCAAAAAACAACCAAAACAAACTATGGACAGTAGCGTATAGCAATATATTAATCATCTTCCATCAATGGTAAAAACAAAAAGTATGCTAAGTGAAAGAAACTAGACAAAGTACTATATGTTGACTCCATCTACACAAAATGTAAATACAAATAAATTATAGAGATGGAAGTAGATTAGCAGGGGCAGGGGAAGGATCGTTTGAGAGGTGACTACTAAGGGGTAGGGTTTTTTGTTTTATTTGGAGTAATTAAAATGTTCTAATATTGATTAAAGTGATCAACGTACAACTCTGTGATTACATCAAATGCCACTGATTGTACACTTTAGATTGAATTGTATGGTTTATGAATATGTTTCAATAAAATTGATTATAATTTTTTTTTAAGTTGTATCTTTTTGGACCAATGAAAGTGCTCTAAAATTGATTGTGGTAATGAATACACAACTCTGTGATTATACTAAGAGCCATTGGATTGTACGCTTTGAATGGACCGGATGGTGTGTGAATATATCTCCACAAAAATGAAAGACCTGGAGGACATTATGTTGAGCGAAGCAAGTCAGACACAAAAGGACAAATACTTTATGAATGCATTACTATGAACCAAATATATTGTGTAACATATTATTTGATTCAAAAAAATAAAAAAAAAAATTTATATGTATCCATTACATTTAATTGAGAAATGTTAAAAAGAAAAGAAAGTTAAGTTGTACTTTATATCAAAGGTGTCGGCCCCGATCTTTCAGGTGGGTATGTGCTTGATAACAGGGAGCACCCACTGCGCACTTATTATGTGCCAGGTTCTGTCTCAGTCCTTCCGCACATGGGAGGCTGAATAACCCGTTCCGCCGGTAATCGGAGTCGCTCAGGTGAGGCTCTGAAGCTTGGAAGGCTCCAGATCCCAGGCTCTATCTTGTCCCCTCATGAGATGAGGTCTGTGTCACCCTGTCTTTGGCCAACACCCAGTCCCCGAGACAAGGGTCAGGGCCGAAGGGGACAGGATGCAGGGCTGGGGGTCCAAAGACCCTCGTTCTCATCCCTGGTGCCCACGTTCGGTGGCCGTGTCAAGCCCAGACAAGTTCACACCACTGAGCTTTCAGTTTTCTCACGTGTGGAAAATACAAAGATGGGGCACTCCCCCCACACCTGCTCACCTTCAAAGTCTTGGGGATCACGTGGGCATGTGGGTGAAAATACCGTGCAAGACTGGAGTTTGGAACACGACTCTGGCCCCGTGACCACAAACCCTAACCCCCAGGCCACACCCAGGAGGTCACCATGGGAGGCTCAACCTGGCAAGAACCAGGGGGCTGTGGGTAGTTAAGGACCAGGATATGTACGCGCCACCACCCTGTCTGCTCTGAATTCCACCCAGAGCAAGGTCAGAACTAAGCTGGAAAACCACCGTGGCCTTCTGGGAAAAGAAAAAGGTAAAGCATATCGATTTCTAAGACGGTCTGTTGTTTGTTTGTTTGTTTTTTAAAGTCACCCACGAGAGTCTTTTTCTGGTAAACTGACTCACTTTGGTTGACTGAGGATATGGCCATTGCTCTACAGCCTAAATTTTACCCGAGTTGAGCCAGCCAGCCAGAGAGCTGTGTGCTAGACCCCACTGCTTTTGTGCTGAACAAGTTAACTGCTTTTGCCAAACAGAGCTCTAATATTCTTTACCTATACTTTTTGCTTATAATGGATGACATTACAATAAATGACTGAATAAAAATGGTTACTCTATCTCTTATAGCAAGTTGTATAGGACACATAGAAGCCGCTTTATGATAATCTACAAGACACTTCTCTGTGTCTCATTATCCAGAAAGGCTATCCTTATCCTGAATAAATGATCTGTTAATATCTCTGGAATGCTAAGAATCACCAAGTAGGGAGCTTAGAGTAAAATTTGCAACCAAGGTTGAGTCTTGTTCCATCCCTGCTTCTTTGATCCAATTCACCAAGCTATTTACTTATCCTTCTGTATTGAATATATCTCAGTAAACCAGCTCAAACTCTTTGGGAAATAAAGTAGAAGCAGAAATAAATATTCTTTTACTTAAAAAACAAAGACTTTTGTAAAATCTTTCATATTATATAGAATTTTTCATAAGATTGAAAAAATGTTTTCTTTAAGTTGAGTCTATTGTCTTCCCAGGAGTTAGTTACAATTTAATAGCAGATTAAAAACAAATTATGGGGAGCAGATGTAGCTCAAGCAGTTGGGCGCCCACCTACCACATGGGATGTCCCAGGTTCAGTTTCCAGTGCTTCCTAAAGAAGACGAGCAAGACAGCAAGCTGATGCAACCGGGTGACAACATAAGATGATGCAACAAGATGATGCAATGAGATGACGCAACGAGGAGATACAATGAGAGCACAATAAGCAGGGAGCAGAGGTGGCTCAAGCAGTTGAGTGCCTTCCTCCCACATGGGAAGTCCTGGGTTCGGTTCCTGGTGCCTCAAAAAAAAAAAAAAAAAAAAAAATAGAAGAACGAGCAGACACAGAGAGCAGACAGTAAGCACAAACAACAAGGGGGGTGGGGCGAGAAATAAATAAAATAAATCTTAAAAAAAAATTATGGGGAGCAGGTGTGGCTCAAGCGATTGAGTACCTGCCTCCAA
Source organism: Tolypeutes matacus (assembly GCA_026826555.1). Classification (NCBI taxonomy): domain Eukaryota; kingdom Metazoa; phylum Chordata; class Mammalia; order Cingulata; family Chlamyphoridae; genus Tolypeutes; species Tolypeutes matacus. The sequence goes on from JAKSZT010054051.1 coordinate 2,163,209, forward strand.
CATGGGAGGTCCCAGGTTCAGTTCCCAGTATCTCCTGAAAAAACAAAAACAAACAAAAACGTACAAGAAGGAAAAAAAAAAAAAAACTCAGGGAAGCTGATGTGGCTCAGTGATTGAGCATCAGCTTCCCACATGCAAGGTCCCAGGTTCATTTCCCAGTACCTCAAAAAAAAAAAAAAAATTATACCCCCCACCCCCACAATTTGCCAAGGGAGGATGACCACAGAACCACCTTATCTAAAACATTATCCACAGAAATTCCTGTCTTTGGAACATTCAAACCTTCCCTCATACTGTCCTCAGGCTTTCTAGATATATTTGGCTTTTTATTTGTTCCTATTATTTTTATATGGAAAAGTAGAATACCTTCCCCCTATCCCCCATCATTGGGTGATTTGGGGGGGAAAAAAAACAGAGGAAGGGGGAAAGGAATCAACACAAACCACATTTAAAATCTTAATTTAGGTCCCTCCCCCCAAGATATATTTTTAAACAGGTTTAATAAAATAAATGAAAGAGTAGGAATCACAGGACTCTACAGGAAGATATATCATAATGTTCAAAACCCTCACCAGATTACAGAATGGAAAAGGATAAAGTGGTGAGGGTGAGGGAAAGAAGAAAAAGACAAATTCCAGGAGCTGCTGAGATGAGAGCTGGCTCGCAGAGAGCAGCACATCTGAGCCTTATGTTTCTATGATCCGCACCAGGAACCAAGCTGGGCAAAAATTAACATGACACAATGACAAATACTGCACAGTTTCACTTCTCTGAAATACCTAGAAGAAGCAAATTCAAAGAGACAGAAAAGCAGAATAGAAGATACCAGGGGCTGGGTGGGGGAAGGAGGATAATGGAGAATTATTACTTAAAGGGTGCTGAGTTTCTGTTTGGGGGTGATGAAAAATTTGGGAAATAGAGAGTGGTGATGGTTGTACAACAAAGAATGTAAATACCATCACTGGACTGTACACTTAAAAATGGCTAAAATGACCAATTTTATATTATATATATTTAACCTCACAGAAAAATTATTCTGTTGACAATGCAAGGGAGGTGGGACTGAAGCCTGAACGGGAAATAGCTGTGATGAGTGAATAGGAAGAGAGAGGAGAGAAATGAATTTCCAGGCATGAAATGCTCCAGAGCCATGTTTCTCCATTTTTAAGGGAGCAGACGATAATTTCCACCAGTAGCCAGGGAGGACTGAGGTTTTCAATTTTCCTCCCATGGTAGGAACGAAATTCAAAAGTTTAGTTCTGGTTCATTCATTTCACTCTCTGGTTAGAAAATTCCAGTGGCCTATTCTGGGTGAATGTTTTTGTCTTCCATGACAACTCTTCATGCATTTATCTCCAGGATCCAGACTGTTGTTGCAGAATTATCCATCTATTTGAATTTGACTATGTCTCGACCTTTCCATAATCTTCCATCACATACTTGGGCTTCAAACATTCTGCCTTTGAGGAGAGTCTGGTGTGTTTAAGTTGATCTATTCTGCAAGGAGTCAGATAGATGAGTTGGAAGCCCAGGTCAAAGATGGAGATACAGACGTGGGAACCACCAACCAACAGGGGACAATCTTAAAAATAAAGCAGGAAGGGGAAGTGGATGTGGCTCAAGTGATTGGGCTCCCATCTACTATATAGGAGGTCCAGGGTTCGATTTCTGGGGCCTCCTGGTGAAGGCAAGCTGGACCACATGGTGAACTGGCCTGAGCGGACTGCCGGCCCAAGCGGAGTGCTGACCTGCGTAGAGTGCTGGCCTGCACAGGAGAGCTGGCGCAGCAAGATGACACAACAAAAAGAGACACAGAGGAGAGACAATAAGAGATACAGCAGACCAGGGAGCTGAGGTGGTGCAAGAGATTGAGTGCCTCTCTTCCACTCTGGAAGATCCCAGGATCTGTTCCTGGTGCCACCTAAAGAAAAGACAAGCAGACACAGAAGAACACACAGCGAATGGATACAGAGAGCAGACAACAGGGGGTGGGGAGAAATAAATAAATAAATCTTTAAAATAAATAAATAAAGCAGGAAGGGGAAGGAGGGAGAACAAAAGAGAAGTGTATCTATTAGAGAGGCACCAGGTGAGCCAAGAAAGAACAGTGCTGGATGCGCAAGCACCATGGTCAAAAGAATCCAACGTGAAAGAGGCTGGGTAAGGAGGGTGGGAGTCACTGACAACTTTTGTCAGAGCAGGTTCAAAGGAGTGGTAGGGAGAATAGAAGCCAGCTTGCGAGGAGGAGAAAAGGAAATGAAGGCATAATGTGGACGTTTAGTCAAAGAGCACAGATGCAAAGAGGCCAGGGAGAGGGTCTGGGCTAGGAGAGGAGAGGTGGGTAGAGGCAGACGCAGCCATTTTTATAAAAGAAGAGGAACTTGAATATGTTCATAGTAATTGTGGTAGATTGAGTTATAGACCTCTGAAAAAAAAACAGGTTCTTAATCTTAATCCCATTCCTTTTGGGTGTGAACCCATTGCAAATAGGACCTTTTGAAAATGTTATTTTTAGTTAAGGTGTGGCCCAACTGAATCAGGATGAGTATTAATCCTATTACTGGAGGCTTTATAGAGAGAAAGCCACAGGGAAGAGCCCAAAGTCAGTGGGAAACCAGAAGAGGAGGGAGCGGCCATCACCACCTGACAGGAAAGCCAAGGAACCCAAGGATTTCTGGCCAACCCGAACGCACCAGTCTCAGGAGCAATGGCCTCCGAAACTGTGAGACAATGAATTCCCAGTTGTTCCAACCAAGCCCATGTGCGTTATTTGTCATAGCAGTCCAGAAACTAAGACAGTAATGGAGCGTGAAATAGAGCGAGAAGAGAATTTTCAGGTCAAGGGGCTGGAGGAGAAAGGAAGGTTCCTGAGTACAGGTAAAGGTTTGTCTTGAGGAGGGGTGTGATGGAAGGTCTGGGGTGATGAAGGTGAGAGGAGGTCAGGAGCTGACTTTTTGACCCAGGATTCAGGGGGCTCTGAGACTGGGAGAGGATGGAGGGATTGTGGTGCCGGAAGACTCAAGGAGGCCAAAGGGCAGGTAGGACAGCATGAGGCTGTGACAGGGCCCTGGGCGCAGGAGGTGGAGGAGAGAGTGGGAACATAAAAGTACTTCGGGGGGAAAAAAAAAAAAAGCACTTCGGGGTCCACGCTGAGGGATGAAAACGCACCGGGTGTGGCATGGGTGGGCCTGAGTGGATTTAGGGGTCCTGGAAGACAATGAGAAAGAAGGGGCAGATATATCAATCACATCTGCCAAAGGGCATCAGCAGGTCCTGAGGTCATCAGTGAAGCCGAGAAGGTGGCTTACCGGCCATTAGACAACAGCAAGAGGGAGGGGACAGGATGGGACGCCTGGAGGGACCGTCCAGAAATGAGCACTGAGGGGTAGCAGTTTGGGAGGAGCGATAGGTTTCTCAGACAATTACTCACCGTTAATCTAGGTTCACACTCTAAAATTACACCACAGGGTGTGTCACTAGCCAGAGTCACGCTGCACTATGGGACAGGAGGATCAGGCTCATCTTTCTCGGAGGGGACGCCGTATCAGCCTGCAGAGAAAGCTCCTCTTTCTAGAGGCTCGAACTTTGAATGCAAGCAGAAATAGCCCTTAACCAGAATCAGTTTACAGGTGTGTTGCCTGAAAATAAACTGCCTTGATTCCAAGGTCTTCTCTGCCATAAAGTTGGATGAGAAATATCTATGACACTGCCATTATCTTGGGGTATATACCCACCTCCCAGGAGGACAAGGACAGGACATTTTCTGAGATTGGGAAACATGCACGCCTGCCACCACCAGTGAAAGTATTTTTCACCTTCCTTGAAAGGCACTGACAAAAGCCCAGGGCCAAAAGCCTTCAACGGAGTGAAATTTCAATCCACGGTGAAGGGGAAACACTTGTCACAAGGGGTGAAACTGCGCCACCTCAATAGAACGTGTAATGCACACCAAAGGCAGGTGACCTCCTTAACCTGAAAGCTTTATTAAGTTTCTTAATCAGCAAAAAGGCAGATTCTTAGTTTTATCAGCACAGTGGCTCTGTTAAAAACTCCCAGCAGCACCCCATCCCTCTGTGGTTAGAGCTCATCATTAGGCTCAGAAGGGATGGTTTTAGAGAACCAAAAACACTTTTCCTAAGGAGTTGACACAAAGTCCGTTCAAACTGACAGTCTTCCAAAGATAAGGCAATAAACAGTAAACCATACTCATGCCCAGACCCTATAAAGTAACCCATGGTAAGATATAATACAATTACAGGGGCTCGACTGTGTTGTCAGCTTGAATAGAAAAGATAAAATGTATATATATTTGAATGTGGGTAAAAGGGGAGGTTTATATACATGTTGTTAGAATAAATGAAAAAAAAAAAATCCACATAACTGCACAACACAACACAACACAATTGTAACGAATGTTCCACACCAATGCCAGGTGTTAATAACTGGGTGGCATATAGGGTGAGTTGATTTTTCCAACAACCCACCACTTTCCTAATAAAATAAAAATGAGAAAAATACCTACCGATATAGCAAGTGTAACAGCATCCAGCTCGACTTTGCCGAGATGTCCACAGAAAATGGAGCTGACGACACTAATGAGGAAAATCATCAGCTGTGCAAGGAACTGCCGAGGGAAAATAAAGGGGCGCGTGAGCGGCCAGAGGGCCTGCACTAACCCTCCTGAGGGGCCCCAGGGGCGAACCCGGAAAGCCTAGGAAGGGTTTTTGTAAAACCCCTCAACCCAGGGGGGGTGCCCTTGCTTAGCCCGGGGTGCTGGGAGTTCCCGCTGCGCTGCGGGTGAGTGACCTCGGATGTGACCTCGGAGGTGGAAAGCGCCCCTGGCACCCAGCGCGCGCAGGGACCGCCCGGCGCCCCGCACCGCGAGGGCCGGGAGGGGGCGTCCCCGGGGGGTGCGGGACGGCGCGGACTCACCACGGGGCCCGCGAGCGCCACCAGCCCGGCCACCTCCCGCCGCACGTCGGGCGGCAGCGTGCCCCGCAGCCTCCGCAGGTGGCGGCGCCAGCGGGGAGCGGCCGGCAGGGCCGGGGGGCGGCCCGCGGGGGTCTCGGCGTCAGGCGTCTCCGTGGCGGGGACCTCCACGTCGGGGGTCTCGGCGTCAGGCTCCATGCCGGTGCTGGGAGAGGGATGCGCTCCGGGCACGGGGTGGCGCCCGCGGTGGGTGGGGGGTGCGCTCTGGGACCCAAGGCCGCCACCCCCGCCCCCGCCCCCGTGCGCGCTGCCGCCAACCGTCGCCGCCGGCAGCACCCGTGGGCGGGGGGAACCCCTGGGAGGCGACAAGGGAGGGGAGCAGGGCTCCGCGCTAAGGTTTTTCTCAGGAGAATGTCTAGCTGGGCCCTGGTTTGAGGGGCGCTTAAGTGTGGGGGAAGTTACTAATGGGCCCCTCCACGCCCCCAGAGCACGTCCTGGGACGTTTCTTTCCTTTGCCTTGGTTAAGGGTCGTGCTTGGGAATACCGTTACTCCCCCGGGGGAGTCCCCGGTCCTCGGCTTTGCGCAGCCCACCCCACCCCTGCGGGGGGAGGAGCGCCTCGGGCCCTCGGCCACTGGGCCCTACCAGTTGGGGCTCCCACCTGGTGTGGGGGGGATGGGAGGAACCTCTAGTGGGGAAGGGGTGTCTGCTGGAGAGAGGAATGGCGGGGGGGGGGGGGATAAAGGAAGGGTTGGGGGCACAGCTGTGGCCTCTAGAGCCACATTCAAGGCAAGCCTTTATCTCTGTCCCTTGGAGCCCCAGGGAAAGAGGTCTCCTCTCTTTCACGACCCTGTTAGAAGGAAGCTCTGAGGGGGGGAGATGACAAAGGTGAACCCTGGCCCAAATCTGCACTTGGGAGTGTTGTGTGTGTTTAACTCGCAGCCGGCTAAATTTTTCTGAAAGCCAAAACGTTCCTTCCCAATGTATGGTTAGTATTCACTAACATTTATGGTTAGTATAAATACACATTTATAAACCACGGACTGGCAGGAACTTCCAAATTACATCTGCACAGCCACACAGTTGTCAAACGTGGTTCGGCACTTGTTGCAGGTTGAGGGCAGGGTGCCTCCTGTCCCCCAGTTGTTTATCATCAGTGTTGGCTTTTCCCGGCAAAGGCACGGCTGGGTTTTTGCATCCATCCCCAGCACCCGTGGACTGTATATGTACTTAGGCTTGCTGAATTAGCACTTATTTGGGAAGGCTGATTTGAACTACAATTACTCTTTAATATAAGGCTTTATTTAAACTGCATCATCAGTGACTGTTTACATTTTCACAGCTCCAAAGGCTTCACAACAGTTTTCTAAGGCTGAGAAGTGGGGCAGGTTAGTATAGGAAAGAGGGACGTCAGGTAGGACACAGCAGAAAAGATGGCCATGAGACACCAACCGGAGACCCTGACCATGAGGGTCCATTTGTAACTCTTTCCGGGGTCAAGGGGAAACCGGAATAACTCCTAACAGGCCTCCCCATTGGCCCTGGATACCTCCAAACAAAAACCCTCCTCCCATTGGTCCCCCAAGAGCTGGGGGGTGGGGTGGGGTGGGGTGGGGTGGGTCAGAACAGCAAACAGCTGAGGCCCCACCCCAACATGGGGAAAGGGGAGGAGGTAAGGTCTTAAAAAGGGTTAACCTTGCAGCCCCACGTGTGGTTCACCTTGTAGCAAGCTTGCACCGTCTAGGGTTGTGTACCATCTCCTTAATAAAATCTTTACTCCCTTGCCTACCCTATGGAGTGTCCTTAAATTCCTTTACATGACACAGCAAAGAACCTAGAAGCCCAGAACCCAGAGCGTTTGGCTAACAGAAGGGGGAGCATTCATTAAATAAATCCCTGGCTTTCTGAGCCTGGGACCACTGGAAGCCTTCTGGATATGCTATGTCCACCCCCCAAAAGCTTGGCCTTTTTTTAGACAAAGGCTAAACAAAACAGAAGATTAACAGGATGCCAGCCTCTCTTCTCCTTGCCCAGCATCCTCTTCTCCCTTTCAGCTGCCTTCCAACTTTCTAGAGCCTTCCCTCCATCAAACAAGAAGAGCTCTAGCTTCTTCCTATAGTCTGGCCAGGTGAGTTAGTTCTTCAAACCCTCTCTCTGGAATGCCCGCCACGCTAGGAAAATGAAGTCACGTAGCAAGTGGCTCCATCATCTTCATGCCTCTGCCAAGCCAAGGCTGTCCAAACAGACTTTAAGACAAGCCCTTAGCAGATGCTCAGAAGTGCCACCTGACTGTTCCTAAGAATCTCTCTCTCCCCTTTCTGTTTCTTAGCATTTCCAGTGCCCAAGATCTGACCTCCAAGTGAATATTGATAAATGCCATTTATCCACTGAACAATAAGGTACAAGAAAAGACATACTGTGAAATAGATGAGGAATTCAGGCTTTAAAACTCCGCAAGCACTTAGTACATGGGTTTGGGTCTGTATGGTAATGAATGTGGCCTCCAAAAAGAGGTCTTGGCCTTTGTCCTGGCTCCTGGCGGGTGGAGAGGGGAGCGGGCGGACTCTTAAATATTTGGAATTATCCTTGTCATTCACCATTCAGGAAGCCTTAGGGGGAATAGGGGGTTGGCCAAGCCAGGAATCACGGATTAGGGAGTTGGGAAGGGGATACTGAAGATTGAGCTCAACTGCGCAAAAACTGATTCCATCACCCGTGCCTCCCTAATGGAACCCCAATAAAACTCTTGGGCACTGAAGCTCCAGAGAGCTTACACCATTGATAATACAGAGCCACATGCCTAGAGGGTGCCATGTTCTGACTCCATGGAAAGAGGACACAGAGCTTCACACAAGCTTCACACGAGCCCTCCCAGACCTCACTCTAGATGTCTCTTCTTCTGGCTTCTGATTTGTAGCCCTTTTTGCTATAATTAAATGGTCATCAGAAGTATTGCACTTTCCTGAGCTCTGTGGGTCATTCTAGTGAATTACTGAACCCACGAGCCACACGGGAAACCTGGAAGTTGTAGCAATTGGTTAGAAGCAAGGGTTAGAAGCAAGGGTAGCCCTGGGGGCCCCCCCAATTTGCAGCTGGTGCCTGAATGAGGGCTTCCCTGGGTGGGGAAGTGCCCTTAACCTGTGCAGTCTGACATAGCTCCAGGTATTAGAAAATTGAATTGCGGTGTATGTAGTTCATGGCAGAATTTACTGAGGTCAGTTGCAGTGTCTACAAAAAAAACAGTATGCATTAAAATGGTTCATTTTATGTAACATGAATTTCACTTCCATTTTTTTTAAAGGAAAGAAATAAAAAAAAACAGTAAACAGAGGATATATTAAAGCTATAGATAAATGCAGCCAGCCACGGTGGGCCTTGGTTGAAATCCTCGTGGATGAATCATTACCCTAAAGTAATCTTTTCGACGTTAACTTGGACCGTAAAATAGTTTCCTTCATGAGGAAAATATATCTTTGAATTCCCAGTTCTTGAAATCCATGGATACAACCGGATTATGTTAACTGAAAAGGAATGGCCACTATTGGGCCAACGAATTATTGGTTTGTATGTTCAAAAGAACTTTGCCCTATTTTCTCTCTGTCTCTATCTCTCACTACATCACTGAATTCTTACATATAATCTCACTAAAATCCCCACCAGCAAGACTAAACTGACTGCCAGGAGCAGGAGCCCTCGCCTAAGGACCAGCTGTCTCACAGACAGCTCAGGCCTGTCCTTGGGACGGACGGGGAGAGGTTCTTCTCGGTGCATCTGCAGCTCCAACTGGGACTCGTCCTTTTTTTCAGCATCTCTAGGGAAAATTCCTCCAGGGTTTTCGGGGCCCACTGGGGGGAGAAAAGGAACTCAGTTAGTAGCTAAAAAAAAATTTTTTTCTCATCTGCATAAAAGGTGATGCCTATGTGCTAACAGCCAAGATGAGGGTAACTCAGGAAGCAATTGCTACAGTGAGTAACAAATCACGTTCAAAGTGTTGACTGAAACCCTACTGTCTGTTGTCAGCTGGGGTGCCCCAGGAAGCTCTTCCCCAAGAACTTGAGAAATAAAACAAAAAAGAGGGAAGTGGATGTAGCTCAAGCGATTGGGCTCCCATCTACCATATGGGAGGTCCAGGGTTCGGCTGGTGAAGGCAAGCCGGCCTGCGTGGCAAGCTGGCCCACACGGAGAGCTGGTGCAGCAAGATGACACAATAAAAAAGAGACGAAGAGACAAAAAGAGACAGAAGAGAGACAATAAGAGACACAGCACACAAGGGAGCTGAGCTGGCTCACCTCTCTCCGACTCTGGAGGGTCCCAGGATCGGTTTCCAGTGCCACCTAAAGAGAAGACAAGCAGACACAGAAGAACACACAGCAAATGGACAGAGAGAGCAGATAGCAAGCACAAAAACAATGGGGGCGGAATAAATAAATCTTTAAAAAAAACAAACCACAAAATAGAGGGATGTGGGTGTAGCTCGGTGGTTGAGTGCCTGCTTCCCATGTACGAGGTCCCGGGCTCAATCCCCAGTGCCTCCTTTAAAAAATAAAATAAAATAAAATAGTGTCTCAATGGCTAAGAGATTTAAAATGGAGTCAGGAGGTCATTCTAGAGATTACTCTTAAGCAAAGAGCAGCCAGATATCACAAACTGCTAAAATAAGCAAAGCCTCAAACAGTGTTCCTCAAAACCCCAAGGTCATCCAGACACCATAAAACAAACCGCAAGAGAAAGGACTCAATTTACTATCTAACCTGAAGGACAACTGCATTATCCACCAAATAGCCACCAACCACAAACAACTTGGCTAATCTTTTTTTAAAAAACCCTTGGGGAGCAGATGTAATTCAAGTGGTTGAGTGCCTGTTTTCCATGTACCAGGTCCCAGGTAAACAGACCAATGCCAAACCTTTGATAGTAATGCTTATACTTATGAACCTTGTTCTTGTAAAATTTTAACTTAGCCTAATAATAACTATTGCCTAAGAGTTACCTCCTGAAAACCTCCTTGTTACAAACATGGCCTCTCTCTAAGCCAAACTCAGCAAATAAACTCACTACCTTACCCCTAGTGTGGGACATGACTCCCAGGGATGAGCCTCCCTGGCACTGAGAGATCAGTACCAACCACCAACCACCAACGCATTTGGAAAAAGACCTTGATCAAAAGGGGGAAACATTAAATACAAAAGAGTTTTTACAGCTAAGAGATCTCAACATGAGTCAGGAGGGCGTTTCAAAGGTTATGCTTATGCACATCTCAGGCAGATATCACTAAATTCTACTGTGAACAAAGCATCAAATAGGGGTGCTCCTGAGGGCTCTAGAGACATCCAGACACTGTAGGCAAGGCACACAACCCCATGAAATCAGCACCCTGCTGGCGGACCTTACCTGGGAATATATTTCCCTATTTCCCCAATGTAACAGAGTTAGATTCATTTATAATTTCCTTACACATGATTCTTCTACCCATTTTATTTGAACCTATACACGTTAAATCTATGTCCCAGAGACCTAAATATTCAGTCTGTTCATATGCTGGTTGAGCCCTGAGCCTCAACAGAGTTGCAACCCCTACTCCCCAGTTTATTGGACTCACCTAGGACAACTAACAAAATGATGATAATGGACAACCCCCATCCCAAAGAACAAAGAGTATCTACAACTGCAAGCAAAGAATTTCCTTCCATCTGCCCCTTAAGATCTAAGCTCCTCCCAATTTGAAGCAGAGTGGGCATCACCATCCCCAAATCTTTAAGACAAAGGAATGAACAAGCATAAGAGGGGAATGCAATCATGGACCAAAGTAGCTTATTATTATTGTAGTAATAAAAGAACTTGTAATATTGATCTAAAGATGGTGATTACCAGAGGTTCTGAGGGGAGGGGGAGGGAAGAATAGGTGGAACATGGGGTATTTTGGGGACACTGGAGTAGCTCTGAATGATATTGCAATGACAGATACAAGCCATTATACATTTTGTCAAACCCTATAAAACTGTACAGTGCAAAGTATAAACCATAATGTAAACTATAGACCAATGCTTCAACATTTGTTCATAAATTTTAACAACTGAACCACAATAATATAAGATGTTATTAATAGGGGAAAATGTGGGAAGGAGAGGGGATTGGGTATATGGGAATCCCCTATACTTTTAAAAAATATATATATATATATATATATTTTGTTTTTAAAAGAGACTTAGATTACATAAAATGTTACATAAAAAAATACAAGGAATTCCCATATGCCCCACTCCCCAGACCTCCCACTTTTCCCCATATTAACAACTTCTTTCATTAGTGTGGTACATTCATTGCAATTGATGAACACATTTTGGAGCATTGACACTAAGCATGGACTATAGTTTACATTGTAGTTTACACTCTTTCCCACTTAATTCTGTAGGTTATGGCAGGATATGTAATGGCCTGTCTCTGTCACCGCAATGTCATCCAGGTCCATTCCAAGTCCTGAAAATACCCCCATATTACACCTCTTTTTCCCTCTCCCTGACTTCAGCACCTCCCGTGGCCACTGTCTCCACATAAGTGATATCATTTCTCCCATTGCTAGAATCACAAAAAGTCTATAGTAGAATACCAGTAAGTCTACTCTAGTCCATATTTTATTTACCAATCCTGAGGATTCTGGGATGGTGATGCCCACTCTATCTCTAATTGAGAGGAGACTTTGATCCCATGTGGCTGATGGATGGGACTCTCTTGCTTGCAGTTGTAGACCCCTATACTTTTGATGTAACTTTTATGTAATCTAAAACTTCTCTAAAAATAAAGTTTATTATATGGAAAGATTCCTTAAATGACTTTTCAAAATGAAGAACTACTGACAAAACTGAGGCATTTACACTAGCTAAGGAACTTCCCAAGTTCATAAGGTCATCCCTGAAGTTTTCCCCCCAAATTATTGATCGGAGAAAAATCCAACAATGTACCCAGAAACTATTCAGTAAGCCCATGTATGAATATAATAACAGGCCCAGAAAAAAAAACAACTTTAAACAACTCTCAGGTCTATTATGAACTCCAAAACCTCTACCCTATTTAATTTTACTTTTGTTAATGGCCTTTCAGAAGAACTGAGCACTATTCTAAAACGTACACAACTAAAATGGGCTACCATGGAATTTAATGGTTTACTAAATCTTACAGATCAATTAGATCACACCTTTAAAAAAGGCTGGGAAGGAAAAAAAAAAAGAAATCCTTCCAAACTAAAACAGTGCAAACACAATTAGCAGAAACCATGAGTTTCCAATTACAGTCCGCATGCACACACACACACACACATACACAACCATGCTTTCCACCTTCTAGGAAAACAAGATGCCTTTCAAAGACTGCTAAGGCTGCCCTGGGAGAGGCAGTGGTTTTTCCAATTGTTCATGTCACATCTTTAGGGGAAACAGATCTGATAATTGGGAATGAGGGTATATGGGCTCTAATAGGTACTGAAGCCAGCTTCTCTGTCTTTACAAGGCATTCATCAATTTTATTTATTTATTTATTTATTTATTGAGGTACCAGGGCCAGGAATTGAACCTGGGACCTTGTATGTGGGAAGCTGTTGCTCAATCACTGAGCCACAAGGGCTACCCTGAGTGGTTTTTTTTTTTTTTTTTTTTCATTTGTTTACTTGTTGCTTGTTTTATGTTTTGTTTTTAAGAGGCACTGGGGACCGAACCTGGGACCTCCCATGTGGGAAGCTCAACCGCTTGAGCCACATCTGCTCCTCTCATCAATTTTTTTTATTAGTCCCTCTGCCCCAATTCACCTTCTTTGACCTTAACCAAAATCCAAAGCCTTCTAACTTTTCCTCCTTCTAAAACCAAATGTCAAGAGAATTTTTTTAAGGCCTTGCAGGATATTGTAGAAATTGAATTCCTAATTTTTCTTTGATGGCTCAACCTTTATATGCCTTGTTTAAAGCTGAACAAATTGAGCCCCTTATTTGGAATGAAAGTAGTCAAAATTTCTTCAAGGAAATAAAGCATAGTTTGTCCTGCTCTGGAATATCCTAATTACACATTCCTTTTTTTTTTTTTTTTAGGAGGCACCGGGGATTGAACCCAGGACCTTGTACATGGGAAGCAGGTGCTTAACCACTGAGCTACACCTACTCCCCAACATTACCCTTTTTGTCCCTCTTTGTCCATGAATGAGAAGGGAACGCCTTAGGTTTCCTTGCACAAAAGCATAGAGACCAACATAAATCTCTAGGATACTGTAGCCAGCAATTAGATGCTGTAGCCAAGGGACACCCCGTTCCAGGAGGTCTGATGCTGGGACAGCAAAACTTTTAGAATCAATTGAAGAATTAATTATGGGCTCTCCCCTTAACTATTTAAGTCCCTCGTTCTTTTGAAGCCCTCTCTACCAATAGATAAACTTCTTACAAAATTCTCCTTTTCCTTCCCAATGCCTCTTTTGTTCCTTGTCACAACTTTACTTCCTCCTGTTTCTGAGGAAACTCCTCAGGACTGCATAGCTTTAACTGAGTAACTACTAACCCCTTGACTAGATTTACAAGAAAGCCCAATTGACAATTCAGGTGTTACCTGATGTGGAGCTGGTTTCCACCTTAAAGATAACTCAAGTGGAAGCGGATGTGGCTCAAGAGATTGGGCTCCCATCTACTATACGGGAGGCCCTGGGTTCAATTCCCGGGGCCTTCTGGTGAAAGCAAGCTGGCCCGCGCCGTGAAGAGCTGGCACAGCAAGATGATGCAACAAAGGGGGATGCAGAGGAGAGACAGTGAGAGATGCAGTGGACCAGGGAGATGAGGTGGCTCAAGCAATTGAGTGCCTCTCTCCTACACCAGAGGTCCCAGGCTCGGGACCTCCTAAAAAAAAAAAAGAGAGAGAGAAAGACGAGAAGAAAAGACAAGCAGATACGGAAAGAACACACAGCAAATGGACACAGAGAGTAGACAGCAAGTGCAAACAACAAGGGTGGGGGGAGATAACTCAAGAATCTATTGTGTTGGACTAAATACAAAGAACAAGCATATGGAGTTAAAACCTAGAGTATAGGCTACTAGGAGCTAGGATGAGGACTGAGAAGGGGAACTAATGCTTAATGTATGGAGAATTTTCAATTAGCTTGACTGTAAAGTGTGGAAATGGATAGAGTTGATGGAAGTACACTAGAGTGAATATAACTAATACGGCTGGTTTATAAATGGGATTGTGGCTGAAAGGGGAAGTTTAGGGACAGAAATGTCAATTGAAAGAAAGCTAAAGAATAATCTAGGGCAGGGGTTCTTAACCAGGGGTCTGTGTGCTTGAATTGAAATTCAAAAAAACATTATTGGGCGGCTGTGGCTCAACTGGTTGGACGTCTGTCTCCCATATGGAGGGACCTGGGTTCGATCCCCGGGACCTCCCGGTAAAATAAAATAAATAAATAAATAAAAATAAAAATAAATAAAAAATAAAAACATTATTCTCGTGGGGACGTGTTGGTGCGGGTGTGATATATTTATTAAATAATACACAGTATAGTGTGGGCTTAGTAAGGGGTCCGTGGTTTTTACCTGACTGGCAAAGGGGTTCATGGAACAAAAAAGGTTAAGGACCCCTGATCTAGGGACTGAATAACATAGTGAACCCAGAGGTGGGCGAGGATTGTGGTTAATAATACAAATACAAGAATATTCATGTATGAACTAAAACAAATGTACATCACTATTACAAGGTGGTAAGAATATGGTGATGCATGGGAAAAATACAATTAATTTAACTTATGGACTATAGTTAACAGCAATACTGTAATATTCTTCCATCAGTGTCAAAGAAGGTACTAATCAATGCTAAGGGTCAATAATAGGGGGTATGGGACTTTTTCTTTTGGACTAAGGAAAATATTCAAAAATGTACTGAGGTAATGACTGTATAACTATATGATGAAAGTGAAAGCCACTGAGTGTACACTTTGGATAAATGGTACAAGGCATGGGACTGTATAACACAATGGACCATGTAGTGGAAGATGGACTGTGGTTAAAGTACAAATATGAGCATGTTCTCTCACAAACTCTAACAAATGTATAATATTAATACACGGTGTTAATAATCAGGGGAATATGGAAAAAATATACCAATGGAAGCTATGGACCATAGCTAGTGGTAATAGTCCGATGATGTTATTTCATAATCTGTAACAAATGTAAGATGTTGGTGGAGGGATGTTGTGTGGGAATTCTGCACATTATGCCTGATTGTTTTGTAAGCTCACAACTTCTCTAATAAAAAAATTAAACAGCTTAAAAAAATCTATCCTGTTGGATTTGCTATTACCTCTAACCATGAGATCATAAAGGAAATTTCCTTACTAAAGCTACTTCAGTCCAGCAAACTGACATTTTTACCCTCACAAAAACCTGTATACATTCTGAAAGATAAAACAACAACTATAGACACTGATATTTGGTATGTCTTTGGGGTTATTAATGATTTGGAGATGTTAAGGAAACAAAATGGGTTTTTGTTTGTTTGTTTTTTTAACCTCTGTCTTAGTTTGCCAAATGGCTGCCGATGCAAAGTACCAGAAATGGGTTGACTTTATATAATGGGAAATTTATTTGGGTAAAAGTTTACAGTTATGAGGCCATGAAATGTCCAAAGCAAGGCACCAGCAGAGATGCTTTCTCACCAAAGTCAGCTACTGGTGATCTGGGCATCCTGCCATGTGGCAAAGATGGCAGCCAACCTCTGCCTTCTCCTCCAGAACCTACTGTCTCCCAGAGCTCAGCTGAGGGCGGCCAGGCATAGGGCTCTTCTCTTTCCAGGCCTCCTTTCTCAGTCTCGGCTGCTCCAGTTTCTTCCCAAGCTCAGCTGTGAGCTAGCAAGCATATAGCTCATCTCTCCCTGGGCCTCAGAGCCTCTCAGGGCTTCTCTGTTTTCCTGTAGTCCTCTCTTTCACATGACAGGATCAATAAAATATGGTGGCTCCCTTTTTCTCTGTGTGTCTCTTTCTGTCTCCATTTCTATCAGCTCCAGTAAGAGGGCAGATACTCAACCTGAGTCACACCCCACTGACGTCTAATCAAAAGGCTCTCACACCCACAAGAATGGATTCGTTCAAAAACATAATCTTTCTCTTTTTGGGATTCACAGAAGAACTTCAAACTGTCATAACCTCCAATGGAGGAAAAATAATTTTTTAAAAAACAGATCTTATGTTATGGAATTGCTAGGTGTTATACGGTTACCAAAGGTTTTGGTGATAAATAAAATTTCTGGTCATTCTCAGGGAAATATGGAGGAAAGCACTGGCAACCACATGACAGATAGAGCTGCAAAAAGTACAGCTACAAATTTTAATCCTATTCCTGTTTCTATAATAACTTTTGAACCAAATAACTCTATTGGAAACATAAAAAATTTACTCCTTGCTGCTCAACAAAATGTTCCTCCTCAGGAGATTAAAAAAAAAAAATAGGAAAAACACTGGCTGCGTTTATAAACCTGCAATTAAATCATGGGTTAGCCCTAATGGTAAAACAGCCTTCCCTACATACCTCCAGGAAACAGTTTTGGAAATGATTGATAATAGGTATCATTGGAATACTGATAAAATGGTAAGCTGAGGCAAGCAATATTTCTGGAAACCATCCCCTAAAAGGGTTATGAAAATCTACTACAATTGTTTAATTTGTCCCAAGCATTACCCAGAAAAACCTTTCCATAGCTCTCAAAGGCATGTTCCCTTATCTACTGCACCTTTTGAAATTTGGCAGTTGGACTTTATTCAACTCCCATCCCATGGCTATGAATATGTTTTAATCATGATTTGTATGTACTCCTATTTGGACTGAAGCCTTTCCCCTGTAGATATGCTATTACCGCTACCATCACAAAGGTATTATTTTTTTAAAATTCCAAATTGGGAAATTCCTTCAGTACTTCACAGTGACCGAGGAACCCACTTTACAGGACCAATTATGCAAAATATGGCCTATTTTGCAACATTTTCATTGTGCCTATCACCCCCAATCCTCGGGATTAATAGAAAGAGCAAATGGTCTAATTAAAACTCTGTAACGTGGAATCCCTCAATCTACCCTAGCCAAAAGCCTTACCTATAGTCTTACTAAATCTAAAATTCACTCTTTTTAGAAAACACAAGTTAGCCCCATTTGAAATTATAATAGAGAGACCTATAAAAAATAAACTCTGGGGAGCGAGTGTAGTTCAGTGGTTGAGCACCCCTTTACACATATGAGGTCCTGGGTTCAATCCCCGGTACCTCCTAAAAATAAATAAATAAATAAATAAATAAATAAGCTCTGGAATATATAAGCTCTGCCTCATAAAAGGAAATATGCTAACCTATTGCCAGGAACTAAACAAAACCTTAAAGAAAATTGAAACTTTGGTAGAACAATCCTTTTATAGCATGCTCCCAGTAGATGAAGATATACCCCAATCTTCAGCCTGGTAACTCTCTATATTGGAAAAGACACCCCCATAAAGATGCACTCAACCTTGTTGGAAAAGGTCCCCATAAGGTACTTTTAACTAACCCATATGCAGCTAAATTAGAAAGTATTGATTCTTAGATTCATATTTCTCATTTAAAGAAAGCGCCCAGCCTTGCCTAGAAACTCATTCTTACTGGGGACCTAAAGCTCAAAATGACCAAGAATCAGAAGTAGATGGTGTGGCAGTTTGATATTATTTATTAATTCCAAAAAGAGATGTTGATTATGTTTGTAAAACTGGTCTGTTCCTCTAGGCATGTTACCCCTTTGATTGTATTAAATTCAGAAGTTTCACTTTTACTTCATTAGATCAAGATTAGGGCTTTGATTCGACTACATCATTAGGGCAATTCAGTTTGAGTCCCCACCCCCTTTGTGGGCTATAAAAACGGACAGTCACTCAAGTAGATACACAGAAGAACACAGAGGAAGAGAGACAGCTCCATAGACATGGCAGAGGCCCTGGAAAGAGAGATGAGCCCTACGCCAGCCTACAGCTGAGATGGGAAGATGCTGGAATGATGGAGCCTTAAGAGGGAAGAGAAGGCTGAACCCTCACAGACGTCGGCCACCATCTTGCTTCAATACATGGCAACAGAGTTTGGTAAGGAAGTAACCTTGAGTTGGACTCTTTAGGGCCTGGTAACTGTAAGCTTTTATTCCAAATAAATACCCTTTATAAAAGCCAACAGATTTCTGGTACTTTGCATCAGCACCCCTTTGGCTAATACAGACAGCATCTGATATAGGGATCCCAAGACCCGAGACCAGGCCTATACAGTTAATATTTATTGTTGATCTTAGGTTTAAGTCACCCAGAAGTAGATGGCATCTGTTATTAATGGCTAACCCAAAAACCAGGACAACACCTGATTTTTATCAGACTGAAATGAACTCAATGGCACTGCTATAATCTTCATTATTATCCTTGTAACAGTTGGGGAATTTGATGTAATTATGAATTCCAAAAATATAATTGAATCATGCTTGTAAACTGATCTGTTAATCTGGGCATGATTAGGTTAGGATTAGGGCATTGAGCCTCACCCCTTGGTGGGTGGGGAATTGAATATAAAAGGCAAGGCAAAGGAAAGTTGAAGCAGTTTTTTGAGAAGCAGTTTGATGTTGGAAAGAAGGCCCCAGGAGAAGAGAAGCAAGCCATTTGCCTGATCGTCTACAGCTGACCTTGTGGAGGAAACAGGAGCTAAACCCGGAGAGAAATGCTGCCCCAGGAAGAGAGGAACCCCAGAAGTCTGGACCCTGGCAAACGCCGGCAGCTGTCTTGCTCTAACACGTGGCAATGGACTGTAGTGAGAGAAGAAACTTAATGCTTTATGGCCTGGTATCTGTGAACTTCTACCCCAAATAAATACCCTTTATAAAAACCAACCCATTTTTGGTATTTCACATTAGCACCCCTTTGGCTAACTAATACAATCCTATTAGTTCTTTTATTCACGTTTTTTATTCCTCCCTCATCCCTTCTTTTGTACCCAGTCCATCTCCATCCCTCTCATAATAAATCCTACCTACCCCTTTTAAACTCCTCATTCTCACTCTTACCCTCTCTTCCTGGTCCCTTGTCATTCATCATCCTTTTCCCAGACATACAAAAGCTGCTGACCTAGGCAATCTATCAAATTGATAGGTCTATGCTAATTTAGACTCCATGGAAGGGCCACAGTTATTGGCCAGACCTACTGACACTTATTTAGTTGGTTAAATCTTAAATCTTGGGGAGACTAGATTCATAGCATATTTTCAAACCTTACTAATCCTTTTTCTTATTGTACTCACTATAATGTCTCTTAGTCATCTAATCTCCAGATTAACAGCCACAATTACTTCCCGAGTCATGCTAATGCACCATGCCCTCAAACTTATTTAACGCTTGCACTTATGAAACCTATTTCTGTAATGATGAAACAAAGCCTAATTATAATTAATGCCTAAGAGCCACCCCCTGAAAATTTCCTTGTTGCTCAAATGTAGCCCCTCTCTAAGCCAAACTCTGCAAATAAATTCCCTACCTCCCCCCATAAGTGAGACATGACTCCCAGGGATAAGCCTCCCTGGTGCCAAGGGATTAATACCAAATGCTGATCAGTGATGTTTTTGGAGAAAGATCTTGATCAAAAGGGGGAAATGTAAAAAGAAATAAAACAAAACAGAGTTACTTATGGCTAAGAGATTTAAAATGGAGTCAGGGGGTCATTCTGGAGATTACACTTAAGCAAAGAGCAGCCAGATATTACAAACTGTCAAAGTATGCAGAGGCTTAAGCAACAATGTTCCTCAAAACCCCAAGAACATTCAGGCACCATAAAACAAACCACAAGAGAAAGGACTCCGTTAACTACCTAACCTGAAGGACAATCGGAGTACCCACCAAAGAGCGACCAACCACAAACAACTTGTCTAATCTTTTTCTTTAAAAACCTTTCCTGGAAATGCCAAAATGGGACACAGTTTGGATTGCTACCTGAATCTCTGCTCCCCGAATTGCAATTCTAAAACCCCAAGTAAATGCCTCTGTTACCTTGCAGCTTCATTTGTTATTTCTCAACAAACAAAGTTGAGATACATAGGAAAAATTTTCACAGGGCCAACATCCATCTAATAAGCCCTTCAGAACAGAACAAAACAGGAACTAACTTATGACCATTTACAGAAGTGAAGAAAGCTGTGAATTTTTACCCTGAAAGGATCTACTGTAAAGTACAAGCAGGATAATAGCTCAGACTTAGTCTCATAGTATTTCCAAATAGTTAGAATAAGGAAAATATCCCAAACGCTTCCCAAGAGAAAAACAAAAGCAGATTGCCTAAAGGAACAAGAATAAGATGGACATCAGACTTCTTAAGTCCAGGTGGATATAAGGAAACAGAGTTTCCTTGCCTTCGGAGTCCTGAGAGAAAATAATGTTGAACCATAATCATACCAGCTCACACATACAAAATACTTTCTCTGAGCCACGCACTTTTCCTGGCACTTTGCATATGTTAGCTGACTTACCCTCACAGCAACAGTATGAGATCAAGACTTTTATTATCTGTGGTAGATTGAATCACGCACCCCAACAAACACATGTTCTTAATCTTAATCCACTGTCTGTGTGGATGTGAACCCCTAATAAACAGGACCTCTTAGAGATGTTATTTTGGAATTTAAGGAGTGGCCCAATTTATGGGCCTTAACAAGGTTGGGTCTTGAGCTGGCTGACTGGAGGCCTTTGAAAGAATCCCTGAAGTCACAGCAGCGAGAAAGGAGAGGATATGACCA
Organism: Tolypeutes matacus; assembly: GCA_026826555.1. Classification (NCBI taxonomy): domain Eukaryota; kingdom Metazoa; phylum Chordata; class Mammalia; order Cingulata; family Chlamyphoridae; genus Tolypeutes; species Tolypeutes matacus. The sequence continues at coordinate 2,183,927 of JAKSZT010054051.1, forward strand.
TGTTACGGGAGGGAGAGAGAAACCCAAGCTTCTCATAGCCAGCCCCAGAATGCTCCAGACTTTGGGGAGAAAGCATCACCTTGCCTTGATGTTGGACTTCTCCTAGCCTCAAAACCGTAAGCCAAAATATCCCCATCACTGAGGCCAAACCAGTTTGTGGTATTTCTGATGGCAGCCTGGCAAACGAAGACATTATCCCTGTTTTAAAAATAGTAGAAAACGTGGACCAACCCTACCTCTGAAATAATTTATAAAAGCCAGACAAAACAAATTTTTAAAATATCTTCTCAAAGGTATCAGAGCGCTAACAACATGACAAAGAATCTAGGGGAAGCTGGGAACCCAGAGAAGTGAGCAGGGCCTTTGGGGATGCTTCTGCCCTGAGTGTTCCCCATCTGGAACGCGTGGCCAAGAGGCTGAGCAGCGCCTCTGGGAGTGCAGTACTGACAATACCGAACTTCACCAGAGCCCCGTGGTCCTGGAAAACAGTGATGGATGAGAAATCCCCAAGCTTTGTGTTCTGGAAAAGAGCTACTACTGCCAGGAACACCCCCCCCCCCACCTTTCCCCATGTGACTTAGATAAGATTCACAGATAACCCCTCCAATGTTTACCTAGGACAAGACGAGACCTCAGAACCTCCAAATTCCCATTTCTGCCTCATAAATGCTTAGCTGACCTGCTTGGCCCCATTGATCAATCAGAACAAAATATTTGTCAACCAAACTTTGGTAAAGCTCCTCCCCTTGCCCTGGGTCCCTAAATTTTGGTCCATCCTCAGCTAGAGACAGCAGGCAACCCCTCTGCCCACCCCCCCACAAGAATAATCTGGTTTCTGATCTATTTCTGATCACGCCATCCTTTCATCCCACTTCCCCACACCCAGTTCTTTCTAACCTCATTTACTCCTCCCTATAAAAGAAAAACTTTTTGCCTAACCCTCGAGGAGTTTGCAGATCTTATGGGCAGAACATGCTCCCCACTGCAAGATCCCTTCCCTCTATTGCAATAATCCCCTTGAATAAAGTCTCCCCTTACCAAGTCCGGATTTATTTTTTATTTGACAGTACCTACCCTCTGCACTTTGAGATGCAGCCTTGAGGGGCTGTATCTATGAATTAAGGATGAAACCAGCACTTCACTGACTAAAGTCCACCTTTGGACCCATTGGATGGCATAGAAACCTCAATTTCTGAAATTTCCCTAGACTGCAAAATTGCCCTAGACTCCGTATCCAACAGAAGTGAAAGGAAACCCTCTCTATTAGGCCTCAAATTACTTTAACAAACAGTTTTTCAAATATAAAGTCTGAAAGACAATCAAAGACAACCAGTCACCCGAGGCTGGAGAACAAGAATAAGACATGGCAGGAACAACAGAAATGGGCCCTGGCTGTGATTTCATTGATCAAGCAATCATAAGGGGTTAAATCGTAAAAAAAGCAAGGAATTAGGGTGAGTACATGGGACCTAGAACAATGGGACGCAAGAAAAAACACAGTCATGATTGCATGGTGTTCATCAGAAGCAGTGGTTATGACGACACCACATTGAAAGCACATGCATGCTTTTCTGATGAAAAGCAGGGATTCCATCAAAACAAACACATCATTGTCAGTTGCCAAGATAGGTCAAAGCACAGGATCACCAAGCATCAGAAACACCTGGCAGATGCTCAGGTACCGCAAATAAGCTGAGGAATTGGCTACTCGTGGTCTTTAACCATCCGTAGCCATTATGCTCATGTGCAGAATTCAAGCAAATAAAAGTCAACGTACTTCATACAAAAACAGGCCACGGGCAAGATCTGACCCACCAGCCTTAGTCTACCAAGCCCTGCTTAAAAAAAAAAAAGTCAGTGTACTTCAAATTGGGGATCCCTTGACTTCACTAGCAAGTTAGCAATTGCTTCCAAAACTTGAGTGCCCTATGGTAAACGGGAGCTCCCAGCGGCAAATTGAGTTACATTCTGCAAATGGCACCTCCATTTCCACCTGGACGGGGTCTAGTCAAAGAGCTGAGGCATTCATATCAAACCTGGATAAAGTGGCTCCTGCGAGACAGCAGAATCCCCATCCGGCGCCATGCTAAGTTTCAAATTGGCATGGACTCGAGCCTAGAAAATGAAACTCAAAGTAAGTCCACAAGGTTTTATGACAGCGTTAAGAAAATATTTTCCCTGACTTGACCACCTAGTTTAGGAAAAGCCAAGCCCTTCTCCTAATTGACAGGTAAAGTTAACGTTTCTCTGGTTCACAGGTCTTGAATCATTTTTCATAAAGATTGAAATGGGGACATCCGTTAGGAAAAGTACAAGGTAAGGGAGAAGAGAGCGAACCAGATCATTTTGAATTCTCCCTTCTTTTTACTCCCTACCATCTATTTTCATACCCCACAGTGACCCTAGCAAGTTGAAGAGAAGGATGCACAAAAGTATCTTAATAAAATATTTTAGAATCATATAAAATAATATTAGGATGAAATTGATGACATCTCCCACCTTTCTCTCCAGTTCCAGTTCTTATCCTGAAATGGGCTTGTCAGACCCAAGACGACAGCCAAGCAGGGAATGAATGCAAGGCGGGGGGTGGGGGTGGGACAACGAATCTTGTATTTTTTTATTTGATGAATAAACAAAGGGGAATGGATAAATCCCGGGCCAGCTGGCCCTTCACATCAGAATTAAATCCAGTTTTGTTTTGTTTTGTTTTAAAATAAGAATATGAATGACAAAAGAGAGAAGAACCTTCTAAAATGACAGCAAGCTTGCCAGATCTGATCCTGCTTATTTTCTAGGAGAGGAACATTTACTGGCACAGTAGTGAGTGGAGTTACCTGTTGGCAGGCTTTTTTCCAATTTAGCTGAGCAATAAAGCCCAGAAAACACACAGCTTGGGAGACTGTACAGATGATCATCCCTGCCCACAGACCTAGACATAAAAAGAGTTAACCCAGGTTAATTCCATGGGAAACTGGCTGCCCCTGGAAAGCCTGTTTCTCCTCTCTCCCTTGTGTCAGCGGTGCCGAGCAGCTGCCTGCCTGGCTGAGGAGGGGCCTGCGGTGAGCCAGAGCCTTTCCACCTTGCTCTCCTTTATTTCCCAGAAGATTCTGGGAGGCCCAGAGCTACCAGAGCCACCTCCTGGAGCTCTGGATGTCAGGATGTTCAGAGGCCTTTGTGATCATAAATTTCCCAGGACAAACTACTTCTGCCATATTTTCATTAAAAAGGGGGAATAACATTTTTAAAATGCAGGAAATCACCCACCATATAAAGTAATAATGTTCCCTCCCACAGAGCTTCCAGCAGGACCTTATTTGTGTTGAGCACAAATTTTGCTGGGAAGCTTCCAGGATGGAGTTTCTACCTAGAGATGACTCAAGCACACAAGAGGAGACACAGCATAGAAATGGATGATGGGGACGAGGCTCTCAGGCACAGAGGAAGGCCCCAAACGATGAGGGGATTCAGGGATCAACAGTGGACTAATGAGAGACTCCAAAGGTCTAATGAAAGGCCTCTAGATTTGAGAAAGGGTTAAGGTGGCCAGACACTGTGCAAGGTTGACTAGCTCTGCTCCTCGGTACAAATCACCCTCATTATCTCACTTTCCAGGCCTTAGCCTGTTTTCTTAGAATCACAAATTTGATGATCACCTACAGCTCTTATAATAGACTAGTAAAAGTAAGCCACTGGCTTTCTCTTTCAAACCCAGTGTTCCAAAATCCATAGAAACTCTAAGCTCACCCTAACCATCTTAAACACAAACCATGACCGGCTCTCTCCAGCTGTAATTAGAAATGCATGAGTTAGACTTCTAGTCATTCCACTGTATACCATTTAAAAGATTTCTCTTTGACTCAGCCTAGGAACCCCAAAGCAGGATGTTTATCAGAATTCCCTGGGCCATGTCAGTTGGCTAGGAGACAAGACAGGGGCCCATAAATGTGAGTATTTCAAAAGGCTCCTGGAGAATTATGGTATGGATTATGATTTGCTGAGATTTAATCATGACTCTTAGCATTCTTGCTCTGCTGGACACTTTGTGTAGGTATACTGCATACCTTATCAGAGGTGACACAATACTCTAAGATAGGGGGTAACAGTAGTTGACTGCAGCCTTAGCAAAGTGTTCACCATCTCATCATTTGTTCTACGTGGTTCTATTTTTTTTTTCTTTTTTTTTTTTTAGGCAGTACCTGGGATTAAATCCAGGACCTTGTACATGGGAAGGAAGCACTCAACCACAAGCTACATCTGCTCCCCAGTGAGAGTTGGTTGGTTTGATTGTTTTTAGGAGGTACTGGAGCTCAAACCTGGGACTTCATGCATGTGAAGCAGGCACTCAACCACTTGAACTACATCTGCTCCCCTCTAAGTGATTCTTAAATCTATCTACTTTCCACATGGTAGGCCTGCCTTTGCTAAATGAATGAGTGGGCCTAGTACAGAACTTGGGATATAGCTGTAGCTACAGTTTTGAGTAGACTCATCTAATATTCCCATTGACTAGGCCACTGGCAAATCCAAAATATGAATAATGCCAGAAATTCAGCTAAATAATTTTCTGCACCACGGTGCAAGGCCAATGAACTTTGCATTGGCCACTCCATTATTTGAACATCTTCCCTATTTTTCATTAAAATATTATTGAGCTTGAGAAAAATGTGCAACATCATGGAACATCCTGCCCTGAAAGTCCACTCATGGTATCAGATGACTTCTCACTACCTCTGAGCCAGCCAAGTACTGATGGGTAGAGAGGAAACCAGGCACAAGTCAGTCACTGCTTCATCCAAAGATAATGGGTTCAAGTTTTAATATAATCACTTATTACCTGCTAGTATTTCCCAAGATATTATTTTAGAAATCAAAGGCAGGCAGTTATGGATTTCCCTGCTTTTTAAAAGATTAGCTCTGGTGATTTTGGATTACTGGGGATTAAGTTCTTTCCTCCGGCTCTAAACAGAGGATAAAGAGGGGTCACCCTGCCTTCCTTCAGTGCTGGTCATAGGTGTGACAACCCTTCCCCTTTCTGCCTTGCTGGACACACAGGGACGTTGCTCCAGGATGTCGACAGCTACTTTGGGTGCTTCCAGAAGTGTGGAAAAATCACTCCAGGGTTGACCCACCCTTCCTCACCCCACACACTCCAGGGGAACCAGCTCACCATGGTCCTCAGGCCAGCAGACATACTGAGTGTCACCAGACAAGGGGCAGCACTCAGAGAACAGAAAAGGATCCCCCACATAAGCTGTACCTCTGAATGCTTTTTCAGGGGCCCCTGCTGTCATCTCCTCTTTCTGCTCCCCACCCACCCACCACAACTATGGGTTATAGTTTATTTTTGTCATTATGCTTTAAATTTTTATTGTGGTTAGCATATATGCAACATAAAGTTTCCCAATTTACCACTTTCAATTATACAATTCAGTGGTGTTAATTACATTCACAATATTGTGCTACTGTCCATCATCAAAACTTTTCCCTCACCCCAAATGGAAACTCTGTACCCATTAAGCATGAACTCCCCATTCCCTACCCCGACCCCGGGAACCTATAATCTACATTCTGTCTCTAAATTTGCATAATCTAGCTATTCCGTTTAAGTGAGATCATATAATACTTGTCCTTTTGTGTCTGGTTTATTTCACTCAACACAATGTTTTTAAGGTTCATCCATGTTGTCACATGTATCAGGACTTCATTCCTTTTTAATGCTGAATAATATTCCATTGCACGTATCTATCATATTTTCTTTATCCATTCATCAGTTGATTGACACTTCTGCTGCTTTCATCTTTTGACAATTGTGAATAGTGCCTCTATGACCATGGGTATGCAAATATCTGTTCAAGTCACTGCTTTCAATTCTTTGGGGTTCATACCTAGAAGTAGGATTCCCAGGCCAAGTGGTAATTCTACACTTAACTTTCTGAGGAACTACTGGAATGTCACCTCCTCTTGAGAACTTGAACCAGGACAGGGAGATAACTAGAAAGGGCATCTTATTCTGCTCAAGTATGGTGGCATGGAAGACAATCCACATAGGCACAAAGGGTACGGACCTGTGGGTCCCACTCTCTCCCAGCTATCTCTGCCAACAAGGCACAGAACGAATATGAGAAAGCTCCAAAGCTGAAAAAAAAAAATTCTACAAGGCCTGACAGTCATTTCCTTGACCCATGAATAAGTAAACTCTAAGTGTTGATGGTTCAAACTTACCCATCACTCCAAGTTGCGCAGCAAACATCAGCGAAATCCCAGTGGGGAGGCCAACTGCATAATATCCAACGGCATTAACGATGGCTCCGACCTTCTGGTTTCCGCTTCCCCGCAGAATCCCGCCACATGTGCACTGGAAGGCAGAAAGCCTTCCTTCAGCGGGAACGTGGCTGATGCCTACCCAGTCCTCGGCCACCCTCAATGCTCCTCAAAGACTCTCGTTTCCCTAGCACTCACGATTCCACAGGATTCTGATTCAAAATCCATGATCATAGGCCAGTATTCTTGTCATTTGAATATAATAAAAAATATCCAGTATTACCACCGACTTACCTAGACCCTCTTCTCCATTTAAATGGGCCATCAGAAGGACAGAGATTATAAAAGAGCTGAAGGGCACACCACACAATACTTACAGCAAGACCTTCAAAGAGGTGAGAAACAGCATACATTGGAACCACCTGGGCCACCAGAGCAATGATTTCTCTGTTAGGGAAAGAAAGTGCATGGTAATTAGTAGGAGGCAGAGGAGGGAAAAGGAGACATACACAGCTGCCAGGGGTAAGAACCCAGCAGGGCTCAGCCTTCTGTATTTCAGTGACCTGTCTCACTCAGTGGGCCAATCCCCTAGTTGAAGACAATTCTACTTTTTCTTGGCTGTAGACGAAGCCATCTATGCATTGTATCTTAAGACTTTTGTAAAACATATACAGTCCATTTGGTCAAGGTAGACAATTCATTCCAGTGACTTGGTATCTCTTTCTTGTCCCCACCAAGATAAATTTTGGATTCTATTACCATCCTTCTTTTAACATGACTCCACAAGCCAAGTCTGCATGTATCTCTCATGTGTCCAAATGAAGCACAACAGAAGAAGAGAAAAGGTTCTCTCTATGGAACCAAAGTTGGCAAGCTATCAAGGCCATGGAATTTGCAGAATTATCTTTGGTTCTAGGAAAAGGGTTTTAGCCCCTAAAGCTAGATGCTTGGATTTTAATGCCTACTTACAGGGAGACTAGAAAAATGCTGCCAAATAACCTAGAGAGGCAAGAAATCCATAGAGTTTACTCACAATTAAACCTAGAACAAATATTGCCTGGCAAGAAATATTTGTTGAATTAATGAATAAATAAAAAATCTCACACTGAACAAGATGATAACCCACCAAAAGAAAAAGATACAGAAATACATTTATTTTATTCAAATTTTATTTTTTGAATAATAGATGCAAATGGTTAAGAGAAACTGAAACAGTAAGAAAAGGCATATTGAGAAAATTCTTACTTCTGCCCTTTCCCCAGTCCACCCCACTACCACCCTTATCCCCACCAGGTAACAATTCTTAGTATTTTCTCTATTTGTCAAGTGTTTAGGAAAATATAAGCAAATGGAATGATACATTCTTATTTCCCCCTCCAAACTCTAATATTTCATTTTATAGCATTCTCTGTATTAAGTTCTGCACCTTGTTTTTTTTTTCCACTGAAAAATACATTCTGGAGATCTTTCCTTATAGAGACCTTCTCCATTCTATTCTACAGCCATTTGCTATTCCCTTGTGTGCATGCGTGCGTGCGCACATGAATGCCGTACATTAATTCATCTCCAATGCAGATGGACAATTGGGGTGTTCCCAATCTTTTGCAATTACAGACAATGTTGCAATGAATTACTTTGTCTAAACATCATTTCTTCTATGTGCAGGTTTAACAAAAGAATAAGTTCCTTGAAGTGGGATCAAAAATAGGTGTATTTGTAATTTCGATAGATATTGTAAAATTGTGCTTTGCCCTCCCGTGGCAACATATGAAGATGCCTATTCCCCTAAAGCTTCACGTGTGCTAAACTCTTTGATTTTGGATTTTTTTCTAATCTGAGGGGTGACAAATGGTTTTTCACTGGTGGTTTATTTATTTATTCATTTTTACCGGGAGGTCCCGGGGATCGAACACGGGTCCCTCCATATGAGAGACGGACGCCCAACCAGTTGAGCCACATCCGACCCCTCACTGGTGGTTTAAACTTATATTCTCATATTATGGATGAGATTGAGCATCTTTTAATATGTTTAAAGAGTCATTTAGATTTATTTACCATGAATTGCTAGTTCATATCCTTTGACCATTTTTCATTGAGTAGTCGATTGTTTTCTTCTTGATTTCTCTAAGTGTTTTTTTTTTGTTTTTGTTTTTTGTGTGACATACCAAAAGACAAGTCATATTTATTTTACTCAAGCTTTCATATAATAAGTTGAATAAAATGATCCCCAGGTGAAGACATTATCAAAAAATGTTAACATTGTTTAATGTACCCCTTCATTGTCCAGAAGTAGAAAAAAAACTTATCTAAATGAAACAATAAGAGAATGACCATTCTTAGAGTGGGTTTAATTAGTACATGGAGGAAAAAAATCCATATAGGTTAGATATAAAATAATAATTGAACTTACTAATTTCCTACAGGGGTTGGGAATCCTGCTGATGTGTTGAAGTCTCCAAGACCTCTTAAGATCTGGGGATCATTCTCAGCAATTATAAAACAGCCAGAGGTACTCCCATAATTCACGGCCCCCTCCTTTTCCCTCAGCTATTTTAACTGCTGAGAGAGAGAGGATGGAACCAAAATACAATTTCCCCACTCCCAGACAGCATGACTGTCAGCACCAGTAGCTCATTGGGCAATCAGAATTCCAAAGCATCTCTATGCCCCAGTTGCCATCTAAATAGAAAAACAGTAAAAATAGCTTCGGGCGAGGCATTTAGGTTTTTTGCCTCCCAGAATCATAAAATACCTGGCTAGGAATAATTCCTACAGAGGAAACCCAAATATTCCTTCCAGAGAACAGAAGAACAAAGTGCAACATACTCTGCCTATCTCCCAGCCTCAGTATGACCTCAAAAATAAAGACTGGAGGAAATAACTTTACATCTATCATTGCCATGAACTCCAATTTCCTCAGAAAATCCAGGGCACAGTGCTCTTCCACTATGGTGGAAGCATGCTGACACTTTTGCCCAAACCTGTGGGGAGCAGGGATCTCTATCTCACCTTCCCAAAGAGCAGGAATTGCAAGTGGCATCATCTTATTAATAAGAATGGGTAAACGTTCCCTGAACTTTTGATATAAAGTACTCAAGTTCCTTACCAGTAATTCTGAGTCTGTGAGTGTGTAAGTAGAGAAACACTGGCAGAGGTGGACCTCTCATTTCCCATTCTTCTTTAAATTTGGAGAAATTAGGAATATATGGCTATGTTGTGGGGATGGTTGAGAATGGAACCCTAGCATTTGCAAAAGATGAGCACAAACATTGGTGCCTTGGATGTAATGATCAATACAAGACAGAAAACCTACTTAATAACCATTTGTGGCAATAAGGAAAAAAAGGAATCGTAGGGCCTTTCTTGTAAAGAAAGAGAAAAAGATACTACTATTCTTTTTTCTTCAAGCAAACAGCAAAGTTCTAAGTGAAAATAATACCTCATTTCTCTTTAGAAAACATGTAGAGAAACATTAAATGCAGAAAACCCTCAATAATGGACTCTCACAGAAGTTACAAATTAGGCAAGTTAAGTCATTGTTTCTCAGTCTACTCACACTTTACCAGGGATGCAAGTTAGTTAGTTGCTCCTCTAGGTGTTCTGAGCAGATTTAGATCCTGATTTTCAATGAAAGGTAAAGGGTAGGCTACAATAAGGGGAATGAGGGAGACTGCAAAAGGGAAAATCAGGTGGAGGAGTAGAGCAATTGAAAGGTCTGGAAACTGACTGGTGGAAGAAGGTGGTAAGCACTGAGGAGCCCCAGCTAGACTGTAAACCCTTTGCGGGGGGTCCATGTCTCACACCTGGGGGCCTAGCACAAGCTGGGCATATAGTAAGTACTTGATTTGAGTAGCTGAGGTAAAGAAAAACAATACATCATTAGAGACTGCATGGTTCAAACCTTAATACCCAACTAAACATTCTGACTCCTGACTCTGCTGCTCTTAGAAGCCTGCAATGGCTTTGAAAGATCTTGGTAAAGAGGACGCCTGATTTTTCTTTAGCTGTCATCATCGGGGCCAATACTGATTTCTGGGTTTTTAAAAGCAGGGTAAACACTGCTGAAGGGAATGACGATTCTGAACTTTATAATAGCCACAGGCATTTCTCAATGGGATCCCCAAAAAACAGAACAGATATTTTATCAATTTTGTTTGCTAGATGTTCTCTGTGATTCAAGTTCTGCATTAGCATTTGCCACCCAAAATGAGTTCCCCCAAACCAATAAAACTTGTTGGTGCTGTTTGACAGAAGAGAATAAAAAGCAGTCATAGATCTCACAACTCTCAATAATATTACCTCTACTGCCATTATCACTTTTTGCTTTATCCCCTAGTTTGAAGCCTTCAAACAGGATGTCTCCTTTTATAATTCAATGAGAACAACTCCACTCTTTTCTCCAAAGGGCCCATTATTTTTAGTTTTTCGGTGCACGACTCAACATGAAGATCTGTGGCTCTTATGAGCTGCCTATTTTTATATGGTCCAGAAGTTTCAGTTTCCGTTTACTAAGTTCCCAGATAACAAGTAGAGAATGGGATGAATCTTCACAAGGTCACATTGAAGGTAAAAATAAATTATCCCCATCATTGAGAAGCTCTCTTCAGGTTTTCTAGCAGAACTACAGAATCAGTTTCTTCTTTGGTTTGCTTTTCATAAATGTCATACTTCTTCCAGTGCAGGGTATCATCATTCTGGTCTCCAAACATTTCTTTAAAAATCTTGCCAGGGTCAGGAATGGGAGGAAATATAATGATCTTGAGCCTTTTTAGGTAAAGCAGAAGGACTATGATTGCACCTGCAACAATGACTGGAATGATGAGTAATACAGTGATGTAGAATGTGGAATTGGCTTTATTACCTATACTCTTTGCTTGACTCCAATTACTCCAGAGTTTGTCATCCTCATAGCAGAATTTATTTGTTTTGACTCTTATTCTGACTGTGTTCAAAGTATCAGGGAGTACACCAGGGGCCATGAAGCAAATTTTATCCTCCAGGTTTCCCTCAAATTCTGAACTCTGACATTTAGTTTTGGTATTGTCAACATTGAAAACAACAGGTATTGCAGTTTGGCTGTTATTGATTTCTACTTGATAAGATAAGCATCTGCTAGGAAAATTCTGTGGATTCTCCCATTCCACATATAAGCCACCCTTTTGGAAGGAAAGATATTTAACATGTGGAGGATCAGGTTTCACTTGGGAAGTTAAAGGCACTATTTTGAAGGATGGTCTAATTTTTCCTTCAGCATCCCAGACCATTATTTGCAAACTATGTTGTTCAAAACTGGAATCCTTTACTTTAAGATCAAAGGAACAACCAATGTGTTGACCTTTTCTATAGATGTTTTCACATTGAAGAATTTTCCCCAAACTGATGTGCCAATAGTAGAGAGTGTAGTTAGTGTCAGGATTTGTGTTCTTTCCAGGGAGCCATGAACATTTCATATAGCTCAGATTGTGACATACACATTGCAGTTCAGTCACAGCAGACTCAGGATCACCTGCAGACAAATCCTCTCATTCAAGGGTACTTCTTTTGAACGATGAGTTTCTGGAGCAATTTTCTTGTCTTCTTTGTTGCCAAAGTGACTAAAATACCACAGACTGCAATTCGGTTTGGCTCCCTCAGGAGGATTCCATGTCCATTTTATTGTACAAAGGTTTTCTACAGAAACACTCAGATTGGTTCCGGGTGGCTGAGTTTCGGTGGGCGCGGCGGCACCGCCACCGGTGCAGAGCAGCAGCGTACCCACAGCCCGCAGAGCCGCGCCGGCCTCTCCATGCAGCCTCTAAGAGTTTTATATATTAGGGATAGTAACCCTTTGTGTGTGATGCAGGTTGCAAATATTTTCCCCAGTTTATCTTTTTCATTGCTATTGTAAAAGGATTTTTACATTTACATTAAACATTCCATTGTATCTTTTTTTTAACTTTTTATTTTGAAATACTTTCAAACATACATGAGTTATAAAAATATTATAAACCTCATACAGAGAACCCCAACATATCCCTACCCCTAATCCCAGATACCCAGATCCCCCAATTTTAACATTTTGTCATACTTGCCATACCATTCTATTTGTCTATTTATCAGTACATCATGCTCCTTGAACACTTAATACTGCCATGCACATTTCCTAAGAACAAAGACATTCATTTACGTAATCACCTTAAGTGCACTTATCAAGTTCTAGAAATTTAACATTGATATAAAGCTTACAGGCTATATTCCAATTTTTCATATGTCCCAATAACGTCCCTTTGAGCCTTTTCTCCTTTGCTAGATCCCATCCAGGATCATGTATTGCATTGAATTGTCACTGTCTCTTTAGTTGGTCTTTTTTTTTTTTTTAATTGTGGAATCATATACAACATAGACTTTCCTTTCTCAAGCTCTCCCAAGCATACCATTTAACGGGATTAATCTCATTCACAATTTTGTGGTACTGTCACCAACTTCCATTACTAAAACTTTCTCATCTCTCCAAACAAAAGCTCTCTACCTATTATGCATTAACTCCCTGTGGCCCTTGTTCTAGCAACCTGTAATCTAATTTCTGTCTCTCTGAGTTTGCATATTTTCCAATATTTTCTTTGTAGTTACCATGGGGCTCAAATTTAATATCCTAAATATATAACAATTGCGTTTGTTATGATACCAACTTAACTTCAACAGTATACACAAACTATGTTCCTATAACCTTTTGTTCCCCCACTTTTATGTAGTTCCTCTCACAAATTACATGTTTATACATTAGAGTCCTAAACCACTGATTTCTCATTACATTTTGTGCATTTGTCTTTTAGATCCAACAGAAAGTAATGAGTGGAGTTATAAACCAAAAATATAATAGTATTGGCATTTATATTTACCCCAGCTGTTACCCTCACTGGAGATCTGTATTTCTTCACACAGCTTTGATTTATTATCTATTGTCCTTTACTTTCAACAGGGAGAATTCTCTTTAGCATCTCTTGTATGGCCAGTCTAGTGGTGATGAACTCCCCCTCAGCTTTTACGTATCTGGAAATGTCTTAATCTCTCCCTTATTTTTGAAAGACAGTTCTGTTCAATATAAAATTTTTGGTTAGCAATTTTTTGCTTTCAGCTTTTTAAATATGTCATCCCACTGCCTTCTGGCCTCCATGGTTTCTGATGAGAAATCGGCACTTAATCTTATGGAGTCTCCCTTGTACGTGACATGTTGTTTCTCTTTTATGGTTTTCATTATTCTCTATAGTTTGATTATAACCTGCCACAGTGTGGGTCTATTTCGGTTTATCCTGTTTGGACTTTGTTGAGCATCTTGGATGTGTATATTCCTATCTTTTGTTAAATGTGCAAAGTTTCAACCATTAATTCTTTGAATATTCTCTCTGCCCCTTCTTCTCTTTCTTCTCCTTCTGGGACTCCCTCAGTGTGTATATTGGTATGCCTCACAGTATCCCACAGGTTCCTCAGGTTTTGTTCACTTTTCTTTATTCTCTCTTCTTCCTACTCCTCAGTCTGAATTTCAATGGTTTGATTTTAAAGTTCACTGATTCTTTCTTCTGCCTGCTCCAGTCTCCTGTTGAACCCCTCTCTAGGGAGTTTTAAATTTGTTACTGATGTCTTCAGCTTTGTTTGGTTCTTTTTCATAATTTCCATCTCTTTATTGATGTTCTCTTTGTGTTCACCTATTATTTTTTTAATTTCCTTTAGTTCTTTGTCCATGTTTTCCTTTAGCTCTTTGAGCATATTTCTGACTTTTTTTAAAGATTTATTTTTATTTATTAACTTAGCCCCCCCTTGCTGCTTGTGCTCGTTATGTCCATTTGCTTTGCATTTTTCTGTGTCCGTTTGTCTCCCTTTGTTGCATCATCTTGCTGTGCCACGCAGGCCGTCAGCTCACTATGCCGTGTGGGCTGGCTTGCCTTCACCAGGGGGCCTCGGGAATCAAACCCGGGGCCTCCCATATGGTAAATGGGAGCCCAATTACTTGAGCCATACTCGCTTCCCATTTCTGACTATTTTTACAAAGTCTTTGTCTGGTGTGTCCCAGTCTGGTCCTCCTCACTGATGGTGCCTAATGCTTTAATCTTCTCCTTTGCCTGGGCCGTGGCTTCATGTTCCTGTTTCTCTACATGTTTTGTAACCCTTTGTAGAAACCTGGACATTTTGATATTTTAGTGTAGTACCGCTGGAATTTAGACTCTGGGGCATCTTTTCCTTAAACTTGTATCCAGCTAGTGTTATGACAAAGCTTTCCTTGTATGCCAGAAGCTAACAACAACAAAAGATATGAGGAAGGAACAAAAGAAAACATCTTTCCCAGTCTTTGCAAGTTGACCTGTGTGAGTGAGCTCCTTCAGGGTTTATCCAAAGCTTCAGGACCAAAGTTTAGGGGCTGCCCTGATCCTTTACGCAATTCTGAATGTTCCTTCCTCCCCAGGAAACAGCATTCCTCACAGTCCGGGGCACTGCACTGTGTGTCCTACAGCCAGTAATCCCCTACCCCAGGCAGTATGACTTGACTGTTCTCCCACAGCATTCTGTGAGCCGCCTTCTGCACTCAGGGTAAGTTCTGGGACAGCGAGTCCCTGAGGCCACACCAGACAGATCAGACCAGAAATACATATTCCCATTGTGTGCACGAGGGTTACTTTCCTCTCTCTAGAACCAGGACCAAAAATCCACACTGGGAGCATGGGCTGGCCCTGTGCTGAGCCTGTGAGGCATGAGGGCAGAGCCAGCCAGGGTGCCACAAGCTCCTACTGATTTATGTAGCCTTTTTCTTCATTTGGCACTTACCTTGTTATTGCAGTCTTTTAACTGTTTTCTGGAGCTTTGGGAAAGATATACCTGCCAGTTCTTACTGGTTGTCCAAAGTTTCTGCAAGGGACGGAGCCCTGAAGCATCTCACTCTGCCATCTTGATTGGGGCCCACTGTATCTTTTAATGAGTGGCTATTGGAAGGCTGCTGATTTCTCTATGCTAATTAGGATATATAAATATTCTGCTAACTTATTGGATTATCTTTTTTTTAAAAGATTTAGTTATCCCCCCCCCAGTGTTTTGCGCTCGCTGTCTACTCTGTGTGTGTTCTTCTGTGTCTGCTTGTCTTCTCTTTAGGCGGCAGTGGGAACCGATCCTGCGACCTTCCAGAGTGGGAGAGGCTCTCAATCTCTTGTACCACCTCAGCTCCCTGGTCTTCTGCATCTCTTATTGTCTCTCCTCTGTGTCTCTTTTTGTTGTGTCATCTTGCTGTGCCAGCTCTCCTGCATGGGCCAGCACTCCGCATGGGCCAGCTCGCCATGCAGGCCAGCTTGCCTTTCACCAGGAGGCCCTGGGAATCAGATCCTGGACCTCCTATATGGTAGACGAGAGCCCAGTCGCTTGACCCACATCCATTTCCCTGGAATATCTTTTTTGTAGTAGGTTTTCAGTCAATTCCTTTGGATTTTCCAGATATGGTTTTATCATTTTTTTTCCCTGTTCTTAAACTCTATTTTCTTTTTCTTGCTGAATTGTGTTGGCTAATATCTTAGTTTTCTAGGGTTGCTCTAACAAGTACCACAAAACACTGTCTTCATATGGTCTTCTCTCTGGTCTGTGCATCCCAATGCCCAAATATCCCTTTTCTTATAAAGACACTAGTCATATTGGATCAAAATAATCCAGTTTGACCTCATCCTAACTAATCACATCTTCAAAGACCTTACATTGAAATAAGATCCCATTCAGGGCATTCCTCAAATACACCACTTAATCCAAATACATTATTTTTTAAAGTGCTGCTGCATTCTATTAATATCTTACTTTGGAATTTTACATTAATATTACTCAGTGAGATTGTCCTATGGTTTTCTCTTTTAACATGCAAATTTTGTCATGTTTTGGTACCAATGTTACATATGCTTCATAATCAATGTGGACGTTTTCCTTTTTCTTTGCTCTGGAACAAATTAGACAGCACTGGAATTATCTACATTTTGAAGGTTCTATAAAATTACCCTAGGAGATCCTCTGGAGTTAGTGCCTTGAAAGTTTTTTAAAAATAACTTTCTCTTTCTTCTAAGAAAATCTGACTTTTTAGACCTTCTGTCTTTCCTAGAGTAAGTTTTGATAAATTTTTTTCCTAGAAAATGTCAATTTCTTCCGGTTTCAATTTTTTTTTTTTTACTTGCAAAAGTTGTCCAAACTAGTCTTTCGATTTTTTAAACCTCTGTTTTGTAGTCATCTGCCCCTTTCTTACTTTTTCCTCTTTAATTAAGTTAGCCAGTGTTTCATCTGTTTCATAAATCTGTGAGGTTCAATTGATCCCTGCCTTCCTATACATAATTTGAGTTTAGTGTTTTCCTTTTCTCCTAATTTCACCAAAGATATGTTTGGTGGGCCTGTTTTTTTGTTTGTTTGTTTTGTTTTGTGTTGCTCTATATGGTTTCAAGACATGGGCAGATTAGAATTAAACTTCCACTGTGTTCCTACCAAAGCCATTGGTCCTAGATATACTTCTGCTAAGTTAATTCTGATTCACTTTGGAGAAAATGAGAAATATTTCTAGTTTCTTTTCTCCCTCATCCTGAAGTGAGAGATATTTAAAAATTTTATTTCCTCAACGCAAAATGGCTGAGGCTGAAAAATGACAATCAACCATGAGAAACCAAAAGGCAAATATCTGAAAATTGAACTGTAAAACTTCACCTGCTTTTTGAATCCAATTTGCATTTGTAATTATCGATTAAGGGCTAAAGGCATCCCAAATAAGAGGCAGTCCCACAATATCTCTATATAGTCAGAATGTACCAGCTAGCCCCATTAAAGAAGACAAACAAAAATAATCTACAGAGCACAGAAGGGAATCACCATGTTCAAGAATTCTTCAGTAATCCATCTGGTAATGGGATTTTTGAGGCAGTTCATCGGTGATATTTTAACTTCGATTCGGTTTGACAACTAGATTATACAACTTCTACAAACCAAGCGTTTTTGGCAGATCCTGAGATACCAAGATGATTCTTGTCATTGGGAAGGAAGTCATTAACAGAAAATGTAATCAAGTGGTACCCCAAAAGAGTTCCCTTCTATCATAGACATATGTATTCTGACTTCCAGAAGAACGAGTCACCATCAATTCCTACTAAACTGGCATTCTAGATTATAAATCAGTTCCTTTAGGTAATATCTAATCAGTTCTTTCCATGTAATATCAGTTGAGTTTCTGGTCTTACAAATGACTCAAACACCATCCAAAACCCAACAACCCCACAAGGCCCACTGTGAAAGCGTCTACCAGACTCACCTATTTCTTTACCACGGATTTCACATTTCAAGAAAATCTCAGCTTGTCGCAGGTCTCCCGGGCTGAGGGTATGGCTAGCCCAGCTGCAGCCCGGGGGCGACACAGGCAAAACTTGTGCCATTTGGCGTGCACTCCGAAAACGGCGAGGGTGAGGAGGTTCTCAGGGAGCGGTTTTGTGTCTGGCTCCCTGGTCTCCACGGCTCGGGTGTGGGGGGTATCTGGTGATGACCGCGTGTGGAAGAAAGACTCGAGTCCTCTGAGTGCGGGGGAAGAAAAAGCAACTTTATTGGGGAGGTGTAACGTATCTATATATTGTAGGAAACGGGGCGGACCTTTAGCCAGGGGTGGATGATTGCTATAGGGTGGCTCGGTGTTGCTAGGGAAAAGGGGCAGATTTGGGAACGGTAGGGGGTGAGGCAAGGTTGTCCATATAAGGCAATAACTGGGGCGAGAGCTCTGATTGGTGAGAAGGAACAAGGAAGAGGGAAAGAGGGAAGAAGGGGGGAACAGGGGAGGGGGTTGTGTAGGCGCGGCCACGGCCAGGCCTGCGGTCTGCAGATTATGCCGCGTAGGAGCAATGTTTGCGGCTTGCAGATGTGGCAAGGCCTGTGGCTTGCAGATACTGCATCAGCTGCCATTTGTTTTGGAAAGCTCAGCACTCACCTGTCGGTGGTAAAAATGTAGCCCACCAGATCCTTAGAGCTTGACAGCAGGATGCAAAAGGTTACAGCCAAGAGCTCTGGAGGTCAAAGGGCAGAAGAAACAGCAAAGTAAAAAAGGAGGTCTTGCAGAAACCAGGGAACCTGGGTTTTCAGGTATAGAAACTGCATGGCAAATTGCTGGGGAAATGAGCATAAATAACTACCTGTGATCACCAAGGCAACAATGGAAGCTTTCTTTGCTTGCTCGATGTTTCCAGCCCCCAGTGCATTTCCAACCCGGACACTGACAGCCACACTGAAGCCTGTAGGTATCTGAAACAAACAGGAAACCTACAGCCATGACACCGAAAAGGTGAGGCCACGTGGATGAGCTGTCCTGCTCTCTGCTGTTAGTTCTGAGCCTAACCACAAACCTTCCCCAGAGAAGACAGATCTGGTAAACTGCAATTACCTCACTGGTAACTTTGTCCCTGAAAGTTCTGAAAAGGCCAATTTGCAGCATCTCCTTGGCTAAGGTATAACCTGGAACCCCAGGCTAGGAGACCTATGACATGCTGGGCTTTTATACAGAGTTTCCAACTTCTGCCATGGGATAGCTATTGGAAGACCCTACACAATCACGTTCCTTCTATGGAATGGAGAGATGGACTGTCATGGGCCCAAGCTCATTTCTGTTCTGCAAGACTCTCAAGGGGACAAGTTTAGAAGACAGTACCCCAAAATAGTGAACATTTTTCTTTTTACAAAATGCTGGATAAGAATGTAAGAAAATAGAAAGGATGCATACCAAACTGATAACAGTGTTACCCTTTATGTGAAGGGAGGGATGGGGAGAAGGGCAGGATAAGGTATGATGTTAAAAAATACATAGAGAAGTAGTATAGCACGGTGGTTAGGAACGGGGATATTCTGAAGCCAGAACGCCTGGGTTCAAATCCTGCCTCAGCCACTTATCAACTGTGGGACATGGAGCAAGTTATGTAACTTCTCTACAGCTCAGTTTTTTGATATGTAAAAGAGGACAGTAATAGAACCAACCTTATAAGGGAATTTATGGGGGTTTAATGAGACAATGCATGCCAACTGCTTAGAACAGTGCCTTACAAGCAGTGACTGCTCAGTGAAGATTAGCCAGAGCTGTCCTTTAAAAATGGATCGCCTAGGAAATTAAATATTAAAAAAATA
Source organism: Tolypeutes matacus (assembly GCA_026826555.1). NCBI lineage: Eukaryota > Metazoa > Chordata > Mammalia > Cingulata > Chlamyphoridae > Tolypeutes > Tolypeutes matacus. The sequence goes on from JAKSZT010054051.1 coordinate 2,203,322, forward strand.
GAGGAAAAAGATTCATCACTTGTTTATATATGAATTTTTCCTTATAGGGATGATGATTAGGGGAAGGGTTAAAGAAAATCTGACATACAGATAGAGATATCTAGAAAAAAGGTAAGACTAAATTCCAGCCTAGAAACTCACTAGTAGGAAAAAAACATATAGATAGTCAAAAAATAAATATTTTAGTTACAAAGGGAAAATTTACAATGGAGAGACCTGGCAGATAACACCTTTACGAAGCAATCAAAGTTCATATCACCAAAAACAGCACAAATCAACATCCTGAGCCCCCCCGAGGTGAGGTACTGAGAAGGAAACACCATCATTTCTGGGATTTTCCTGCCAAATAAAAGGTGTCGTCTGAATTCCTTCATGAGGATATATCAGACAAAAACAAATTAAGAGTTCTTCAAAAATTCAGTGTCAAGACTGAGGATATATCCCAGACTAAAGGATACTAAAGAGATGTGCCAGTTTAACACCAGGGGAAAAAAAATAGTTATAAAGGACATTATCAGAACAATGGTGGTGTTTGAATATGGACTGTAGAGATACCTAGATGGATAGATGGGTGGGTGGGTGGATGGGTGGAATGATAAAGCCAATGAGACAAAATGTAGACAATTGTTGACTCTGAGATAAAGGTATAAAGGAGTTCCTTGCATTATCATTGCAACTTTTCTGTAAATTTGAAATTATAACAAAATAAAAACTTAAAACAAAAAAAGCATCAAATTAACAACCGAAATTTAAATAATTAAGTGTAACGGAAATGTGGAGGCATTGTGGAGTGTTCTAGACTCTCTGTTCCCTGGTGTGTTACCAAAAGAACACTAGAGTCTTTTGATCTGGGAGAAACATAAATACAAATGCTTATAAGCCTGTTGGAAAGCATTTGACAAAATATGCAAAAGATGCAAATTATAAATAGGTCTCACTTTCAGGAGTTTATTTTACAGAAAACAATCAAAGATTTATACAAAGATAATTGTCCAAGGATGTTCACTGAAGCCTTATTAATAATATTGAAACATAACAAATGAACCAAATATTCAACAGTGGGGATCTAAGCTAAAATTTATACTATATACTGTGGCATACTATGCACTATTAAGCATTTTGATTTAGAGGCAGTTACTGAATTTATTGGAATATAAATTGTATATAAAACAGGAAAAGTATCTATATGGAAAATAAAGCTTTAAAATTTCTGCCAAGGATAGGGGAAAAAAAAAAAAAGTCCTCAAGAGAAGACTGTTAAAGAAAATAGTTAACGTACCTTATATGTATTTTTCAAATACAAGCAATCTCAGGGGCAAAAATATCTAAGTGTTGGTGCTACACACAATGCAAAAGTGCATCTTTTTTAGGCCAGTTAGTGCATTACCACATTACAAACTTTTCCTATCTCCAGCTGTAATTTTATGTAAAGTGACATTTGCTAGAGAAGACCTGCAGGTATCAGAAGCATTCCTTGAACTTTGTTTTACTGAAAATATCCACTGGAAACTCCGAGGGGCTTTTGTGGTCATTTCGTAGGCAACTGCCACACAGTGCCCCTGGAAAGATGATGGAAAAGCCTTCCCGTAAGTAGTCCGTCAATGCTTATAATGTTGTTGACACTCTCAGGCAGAAGTTGCAAACTGGCTGCAAGTGGGAGTTTACCTCAGTTCACATGGGCATTTCAAAAGGCATCAGAGCCAGACGGGCGCTAGGCTTGGCGAGACACGGCAGCTTGGCATTTTTCAGCCATCTGCCCAGCCCCACTGCCCACTCTAAGCTACCCTGTCTGGCACCTCCAGGCATTTGTGTGTGACAACTAGGAAAGGGTCTCAACTTTTTGGCAAGTGTGGAAATAAAAATCGCATCTTCCCAATTGGAACTGTGTTAGGAGATGGAGAACGGGCAGGCAACAGGTTTTTGGGGTTTTTAACCAACTCCATCTCCTCACCCCCTGACCCCCACTTCAGCTCCCAGGAAGAACCAACTGTACAAAAGGACCCTTCCAGGCTCAAGGATGAAATTTTCCTTTTGTAAATCAATTCGTAAATCATTACTTAATGTTACAATCTTACTCAGCCATTGAAAAAATGTCCTGATATGTGCTATGACATGGATGAGCCGTGAAGACATCAGGCTAAGTGAATTGAGCCAGACACAGAAGGACAAATATTGCATGATTCCACTTACAGGAAATACCTAGAACAAGCAAATTCATAGGGACAGAAAGTAGATTAGAGGTTGCCAGGGGCTGGGGGAAAGGGGGAAAGGGGAGTTACTGCTTATCGGCCACAGAGTTTCCATTTCGGATGATGGAAAAGTTTGGGTACAAGATGACGGTGATGGTAGCACAATATTGTGAGTGTAATTAACCACTGATTTGTGTATTTGAACTTGGTTAACATGGGAATTTTGAGGCTGTATATATGTTACCACAATTAAAAATTTTTCTTAAATCAATTTCAAAAAAAAAAAATGCAACCGCACAACACAAAGAGACAACACTAATGTAAACTATGGACTTCAGTTAAGAATATAATTCTAACAATATTGGCTCATCAGTTTTAACAAATGTACCGCATTACTGAGAAATGTTAATGGTGAAAACTGGGGGCACAGGGAAGGGGTAATATGGGAACTTGTACTTTCTGCGGAATTTTTCTGTAAACCTACAACTGCTAAAAATAAAGTCTATCAAAAATGGTTAAAAGGGCACATTTTATGTTACATACATGTATATATATTATCCCAATAAAAATTTTAAAATAGATATGACCTAAGGCTAGGAACACCTCTGCTCATTCTGCGGAATCCTCCAGAACATTAAGCAAGGAAGACGTTTAGCATCTCTGCAGGGTCAGTTCTCTGGCACTCACCATGTACACGATGATGGCCAGTTCGTAGACAACAGACTGGGCTCCCAGCTCCACCATACCGAGGATACCTGTTCGAGAGAGGCAGCTGAGGCCTGGAGTCCAGGCAAGGCCCCACCATCCAGCCCTCGGGGTCCGTCCTCACACTGACCGCTCAGGAAGCTCCCGATCTCATAGGCCCACCACTCAATGCACAGCATCAGCATGCTGGGGATGGCCAGGGAGAAGAAGGCGCCCCAGTCCTGCAGGCACTCCAAGGACCACCCTGTGGCCAGAAGACAGACACACCTCTGATTCCCAGTCCATCTGGGCGTCCTGCTGGAACTCAGCCCCAGTGCAGACGTCTGGGTTGGCAGACAAGAGGCGATCTTTTTTTATTATTATTATTATTTTTCTTTTTAGGAGGAACCTGGGGCTCAAACCCAGGACCTCATATGCGGGAGGCAGGAACTCAACCACTTGAGCTACATCCACTCCCTGTTTTTCTTTATTTTTTAAAGAAGTTTTAGATTACACAAAAGTTACATCAAACATATAGGGGATTCCCATATTCCTCATCCCCTCCCCCATCCACATTTTCCCCCATTAACAACAATTTTCTTTTGTTTGGTACATTTGTTACAATTGATAAAGTCATATCGAAGCATTGCTACTAATCACGAACTATATAATTTACATTATGGTTTACACTTTGCACAATTTTATAGGTTTTGACAAAATATATAATGGCCTGTATCCATCATTGCAATGTCATGAAGGACAATTCCAATGTCCCCAAAATGCCCCATGTTACACCTATTCTTCCCTCTCCCTCCCCTCAGAACCTCTGGTGACCCCTGCCTTTATATCAATGATACAAGTTCTTCCATTACTAGAATAATAATAAGTCTACTTTAGTCCATAGTTCATTCCCCCCTTATGTTTGCTCATCCCTCAATCTTGAAGATTTGGGGATAGTAGTGGCTGCTGTGTTTCTGATTGAGAGGGAGCTTAGATCCCATGGGGCAGGTAGATAAGAGGTGGTCCCTTTATTCAGTTCGGGAAGATGGAAAAGTTCTGGGAATGGATCATATTATGAATGTGATAAACACCACTGAATGGTACACTTGAAAGTGGTTAAAATGGGAAATTTTAGGTTGTATATATGTTACCACAAAAAAAAAAAATATTTTAAAGACCCACAGGACTGTACAACGCAAAGAATGAACCCTCTTATAAACTATGAACTATAGTTAATAATTAAAATAATACTGTTTCATCAATTTTAACAAAGGTACCACACTAATGCAAAATGTGGAAAACTGTGGGGAGGGGGGCATATAGGGACTCTACTTTCCACATGATTTTTCTGTAAATCATTAACTACTCTAATAATAAGAACTTGAAAGAGGTAAAACATTTATGTTATATATATGACCCCGATAAAAATTTTTCAAAATTCCCTAAAATGCAATTCCAGGTCAAAAAATAAAACTTTGATTAATTTTGACTTCTAAAAATACACACTGGGGAGCAGATGTAGCTCGGTGGTTGAGCACCTGCTTCCCATGTATGAAGTCCTGGGTTCAATCCCAGGTACCTCCAAAAAAATACACACACACACACAAGTTATTATTTAAAAGAAACTTTTTTTTTTTTAAGGCCATCTGTACCTCCCCAAGTCGCTTGGTGCAATTTTCTTCTGAGGATGTAGAGAAAGAGAAGCAGGGCCAGGACGAACTGGGAAATCATGTTGGCCAGCGCAGAACCCCTGCAAGGGACCGTCACCGTGAGGGAGAGAGACCCGCCCTCCAGCCTCTCCTCACCCCACACGGCGCTGGGGCAGTGAGCCATCCATCCCCCACTGAAGAGCCCTCGGCAGGCCCGGAGAACTTTCCTTCCCAGGGGAACACTCGTTTCCGTGCTTGACAGCGTCTTCCAGGGTGGCCCAAGAGGGATGCCATGTGTGGCCACAGTTAGGCTACAGCTCCCAGTCTCCGCCCCCCTGAACAAACCACAGTCAAATCACTCCTCCCTGCACCAAGAAGAGACTGGTGGCAACAGTGGCACAGCATCTGGAATTCAGTCAGCGCCACCGAATCGCGTCCTCGAAATTGGTTACAATGGGCAATGCTGTGCTGTCTACATGGGACCCCAATAAACATATTTTTAAAAATTAAAACTGAATGAATGGGAGTGGGTGTAGCTCAGCGGTTGAGCGCCTGCTTCCCACGTATGAGGTCCCGGGTTCAATCCCCGGTACCTCCTAAAAAAAAAAAAAGAATGATTTTGCACGATTGTTCTGTAAAGCCACAACTTCTCTAATTAAAAAAAAAATGTTAATTGAAAAAAAGAATTTTTTTTTAAAAACTGGAGTGGACTCACATCACCCCAAGGTTCAGCTGATGCAGGAACAGGTGGTTGGTGAGGGCGTTGACAAGGTTGGCGGCAACTCCAGTTAGGACCTGGGGCAATACGATTCCCTGCGGAAAGGAGAGACCAAGGACAGTTCACTAAACCGTGGGATAGGACTCCCGTTTCCACCATCCAGACACACACCCAGCTCCGCCTCCACTGTGGGGGCCATGACCTTGTAGCTCCCACCTTCCCTCCTTCTGTGATGGTCACTTTTACGTGTTAACTTGGCTAGATGACAGTGCCCAGTTGTTGGGTCAAATCCCGGCCCCAGAGTTGCTGGGAGCTTTGTGGACAGGATTGGCATCCACAGTCGGTTCACTTTAAGTAGCGGAGCACGCCCTCCAAACTGAGGGTGGACCTCCTCACCCAGCGGGAGGCCTTACGAGCAAGGATGGAGGCTTCCGGAGAAGACCTTCTGCCTCAGGACTGCAGCTTCCACGCTGCCTGAAGATTTCATGCTCAAGACCGAAACATCAGCTCTTACTAGAATTTCCCGCCTGATGGTCTGCCCTACAGATTTCAGACTTGCCAGCCCTCACAAGGGCTGAGCCAGTTCCTTAAAATATATATTAATATATATTCCTTAATGTATACACATATACATGCACATATTCCTGTATATATATATACACATATACATGTGTTCTATCGGTTCTGTTTCTCTGGAGAACTGTAACTGATACACCATCCCATAAATATACATATATACACACATAGGCAGTTATTCATATACCCTATTGTATATGTATACATATATATGCACATATATATGTATATCCTATAAGTACATATATATCATATATATACACATACATATATCCAACACATATATTATATATATATATATATAAATACATATGTATTATATATATACACACACATACATATATCCTATTGGTTCTATTTCTCTGGAGAACTCTGACACCCAACCCATTAATATACATATATACACACATATGCAGATAGTCATATACCCCATTGTGTATATACATACATATATCCTACACATATATGCATATATAAGTATACCTTAAAAGTACATATGTCATACATATAAATACATATATCCTACACGTATATATACACACATACATATATATCTATAAATACATATATATTTCAATGTAATTTTTATGTAATCTAAAACTTCTTTAATAAATAAATACATAATATATGTATATGTACACATACATATATCCTATTGGTTCTATTTCTCTGGAGAACCCTGACTGATACCCCAACCCATATATATACATATATACACATACACGCCTAGTCATATACCCTATTGTGTATATACATATATATATATATAGCCTATACATATGTATGCACGTATATATACCATAAAAGTACATATGTCATATACACATATATCTCACACATATATACACACATATATATATCTATAAATACACATATTTTATATATGTGTACAAATACATATATCCTATTGGTTCTGTTTCTCTGGGGAACCCTGACTGATAGCCCAACCCATATATATACATATATACACATACATGCACATAGTCATATACCCCATTGTGTATATACATATATAAATATATATAGCCCACATATATGTACATATATATACCTTATAAGTACATATATCCTACACACATATACACACATATATATCTATAAATACACATATTTTATATATACATACACATACATATATCCTATTGATTCTGTTTCACTAGAGAACCTTGAATGATACACCATCCCATATATATACACACATACATACACACATATATATATCCTGCTGTATACATATACATACATATACCCTATATATATATATATGTCTTTTTTTTTTTTTTTTTTAAGATTTTATTTATTTATTCATTTATCCCCCCCTTGCTGCTTGTGCTTGCTGGGTCAGCTAACCACGCCGTGCGGGCGGGCCTGCCCTCACCAGGAGGCCCCGAGAACCGAACCTGGGGCCTCCCACATGGCAAACGGGAGCCCCACTGATTGAGCCACAGCCGCTTCCCTATATATATGTCTTATAAATGCATGTACATCATATATCTATGCACACACATATATCCTATTGGTTCTGTTTTTCTGGAGAACCCTGAGTGATACACCATCCCATCTATTACATACATACATATACATACATATATATCCTACTGTATATATACACATACATATACCCTACATATATATGTCCTATAAATGCGTATACATCATATATCTAAACACACATATATCCTATTGGTTCTGTTTCTCTGGAAAACCCTGACAGACACATCCTCCCATCGCCTCCTCTTCTTTCTCCTTTCTTTGAGGCTTGGAGTGAGCGGTTCTGCCCACAGAGAGACTTTCAAGAAATGAGAAGGCAGCTGGGCAGGAAGGCCAGAAACAGCTCATACTACAAGACTGACTCCAAAGCCTGGCAGGGGACAAAAAGGATGAGCACTTGGGCACTGCACAGTGAGTGAAGGTACAATACTTTCTTGACCAAAACTAAAATTCAGAAAATTTACCAGAAAGAAAAAAAATCTCATGAAGCTAGAGGTTTTTTCTGATGTTTGGAATGCACTGCATCCTATCAAACTCTCCTGATAAGTACAGGGCCAATAGGAAAGTAAATTCTATTTCGCATCTCCAGTCAAGAATTTTCCAGAGTGAGAAAGTAAAATCACCTCAGACTACGAAAGTGAAAATCTGCCATTCATCAGACTAGAATAATAGATGCAAATAAAAGCAGCAGCCAAGTTCATGGGAAATACTATTTTTCCCAATGTCAGGCGGCAACTGTGAAGTGTCATTACCTCTTAATTGAATGCCTACTGCTTTCTTACTGTGGTGGCTTGAAGCTGTATGGACCCGAAAATGTATGTTCTTAAAGTTAATCCACTCCTGTGGGTGTAGACCCATTGTAAGTAGGATCTTTTGGTGAGTAGGATCTTAAGTTAAGATGTGACCCACCTCATTCAGGGTGGGTCTTGGTCCTCTTACTGGAGTCCTTCATAAGAGAATGAAGTTCAAAGAGAAAGAAAGTCACGGAAGCAAGAAACTGGAAGCAATAAAACCCAGAAGAGAAGGGAGAGCCCAGCAGACGCCACCATGTGCCTTGCCATGTGGCAGAGGAGTTCAGGATTGCCAGCAGCCAGTCTTCGGGAAGAAGGTATCGTCCTGATGATGATTTGATTTGGACATTTTCACGGCCTTAGAACCGTAAGCATGTAAGCTAATAAACTCCCATCGAAAAAGCCAACCCATTTCTACTATATTGCTTTCGGCAGCCCAGCAGACTAGAACGCTCCCTGAGAAACTTTGCTCTTTAAAACCATAAACTATAAGAATGTTTGCTGTTTGGCAGGCAAGCAGCCTCAATTTCTGGGCATACCAACCCACATCTATCTCTATTTGACAGCTCTACTATCTTTAGGTTTCCAAGGAAACAGGATCCCCGGGCCACTTTGCAGCCCAGACCTGATGTTGATACTTTACATACTGCCCTGGTTTCCTTTGAGCTTATCAAAACACAGTTTCATTAACTATCACCCTTCTTCAAAATCCTATAATAGGGGGTTGGATGTGGCTCAACTGTTTGGGCGTCCGTCTCCCATATGGAGGGACCCGGGTTCGATCCCTGGGACCTCCCAGTAAAAAATAAATAAATAAATAAAAACGGTTATACCAAAAGTAAAAAAAAAAAAAAAAAATCCTATAATAACTCAGTCTTTTCCCTTTGTTTGGTGAGGCACCCCATATTTCCTCTGGACTGATGAACCCAACTTGGCTGGACTATAGATTTGTCTCCAGTGGTCTTGGGCTGCTTGTGCAAGGACAAGGGTCTTAGCTTGTTACTATGTAGATCACTCAGTTATCAGGAGACCCTGATAACTTTTTTTTTTTTTTAAGATTTTATTTATCCCCCCCGTTGTTTGCACTTGCTGTCTGCTTTCCATGTGTTCTTCTGTTTCTGCTTCTCTTCTCTTTAGGAAGCACTGAGAACTGATCCTGGAACCTTCTGGAGTGGGAGAGAGGCACTCAATCTCTTGCACCGCCTCAGCAACCTGTTCTGCTGCGTCTCTCATTTTCTCTCCTCTGTGTCTCTTTTTGTTGCGTCATCTTGCTGCACCAGCTCTCCATGCGGGCCAGCACTCCTGCATGGGCCAGCTCTCCGCTCAGGCCAGCTTACCATGCAGGTCAGCTTGCCTTTCACCAGGAAGCACCGGGAATTGAACCCTGGACCTCCTATATGGTAGATGGGAGCCCAATTGCTTGAGCCACATCCATTCCCCCCATAATGAACTTTTAGCAAGGGAGTTAGGTGATCAGATATAACATTTCAGGGAGATAGTGGTGTTTGGATTGACTTGGGGAAGATGGAAGCAGGGAGACCAGTTAAGAGCTTACTGACTATACGATTTCACTTAACTGAAATAACTAGAATATGCAAATGTATAGAGACAGGAAGTAGATGACAGGTTACCAAGGCTGAGGGAACAGTAGTGGGGAGTGAATGCCTAATGGGTGCAGAGTTTCTGTTTGGGGTTAAGGGAAAATGTTAGTAATGAATGGTGGCGATGGTACTGAACATTGTGACTATGATGCCAAGAAATTGGCTACTTCTCTTTGGTCCTATACTCAGCTGTCTTCCTAGGGCTTTAGATTAAAGTACAACCCCTTGCTGTCCCTTTGTTCCCACAAACAGCCAGTCATTGAATTCTGCAGCCCTCATCCCTGCGTCTCCTGTTGTTCCCTCAGGGCTACTCTTTTTTCACCAATGACTTCACCGGCAACGTCCAGCGTCCACCACTCTTCCTCTCTTCCCCTCGCAATTATTCTGTTTCCTATAAACCAAAATCCCCAGCAGAGACCTCAAGGCCCCAAACGGGCTGACCCCAGCCAACCTATATGTCCAATTCTATCGCCCGCTATGCCCCTCCACCCACCTCAGGGGGTGTGGCGGGTTGAACTATGCACCCCATCGTACACGCTCTTCATCTCAATCCACATTCCTGTGGGTGTGAACCCATGGCAAATAGGGTCTCTTGAAGATGTTATTTTTAGTAAAGGTGAGATCCAATGGAACGCGGTTGGGTCTTAATCCAAATTACCGGAGGCTTTATAGAAAGAAAGAAACCGGAAGCTAGAGTCAGAGAAAGCCGCCAGGAGGAGCAGAAAGAAGGGGACGACTCCACGTGAGAAGTAGAGATACAAGCCAAGAAGCCCCAAGGGTCACCGGCCAGCAAGAATACTACCAACCCCGGGAGGAAGCCAGCCTCCTAGGCTCGGAAACCTGGAGCCAATAAATTCCTGTTGAGCCAACCCATTGCAGGGTGGTATTTGTCATAGCAGCTCTGCCAAACTGAGGCCAACTCAGACTCTGGTTCTCCAGGATGCACCCTGCATACCACACCTCCAGCTGCTCCCTCCGCCTGCGAGGCCCCTCCTCTCCTCTGCCTCGGGAACCCTACAAGGCCTCCTTAACCCAGTCCAAGCCTCCTTGACCCCTCTCAGCTCATAGTTCCTCCTTCCAGTTCTTTCCCTGTACCTCAGGGTATTAGAGAGAGGGGTTTTCAATGGAGATTAAATTAGGACCTTGAAATGAGGGGGCCCTGCATTTGCTGGGAGCCAGACAATCAGGGAAAAGGAGCTGATGGGTACAAAATTCTCCAGTCTGTTTTACATGAAGTTATATATTGAAAGGGCACAGCCCTGAGTTCCAAGACATTGGTTTCCTTCTCTCTGCTTTACAGATACTTCAAGTACGTCATTCCAAGAAAGATTCGAAATAGTCTCGTTTTACTAATAGAGTAATACCTTCCTTTTAAGAATGTAAATTAGACGGAGAACTTTCTCCCTTTTTTCTCTTCTCCCTCCTCCCTCCCTGGAAAGTCTGCCTGTGAAGCCACAACCCACCGCCTGAGACCCCCATCTACCTAGATAGATCTGGAAGGAAGTCAATGGTCCCACATATACTGGCACCATAGATTCATACCGACCAAGGCAAGGCAACCACCCAGGGCCTTTGGTTAGTTCCTAAAAGCTCTGACCGATATGAGGTGTCCTTGCAATTTGAGCATTACTGTCCCTAGGAGAAAGCATGCCTTTCTGACAGAATTGAGCAGAGAGGTGGACTACCTGGAGCCAGGCCAGACCATCCCCGCTCTCTGGTGTGCTCCAGACAGGCGTGCTCCCTCACTCCCAGGAAGCTGGGCTAAACTGCAGAGCCAAGGAACACTGCAGCTCTCCTCCCACCCTGCCAACAACAATATTTCCAAGTGGCAACTGGACAAGAGTCTTCTGGAGCCAAAAATAATGTACTCTCTTCTTGATATCACTTAACAAACCACTTGGCACCAAAGTCCTGGGTGCACAACATGGAAGAGGTATTTCCATGGCTCCCAGCGGGCGGGCTCCCTCCCCACCCGTGGCTTCCCTTATCACCCCAGAAAATTCCCAGAAAGGTGCAAATTCCCAGGAGTCCCCCGAAGAGGACAGTCGTCTTACCTGGTTGAGCAAGTATTTAACTTGTAATGTATAAAGAAAGGTTGCCTGTAAGAGAACAAAAGAGGGGACATAAACGTCTCGTCTCGTCTCAGCCTTGCCAGACAGCAGGGAGGCCAGGCCAAGTGGGAGCTATGGCTGGTTCTGCACCGTAAGCAAGGCTTAGCTGCCCAGAGACCCACAGATCCAGAGACAGGGATGGCAGTCAGGAGTTTCTTGCATCTCTTGGATGAACGCACATTCACCAAACAACCTCAGAAAAGCCCAGGGTTCTGGCAAAAGGCAGGGCAGTCTCTTCAGGTGGGCGGCAAGGACACACTGGGGGCAGTGAAGGTCACGGAGACCCCTGGGCATCTCCGATGTAGGCGAGGCCAGTGGGATAAGGAAAGAATATCAACTATAAAGGGTTTCAGGATAAATGAAGGAGCTCGATGCCAATTACGAGGGCAGGTGAGCTCAACTGTCCCATTAATGGAAGGAAATTTAGCTTTGGTTGCTCGTTGCATGATACTGTGTAAGAATTCAGAGTCTGTATGACCATACTCAGGAGACAAAAAAAGTGTGGAGGTTCAGCATGATGCCCTTAGAGTTCTGAGATGGGTATGACTTTAACTCCAACACACACAAAAATAACATGCCAGAGCTCTTCTCCATGGCCAACCCCAGAGGTGCCTCCAGCTACAAGAGCACAATGGCCTCCTGCGGGCCTTGACCCAAGCATTTGTTTCCTCCAGGGACAAATATTTGTGTCCTTGATGGGCGTAAGGAAAACCATACTTCCTTGAAGGAGCCAACACCACACGTGAGAATCACATAAGCCTGAGCCAACATGCCAGGCTCAGAGATCCCAGCGATATCCAGTGATTTTACCAGTGAATGCCACACGAAGGGACGTTCTTAACCCTTCTGAACACTTACAGGAAGTGCTGGAATGAAGATCATGACGTAGGTCTGGGTAAGCCTAAATAATGAGAAGAAGGGGGGAAAAAAAAAGGTGATAGAAGTCTCCATTTCCAGGGAAAGACAGGCAAAATCAAATCACTGAAACTGCATTTTGAACCCTCTGGCTCTTTCTCAGTGAACGGGCTGAAACTGCTAGAGCAAACCGGCACGTTTACACAAAGAGTTCGTCATCTTATAACCTGAATGACCCCTTTTGGTCTTGCCTGGGCTTTAGGTCTCCGAGACGGTTTTTCAACCTTGGAACTCTGGCCGGATAATTCTGTGTGGTGGAAGGGCTTGTCCCATCCATTGTATGTTTCTCAGCACCCCATAATTTACCCGTAGCACAGCACACACAGCAGGTGTGGCGACTAGAAATGTCACTAGACATTGCCCAAGTGTCCCCTGGGTTCAGAGCCACTGTCCTAGGACAAGGATTTGTAAAGGTCTAAAGGTCCTTATTAACTAAACCAGTGGGTCTCAAACTTGGCTGCACATTAGAACCATCCAGAGAGCTTTGAAGGCTACCCATGTCCTGACCTCACCTCAGACCAATTAAATCAGAATTTTGGCAAGTGGGGACCAGGCATGGGTGGGTTTTGAAAAGCACCCCAGATGGTTTTAATATCAGCTAAACCATGAACAAACTCCTCCAACAACCATCCACATGGAAGATGTTGGCAAATCTCACTTTACTCAAAGCCATTCACCCTTCAGGTCATCCAGGAGAGGACAGATGCTTCTAGATCTTAGGTGCTAGGTGAAAAGCATTAAGTCCCCGTGGTGGAAGTCAATGGAGGAAAGCATGACCTCATCTTGTACCCGGCCTCGTCCCTGGCCCTTGGGGTTCCCAAAGGCCAACCTCAGAGTGGACCCTCTTCCAGCTGGTATGTCCACCTTACCTGGACACAGCCAGGTCCTGCTTGAAGAGTCGCAGGATCAACTCCGTGTTGAGGAAGAACGCCCAGCAGGGGAAGCAGGCGAGGAGTAGGATGAGCACGCCCCGCTGCAGGATGACCCCCACGTGCCTCAGGTTCCGGCTCCCATATGTCTGGGGCACAAGAGCCAAAACAAACCCATCAGCATGGAAATCCCCCAGTTCCCCACAAGGCCTTCAATGGCACCTCCTAAAAGAGCAGGTGGCACTAGAGACGTTGTCATGTTCTTTAGGTAGGAGAGCAGATGGAGAAAAAGATCTGTGGGTCTCAAACTTGGCTGCCCATGAGAATCACTTTGTGGGGTATTTATGAAACACAGACGCTGGGGTCCCACTCCAGATATTCTGATTTAACTGGGTCCAGAGTAGGACTCAGCTCTCAATAATTTTTTTTTAGGAGGTACTGGGGATTGAACCCAGGACCTCATACATGGGAAGCAGGCACTCAACCACTAAAGCTACATCCGCTCCCTTCAATAATTTTTAAAAGCTCCCTATGTCTCTCCTATATCATTGGAAATAGATTTTATTATGATTTTAGAATAATACAACAAAAAAGATTAAATTAGATGGCATATAATCCTAATTTTTTTCTGATTCAAAAGGAGCTTCAATTTCTTATCATCAAAGTTTATTATTACAGATGTTGGCAGGGTTGAATGGGGGGAAGAAATGATATTTAACCATCTTCTTTGTTGGGTACTGTAGCCGTTTGTCAGTTTGATGTAATTATGAATTCCAAAAATCTATATTAGATTATGCTTGTAAACCGATCTGTTAATCTGGGCATGATTAGGTTATGATTAGGGCGTTGACTGGGTCACGTCAGTAGGGTGTTCAGCCCCACTCCTTGGTGGGTGGGGGAATCAAATATAAAAGGCAAGGCAAAGGACAGAGGGAGCAGGTTTGATGTTGGAGTTTTGATGTTGGAAAGAAGGCCCCATTAGAAGAGAAGCGAGCTGTTCGCCTGATAGTCTACAACTGACCCTGTGGAGGAAACACAGGAGCTAAGCCCAGAGAGAAACGCAGCCCCGGGAAGAGAGGAGCCCAAGAAGCCTGAACCCTGGCAAACGACGGCAGCTGCCTTGCTCCAACACGTGTCAATAGACTTTGGTGAGAAAAGAAACTTACACTTTATGGCCTGGTAACTGTGGACTTCTACCCCAAATAAATACCCTTTATAAAACCATCCCGTTTCTGGTATTTTGCATTAGCACCCCTATGGCTGACTAATACAGGTACTGTGATGGTTTGAAGCTGGATGGAACCCAGAAAATTATCTTCTTAGAGTTAATCCATTTTTGTGGGTGTGGACCTATTGTAGGTAGGACCCTTTGATTAGGTTACTTCAGTAGGGTGTGGCCCAGGATGGATCTTAATCTTCTTAAGAGGTCCTTTATAAGGGAATGAAATTCAGACAGAGAGAGAAAAAGTCAGGGAAAGCCACAAAGCTGGAAGCTGACAGCAAGGAAGCCTGGAGGAGGAAGAGGGAAAGCCCAGAAGATGCCGCCATGTGCCTTCCATGTAACAGAGGAGTCCAGGGGAGAAGGCATTGTCTGACAAGGCTTTGATTTGGACATTTTTGGACATTTTTCTCAGCCTCAAAACTGTAAGCTTGTTAAATAATAAATCCCCATTGTAAAAGCCAACCCATTTCTGGTATTTTGGCCACCTAGCAGACTAAAACAGGTACTATGCTAGGGATTTTATATATGTTCTCCTATATATATGTTTTGTGATATTATTGTTCTGTATATTTATAGATGTTTAATTAATATTTTTTCTCTGTTAAATAGTGTGTGGGTTTGAAGCTGTATGTACTCCAGAAAAACATGTTCTTAAACTTAATCCACTGTAAATAGGATCTTTCGATAAGTAGTTAAGATGTGACCAACCTCATTCAGGATGGGTCTTAAATCCCATTACTGGAGTCCTTAAGAAGCAGAACAAATACTGAGAGAGAAAGAGAAAAGCCATTGAAGCAAGATGCTACAATCAGTGAGATCCAGAAGAGAAGGGAGAGACCAGGAGATGCCTCCAATGTGCCTTGCCATGTGGCAGAGGAGCCAAGGATCGCCGGCAGCCAGTTTTGGGGAGAAAGCACCACCTTCATGATGCCTTGTTTGGACATTTTCCTGGACTCTGTGAATAAATAAATTCCCATTGTTTAAGCAGAATCAGTTCATGGTATTTGCTTTAGGCAGCCTAGGAACCTAAAACAAATAGCAAACCTTACTGCATATTATACATAGTACTATTCATCAGCTTAATCGTTTGAAGAAAGGGATGATTTAGGGCAAAACCAGGGTGGCATGGCAGCCACGTGAGAATGGTGGTTGTATTGGCTTGAATAATCCCCCCAAAAATCCATGTCTATCCTGAACCTCATAACATGACCTTATTTGGAAATGGGGTTTTTGCGGATGTAATTCATCAAGATGAGGTCATCCTGGATTAGGGTGGGCCGTGAATCCAATAAAGGTGACAGGGAGACCCAGAGGAGATGGCGACAGAGATGGGCATGATGGGTCGACAAGCCAAGGAATGCCAAGGATTGCTGGCAACCACCAGAAGCTAGGAGAAAGGCATGGAACAGATTCTTCCAATGAGCCTCCAGAGGTAACCAACCTGCTGACACCTTGATTTCCGATTTCTAGATTCCAGAACTGTGAGAAAATAAATTGCTGTTGTTTAAACCAAAAAAAAAAAAACCCGCCCCCATGTGATTCTAAGGGGCAGTCAGGGTTGCCTTCACCTGGCAACTCATCAGAAATGAAAATTCTACTAAAGCAGAAACTCTGGGGATAGGGCCTACAGGCTTCCAAAAGCCAATTGCGCAGCCCTTCTCCCCTATTCCCTGTTCAGGGACATCTCTGCGGGAGCTTGAACTCATCCACGGAGGGACTGTTTACATCACTGGAATCGGCAAACACTGCAGTTCAGACTATTTCCCTCCTCCCCACACCCCAGCCCGAGACCTGGTTGGGAAACATTTACCAGAGTGCCACTGGGTGGAGCCCAGCAATCTGTGTTTCCACGAGCCTTCCAGTTGATTCTGACGCTCTCTAAAGTTTGGGAACCATGGGACTATCCCAAACTCAATGATTCCCATATAGTGGTGAGGGAAAGACTTGCACTGAACACCCCCTATTTGGTTAAAATGTAGTGGTAATAGTCATGGCAATAAACACTAGCTCACAAGCCTGAAAGAAATCCAGGCATGTTTCAAAGAAAGCAGGCAAGGAGAATGGAAATTGATGGCTGGCAATATGCTGCACAGTGTGGATTATTTGGGATTTGCTCCATCTGAGCATATGGCTCCCCCTTCTTGCTGGTTGTGGTCTGGCGTCTACACCCGAGAAATGTCTCACATTGAGAGTGTGACAGCTTCCATTTACCTGGGAGATGAGGGTGTCACAAGCAGAAGATAAGCCAAATCCCACCGAAATGCCAGTGACGTTGATAACCTGCAAACAAACCCAAGGAGACGGGGTCACACAATTAAGGATGGAAAGGGTGATGAATCCTCTGTCTGCACTGATCAGAGCCTGCCAAGCAGTGACTTCGACACTAAAGTCAGTTTTATCAGCTTTGCAAAGTGCCGGTAGGCCCTGCCCGAATCAGTTGGGCCATCCTTAAGGTAGCATGAGTTTAGGAAGGAATTATGTACACCAGAAAAATAAACCATGTTAATCTTAACCCCATTCCTGTGTGTGTGAACCCCCGATACATATGACTTTTGAAGAAGTTCATTTTTAGTTAAGGTGTGGCCAACTGAATCAAGATGGGTAGTAATCCTGTTCTTGGAGGCCTTATAAAGAGAAAGCCTGGGAAGCGGATGTAGCTCAAATGGTTGAGCTCCTGCTTCCCATGTACGAGGTCCTGGGTTCAATCCCCAGCACCTCCTAAAAAAAGAAAAAGAGAAAGAGAGAGAACCATGAGCCGGAAGTCAACAGAAACCAGAAGAGAAAGGAGAGGCCATCGCTATGTGACAGGAAAGCCAAGGAACCCAAGGATTTTCAGCCCTCCAGAACTCTATTGAACCCCAAGAGAAGCATGCCTTCTAGCCTCTGAAACTGTGAGATAATAAATAAATTCCCCTTGGTTAAGGCAATTCATTTTGTGCTATTTGTCATAGCAGCTTGGAAACTAAGACACTCCCCAATTTCAGAGGAACAAGAGCCCTTCTTAAGGGGAACTCAATGTGGTCCAGTTTGGGATGAGTCCATTTGCTCGAGACCAGGCGTGGCCTGTGACAACAACCTGAGGGACGATGGCAATGCAGAAGCAAGTCTCTGAAGTCAAGGCTAGTGCCAGAGGTCTTCCAAGTGTACTAGACTTGACCAGGGTCAGCCACAAAAGCCCTCAGGTCTCTGGAGCTTTGGGGGAGCCCAGGGCAGGGGCCCCCAAAGCAGGGAGTGGCCTTGCAAGAATGCCTGATGCTCTCTCTGTCTGAAATCTGCTACCTCCACCTGAGTCCACCAGGAGGCGGCCATGGACTGTGGCCCAAACTGGACCCAGCCTAAAAGCACCAGCTTCGATAGGTTATTGGCTACATCCTCCAATTCCCTGGCCAAGGAGAAGCTCCCTGAGAACTGAGTGCATTTCTGTCTTCCCTACAATTTCCAAGCCTTAAAAAAATGGGGTTCCCATTTGAAATGATGGAAATGTTTTGGTAATACATAGTGGTTAATGGTGGCACAACACTGTGAACATAATTAACAGCACTGAAATATACATCTGAATGTGCTTAAAAGGGGAAACATTAGGTTGTATATATGGTAACAGAATAAATTTTTTTTTAAAAGTCCATGGAACAGCACCATGTAAATAGTGAACCCTAAGTTAAATCATTGACTATAGTTAATAGTACAATTATAGAAATGTGCTTTTGTCAATTGTAACAAATGTTCCACACCAATGCAAGGTGAAAATAACAGGGTGGTATAATCCATCCAATGGGTACAATCAGTGATATCTAGTATAATCACATAGTTGTGCATTCATCACTTCAATTATTATTAGAGCATTTTCATTACTCTACTGATTATAAAAATACCAATAAACAAAAAAATAATAATAATAATAAGGTGGTGTATGGGAATTCTGTATTTTATGCATGATTGTTCTGGAAACACACAACTTCTTTAATAAAGAAAAAAAGTTTTTTAAAAAAAAAAAGGGGGGGCGGGGGAAATTAAGCCCAAGGTTGTCCATCTTGTTCCCTGAAGGCAAAATAATCTGTATATATTTGGTGACTAGTTCAGAGTGGTTGTGCATACATGAGCATGGGCCTCAGCAGGGCAGGAGCAAGGCGGGTGGAGGAGGCTGGAAAGAATGGAGAGCAGGGCCACCAAACTAACCAAACCAAAGGGCAGGGTCCCTTAGCCCTTGCAGAGCCAGTTAACCCCTGGCAGAGATGAATGACATAGCTCTTTGGTTACTGAGGTTCACATATAGGATTCAGAGAGGATTTGGGGGTTCCTCCCAATTTTAGGTCTGTCCACTAGGATCTAGGATTTCATCTTCCAGTTCCATTTCCAGATTTCGGGATTCCCAGTAGGACAGACAACTCTGGGAGGTGGGATGGGAGGAAGTGTCCCAGTTTCTTCTGATGAAGTCAGGCTTCGACCCCACCTCACCACCCTTTTACTAGTCCCTTCTCCCAGATGTGAGAGCAAAAGCAGGAACCAGAGCTCAACAGATTACCAGTTGGATGATGTGGTGGGCAGAGCGGGAGCCCTCCCTCCCAATGACATCATGTGACTGGGTCAGGTTCTACGGCAAAGGAGAATTAAGGATGCCAATCGGCTGACCTTGATATGGGGAGGTTATTCCAGACTCTGTGGATAGGCCCAAGGGTCCTTATCAGTGGAAGTAGGAGGCAGAAGAGAGTGTGCGTCAGAGTGACGGGATCTGAGAAAGACTCGACAGGCCACCACTGGCTTCAGAGATAGAAGAAGGGGCCATGAGCCAAGGAATGTGGCAACTTCCAGAAACTGGAAAAGGCGAAAAATGGATTCTCCCCTAGATTCTCCAGATGATACAGAGCCTGGTTGACACCTTGATTTTACCCCAGTGAGACCCATTTTGGACTTCTGGCCTCCAGAAGTGTGACATCATAACTTTGTGTGTGTGTGTTTTCAAGCCACAAGCTTAGAGCTGCTTGTTACAGCAGCAACAGGAAACTCATACAGATGGCTTTGATAAGTCAGTGTTAGAAAGTCTAATACATACCGCGATTGCGAGTGTGACAGCATCCAACTCGAGCTTCCCCAGGTGGCCGCAAAACACGGAGCTTATGAAACTGATCAGAAACACCATCAATTGGGCCAGGAACTAAGAAGAGATAGGAAACAGGGAAGCATAATAGAGTGTCAATGACTGCAGTCAAAGGACTTCCTTGGGGTCCTAGGAGAGACCCCTACCCTGTCTGAATCAACTCTAGTCACAGCTAAAGAATCTCAGCTTCTAGTGAGCCTCTACCACCTTCCACAGCTAAGTGAACTATTTCTGACAGACTCCTTGAAATATTAAAAAGGTCACTGGTAACCGCTGTCAGAATCTCGTTTTTGAGAACTTCTTAGCCAGATGTTTTATTTATTTTTCACTTCAGATACTCACGACTGTGGTAGATTGAATCATGTACCCCGACAAAAGACATGCTCTTAATCCGTCTCTGTGGGTGAAGAACCCATTTAAATAGGACCTTTTGAAGATGTTATTTATAGTTAAGGGGTGATGCAACTGAATTAGGGTGGGCCTGGATCCACATTACTGGAGGCCTTCAGAAGCAGAAGAAATTCGGATTCATTAAGAGAAGGCCACACAGGATGCAGAAGCCCGAAGTCAGTAGAAACGGGGAGTCCATTGAAACCGGAAGTCAATGGAAACCAGAAGAACCGACATAAGGAGACAGAAATGGCCATGTAATGGGAGGTAGGAAAGCAAACCAAGAAACTCCAAGGATGGTGGCAAGTCAGCACCAGAGTGCTACAGATTCCCAGGAGAAAGCATAGCCTTGCTGACACCTTGATTTTGGACCTCCAGCCTCCAAAACCGTGAGGCAACAAATGCTTATGGTTTAAGCTAACCCATTGTGTGGTATTTGTCATAGCAGCTTGGCCAACTAAGACACACATGTAAATTTTCACTAAAATGTTCAAGGTTGTCTTCTAAGCAAGGACAGGGGAGAATATAACCTTCAATCCCAAGGACTCCAATCAGCAAGACATTCCACAGGCAGGAGTACCTGGGGGAGAAAGGAGGTCATCTGCTGGAAGGCCAGCGGGATATGGAATCTTGGAGTCATCCGCAGAGGACCAGGAATTCTGTGAGGCTCCAGATATGAAGGCAAGTTCGGCTTCTGGAATGTTGAGCCATTCTTTCTCACAGTTCCAGCAACCAGTAGGAATTGCTCCAGCATGCTTGGGCTTCACGTTTGGACACTCATCTTATTTCTTCAGGTTAGTTTAAAGCCATCTCCAGCTCCCCACCTGCCAGACCCGAGCAGCCCAGTAGCTCTCTTGGGAATGCCCCTTTCCCCTGGGAGGCCCAGGTGGCCCAAGAGGGGGCCTCATCTGTCTTCCACTCCCCAGCAGGAAAGAGCAGGTGCCTGAGGCTTCCGGCTTCCGTTGCATGTACCTGCCACACAGTGACCCTTTCAAAGCTGACGACCTGGGTGGAGATGCTTGCTACTGGTCTGGCCGACAGTGATGCTTCTCGGGCCAGGTCCTGGCACAATCCTCCAAGGGAAATGGATGCCTCTGCGCCGAGCTCAGATGAGGGTCCCTTCTACTCGAGATCCCAGTAACTCAGCTTCTAGTCCTCACCTCCACCAGGCCCACAAGCAGCCAGTCTTTTGGGGCTGCAACCGCCCCTCCCAAATTGCTTTCTCAGGACCTGATCAGGCACCTGCCCTGTGAACGTTCAGAATTACTGCTCCCTTCCCTTCCCTAGAATATACACCTCTGGGGAGAAACAGTTTTCAACTTCCCTGTTGGGCCCAGATCTTCACAGCACAAAAGGCCAGTCACTCGTCCTGTGTGTGTGCACGTGCTGTAGGGACAACTCCCAAACGTGACCCAGGCACCTCTCTTATCCCCACAGAAACCAAGTGTGAATTTAATCTCCAAAAGGGCCTTCTCCTACTGAGCAGAAGGAAAGCTTTCAGAATTTGCTACAGAAGTTAGCCAAAATGAGAGAGAAGACAGGGGACAACGAAAAGCTGGGGGTGGAGGTATAAGTAAAAACAGGCCAAGATGGAAGCAATCCAAGGATCCAACCACAGATGAATGGATAGACTACGGGACGATGGAAAAGTTTTGGTCACAGATGGTGGCAATGGTGGCACAACATTGGGAATGTAATTAACTCTACAGAATGATATTTGAAAGTGGTTAAAATGGGAAATTTGAGGTTGTATGTCTGTTACCAGAATAAAAACATTTTTTAAGAAAACACAGGACTATAGAACACCGAAAAAAATGAGCCCTAATGTAAATTATGGAGTAGAGCTTATAGTAAAATTATAATAATATTGTTTCACCATTTGTAACAAAAATACCACACTAATGCAAAGCATAAAAATAGAGAGAACTGTGGGGGGAGGGGGTATGTGGAACTCTGTACCTTCTGCAAAGTTCTTCTGTAAATCTACAAGTGCTAGAAGAAGGAAAGAGGAGGAAGAGGAAGGAGGAAGAGGATGAAGAAGGAAGAAGGAGGAGGAGGAGGACAAGAAGAAGAAAAAGGGAGGAGGAAGGAGGAGGAAGGAGGAGGAAGGAGGAGGAGGGAGAGGGGGAGGAGAAGGGGAAGGACGGGGAGGAGAAAATGCATATCCCCTGACTGTCTCCAGAGATCTATTCAGGAGGTGGGTCTAGGACCAAGGAATCTGCATTTCAACTCTCGCCCTCCCCCGCCCCCCACCTCATTCACACCCAATCAAGATGCAAGCGGTCAAGGGCCACACTTGGATGGTGCTCCAGACCCTTCAGCTCCTCCCCATCACAGGACAAGCTGCCGTGTCAGCAGGTGGGGGTGGCGGTGGGGGGGGTGAACTTATTCTGGATAAAGCTGTGCTCCCCCACACGCCTCAAGAGCTGCTTTCCACACAGACCAAGGGATTCAGACATAGTCAAAGCAGACGCTCGAAATAACCAGACTGTGCCTCTGGCCCTCCTTCCTGTCACAGGGACCCTGCTCACCCTCTGGCCAGGTAGCAGTAAACGACAGTGGCAGCAAGACGAAGACTCTCGCTGCCCAGGGTGCCCTCCAGGGGGTGTACCAGCAGCCTGCGCAGGGTGAGCTTCCAGGCCTTACCCCTCTCCCAGGGGTGCCCGAATGTCCACTCTTACCAGCCAAAGGTCAGCACGGATGGAACCTGAGAGGACATGTGGTGCGGCCCCTTCTGTAACACGTGTGGAAACACATGACAGCGAGGCGGAGCAGCCAGCCCGGCATCACCCAGCTGGTGAGCAGCCGTGGTGCCACCAGGGCCCAAGCCACCTGAGTCTCAGTTCACCTGGGCCACTGGGGTCAATGTCTTTGGATCATAAAGTTCCAAGCATGGAGGATGCAGGTGGGAGTAGGATGGAAACCATCTCTCCATTCCCACCCCATGGAGCCCACAGAACAGTAGGAGAAGACGTCCAACACACAATGGCACAACTGATCACATTTGGGATGAGCACTGCAAAGAGGCCATGACTAGGAGAGCTCAGCCTGGAGGAAATAAGGTTGACGAACACCAGTCACTGGCAGGGGAAGGCAGCTTGCCCCAGGAGAACTTTCCAGGTCGATGGAACCGAGAGTAGCAGGAAGGTACAAGGTCTGAGGCGTGGCTGAGGGACAGAAAGGAGACTGGGGGATGGGACGCTGGACCACAATGAACCAAGATAAGGACAGAGGGCAGGGCCACGCAGGCCAAGTTAAGGACTTGGGGCCTTATCTCGCAACCATCAAAAAGGTTTTGAACAGGGAGCTGACAAGCTCAGACCAGCATTTGGTAGGGCCCTCTGGGGCTCCGTGTGGAATATTTTTAACACAGTTTGGCTGCTGTTTTAGTTTGCTAAAGGCTGCCAATGCAAAATACCAGAAATGGGCTGGCTTTTTTTTTTTTAAGGAGGTACCAGGGATTGAACCCAGGACTTTGTACAAGAGAAGCAGGCGCTCAACCACTGAGTTATATTCGATCCCCCATGAGAGTTGTTTTTTTCATTCATTCATTTGTTTTTAGGAGGTACCAGGGGTCAAACCCGGGACCTCGTCCATGGGAAGCAGGTGTTCAACCATTTGAGCTACATCCACTCCCTGGGTTGGCTTTTGTTTTGTTTTGTTTTGTTCATTTTTATTCATTTTTCCTGGGTTGGCTTTTATAATGGGAATTTATTAGGGTAAAAGCTTACAATTCCAAGACTGTGAAAATGTCCACATCAACGCATCATCAGAGATTCTGTGACACCAAAGGTTGGCTGCTGGCGATCCTAGACTCATGCCACATAGCAAAGCAAAATGGCAGCTAGTCTCTGCCTTCTCCTCCATTTATATAGGATACCAGTAAAGGATTAAGACTCCACCCTGGGTCCTGCCTCACTGAAGCACTCCAGTCAAAGGCCCCTAACTGAATTCAATCCAATCAAACATCCCACACCCACAGGAATGGACCAATTTAAGAACATCATTTTCTCGGGTCCATATAAAAGACTCAAACCAACACAGATGCCCAGGATTGGACATGGGAAGAACCCAGCTAAGAGAAATTCAGGGCACTAAAACCAAAGACCTTGGTGAGGGTGGGCGGAAAGAGGAAATGGGGAGAAGAGAGGGAGCTTCCTCTCCCAGGTTTCCTCTGCCCAATTGCCCCCGTGCCCCCCCCCCATCATCGAACACTTCCTCAACCCTCAATTCCATTCACTCCTCAAAATGCCTCCCAGGTGAACACAGTCTTCTCCATTTAAGCCTTTATCACCTTTGCCTTACAGCCGGGGTTCTTAACCTTTTTTGTTCCACGGACCCCTTTGCCAGTCAGGTGAAATGAATACTACTGCAACTTATTTATTGCATACATTCATAAGTGAAGGAAATGCTAGATTTCACTTAGAGGTCAGAGAAAATAAAGGTAATGAGTTGACTTTTTTCAGCTCAAGCTCACGGACCCCCTGAAATCTTTCCACAGACCCCTGGTTAAGAACCCCTGGCTTAGAGCATCTCCTGCTACTAGCAACTTCCTCCTGCTAAACCTTACCCACCTAGACCACAAAACACTCCCTGCTAAGCATTCCCCCATATCCTACAGGACAATACTCACACCTTAGACTGTATTTTGGGGTGTGCACCCCTGCACTGCAGGCGAGCCTGCATCTCCAGGTGCCCCTTGCCCAGGTGAGGCCTTTCCTGATCTTTCCACCCTGAAGCCCAGAAAGTTCTCCAGCTCTTTCATGGATGTTCCTCTCCCCATACAGACGGGAACACGCTCCCTCAGTTTGAGCTAAGGCTATTCCACTCTTTTGTATTCCTGGCAGTGCCAAGCACAGTCCACATCCACAGAAAGCAGGCAATCCATCTTTGGGTGTATTTTTCCAAATTTCACTAATGCAGCCCGTTGGAGACTGAACCACGTCCCTCACCAGGACAGGTTCAACCCCTAAACCCCAGCCCTGTGGGTGTGAACTCATTTGTACGTAAGATCTTCAAAGAACCTATTAAGACAAGGCCAAATAGAATCAGGGCGGGCCTTGAATCCAGCATGACTGGAATTCTTACAAGGAGAGGGAATTTGAACATGGAAGTAGAAGCCAGAGATGGGGACAGGAGACAGACAGCCACGTGAACAGAGGCAGGGACTGTTTGCCAGCAAGCTACCACCCGAACGTGCCTTCAGAGAAGGCACGGCCTGCCAAGACCTCGGTTTGGGACTTCTGGCCTCCAAAACTGTGAGACAATAAATTCCAATTGTTCAAGCCCACCAGTGTGAGGTATTTGCCAGCAGCTCTGGCAAACTAAGACCCAGCCTGGCAATGAGCTGCTAATGACAAAGAACACAGTTGAAATGCCCCCAGCCTAGGAAATTTCAACCACCACCTCCCCTCCCTCACAAATACATGTGTTCCTAACGCTTTCTAGAGGATAAAGTGGAAGATGTACCCAGAACATCTTTTCAGATGCACTTCGTTCAACTCACATTCTTCTCTTTGCATTGTGCATTATTCTCTCTTTATAGGCCTCATTTAAAACTCAATGGGAGGGGAAGTGGATGTGGCTCAAGCTATTGGGCTTCCATCTACCATACAGGAGGTCCAGGGTTCGATTCCCCGGGCCTCCCGGTGAAGGCGAGCTGGCCCGCGTGGAGAGTTAGCGCAACAAAAAGAGACACAGAGGAGAGACAATAAGAGATACAGCAGACCAGGGAGCTGAGGTGGCACGAGATTGAGCGCCTCTCTCCCACTCCAGAAGGTCCCAGAATCATTTTCCAGTGCTGCCTAAAGAGAAGACAAGCAAACACAGAAGAATACACAGCAAATGGAAAAACCTCAATGGGAGAGTATCATAAATCCTAACACTTTAGCCTGAACCACTTCTGGGATCCTCAAGGACAGGACTTCATAGGAAAGGCCTGGAAGGTGAACAGCAGAGAGAGAAAACAGTTGAGAAGAGTGCAGATTGGGACATCCCAGCTATTTTATGGCAGAGCCTCAGGGAAGACAGCATTAGACAGAAAGCACTGGAAAAGAACAGGACAATTTTCCTCCTCTCGTATGCCCTGAAGAAAATAGATAACTAACAGCAGACAGGAACAGACAAAGAGGGGCTCCAGATACATCTTATAAGAGACTATAAAACAGGTGCCAGAACTGTGTGATCTAATTTACGTAAAGCAGTCTCACCTGCGCAGATGTAAAGGGTGGGAAGGAAAATTCCCCCAATTATCTCTCTGTGGGGAGATTTCAGATTTTTTTTTCCTTTTGTTAGTCTTGGTTTTCTAATTTTCGTACAATAGATAAATATGACGTCGGTAATAAACACAATCATATATACAACTGACCATGGTAAATAGACCCAGGGACATCGGCTACATCAAGGGGATGAGGTTCCCTAGTGGCCCCCAGAGACAAAGCCCACCTGGGGAGAGTGGGGGTCTCAGAGAGCTACCCCGTTATTTTCTGTACTGCTAAAGCCATAACAGCCAAGAAAGACTATTCTCGCGGCCTCATGGTATGGATGGATGCACAGCGTGAGAAGAGGCTGAGTGTCTACTCAAGTTCACAGAGCTGTTTCCGCACACACCACCCGCTTAGACAAAGGCGGGGAACTGAGCCCCAGGTCTTGTGATCCCAGACCACAAGTTCTTCCCCGTCTGGGCAGGAGTCTCCCAATTCCTGTGCACTCGGTAGGTTTCCACTTCTTGGTTTTGTCCTGGGTGTTTTTACTGCAGCCTGGACCCACTGCAGTGGGTATCACATATCCCACCAACAATCGGAGGCGCCATACCAGGGGGTCACACCTGCCGGCCCCTTGGCCACCTCCAACACACCTGGTTCTTCCTGCCCCATGAAGTCACTCTCCTACTCTTGCAAACCACCCAAACTGGCAGGAGAACCTGGACGGGATTATATTTTTTTGGTTCTTGTGGTTTTTAAACCCCACATTACTTCTAAAAGCCACGAGGCAGAAAGAATCCTAAACTAACACTCAAAAATTTAAAAAAAAAAAAAAAATTTTTTTTAAAGCCTCAATCTCAAAAGAGAACCACATTAAAAACTTTATTTATTTTTTTTTTTAATTTATTATGGGTAAAAATCAAAATTCTCACAATACATACAAACATTTGCATAATGATATATAAATATATGTGCATATATGTGTATTTGCTTACAAAAATGTTATTTATATATATATATATATACACATATATTTTAAGAGGTGCTTAGATTACCTAAAATATTACACGGAACCCACTGGGATTCCCATGTTGCCCACCTCCCACACCTCCCACCACATCCCAGATAAACATCTCCCACAAGTGTGGCCCACCAACCTCAATGAACTTACACATCCTGGAGCCTTGCCACCAACCATAGACCACAGTTCACACTGTAGACCACACTCTCTCCCACTCAGTTCTGAGTGGTGTGTGCTGATTTAAAATGGCCTACATCCATTGCCACAACAGTACTCAGGACAACCTCCAACTCCCAAAGAAGCCCCTGTATTTCAACTGCTCATCCCCTCCCTACCCAAAAACTGTCAAGTGGCCACTGGCTCCACCTCATTGTTATAATTTCTTGCATTGCAAGAATCACCATATGTGAGCAAGAGAATACCATCAAGTCCACTCTAGTCCATAGTTCTTCCCCCAATCCAGAGGCGACTGGGATGGTGATGTCCACTCCAACTCCAAGTGAGAGAGGGCTTATATCCCATGGATATGGTGGGTGGGATGATCCTGCCTGCAGATGCAGGCCCTCTCCATTCCCTGGGATGGCCATTTCCCATCGTTGTCTCCTCACCAGGTGACTTAGATGAGTCCATTGAGCTGTAGGGTAGGAGTTGCAGTTCCACCTAGATTTCCTGCACACCTGGCACATAGGTAGATGGGAGGCTCCAGTCTCTGGAAGTATACTTAAGAAACTCCAGCATCACATGTAGGTTTGAATAGAAGGGACTGGTGAACCATGTGCAGGGAGGACTTATTTGAGTCTAATTCTGTCACTCTCGGGAGCACAGATTCCAAAATAGAACCCACTGATAAGGCATCAGTCTCTGGGGCTATCCCCCCTTATATAGGACCAGGGTGTCTCCGGAGCTCTCAGGAACCCCACTGAGTGGGGTGATAGGCACTTAGATGTTCTATGAGCTCCTACTGAGGTGTGCATAAGAGTTACCTCTGGGATGACCTCCCGACTCTCTTTGAAGTCTCTTAGCCACTTGAACTCATTTGTCTTTCCCATTTCCCCCTTTTATTCAAGGTCTTTTTCCAGTTGTGTTGCCAGTTGGCACTTGGGAAAAGTTTTCAATTAGCAATAATCGTGCCTCGGATAAACCTCATTGACTATAAAAACTTTATTTTAAAAAGTACAATTATTGGGCGGAGGGAGGTAAGACTGGTGCCTCTGGTTTCCTCGTGAAGAGGCTGACTCAAGATAATTCCGAAGGACTCGATTTGGGAGACCTAAATCAAAGACAGCCAATTCGCCTCCCTTCTGGGCGCCTCGGCAATTTAGACACCTGAGCTCCCAGACACTACCGCTAATTTGCAAGCAAACCACGATCCCGAGGTTTTGAAGTTCTAGTAACTTTGGCTTTGTTCATTTGAATCCGCACCCAGAAGCCTGAAGCTTCACCCTGGGGTGCACCTGCAGCCTGAGCCGATAGAAGGCACCCGGGGCTGAGCCACTTGAGGCGAGCAAGTCTTGCTCCCCAGGGGTTGCTAATGCAGGAGGCGGGAGCCGCCGGGGCTTGGCTGTGCCGCTGCCTCCCGCGCCTCGACCAGCTGTGCCAGCTGTGCCAACTTTGCCTGGAGAGTCCGCCCTGCAGGGCGCGGACGCAAGCGACCGGCTGCCCGGGGCGCACGCGGAGGCGGGCCCTCCTCTCTGCGCTCCTGCCCGCCCCGATCACCCTCCTGCCTGCCCGGATCACGCAGGGTGACAAGGGTCACCGGCCTCCAAAAGGGGCGACCTGACTCACCGCCGGGCCGGCCAGGACCGCGAGCGCGCGCAGCTCCTCTAGGAAGTGGGACAGCGGCGGGCAGCGCGGCCCCGGGTGCTCGGGGCTGACCCCCGGACCTCCGTCTCCGGGCTCTTCCATGTGCCGGACTTGGTGCGGCAGGGAATGCACCCGCGGTAGCGGAGAGGACGCTGGGCCGGCCCCCACTGCAGTCCCCGCCCCTGGCCGCCTGCCGCGCGTCCCGAGAGCCCCGGGAGCAGTCGGGGCGCATCTGAACGCACGCCCTCTAGGCTGAGATCTTGGCCGCGCCCCCAGTGCCTCCGCACGCCGGTGGACGCCCGGGGCTCTTGGAAAATCCCACAAACTCCTGGACTCGGAAGGCAAAGTTTGGGAAAAGCTCTAGAGGCAGCCGATGAAACTAGCCGAAGGCGCTGCGGGGGCCCGGCCCCAGTGCTCGAGCCTTGTGGGTTGTAAGCGCTGGGCGCACGCCAGCATCGCGTGCACCTCCACGATTTGGTGGTACCCGCTCCGCAGATGGCCCAGCAACCGCTCTGTCCTGGGTTTCGATTTTGCCTGCTCCTTTTCTCCCTCCAATCAATTGTTCTATTAAATACCTTAGGTTCTGCCGAAATAGAATAGCAAGCCCATATTTTCCAATTAGGACAATTCGAGTTGGCTGGTCTTTTGGGGGTGTTTATTCATCAGTCTGATGGGGAGCCTGGGGGAGGCGGTGACCAGAAGCTGTGAGATCAGGCAAACGCTGGTTCGTGAGCCGCCTTCCGCATTTTAGCTGCGTGGGCAAGTTGCTTGCTTTATAGAGCCTGTTTTCTCATCTCTCAATGCAAAATACTATCTACATCGATGGTTGTTGTGAGGACTAAATGAGATTATGTAGATGGAGGACATGTGTGAATATCCTTAGCCTGGCACATGATAATTGCCTGACAAATGTTGGTGAACCAGCATAAGGATGATTTCTGTGATAGGCAAAATCCTTTCTGTTGTAAGCAACCCAACTTAGGCAAAAAAAAAAAGAGCGCAAGACAATGGGGGGGGCATAAATAAATAAAATAAATCTTTGTAAAAAAAAAATTTTTTTTTCTACGGAAGTGGATGTGGCTCAAGCAGTTGGGCACCTCCCTCCCACATTGGAAGGTCCGGGGTTCAGTTTCTGATGCTTCCTAAAAAAAAAAAAGAAGAAGATGAGCAGATACAGAGAGCAGACAGCAAGTGCAAAACAATGAGGGGGAGGGAATAAATAAATAAATTTTAAAAAAACAACTATATACCATGATCAAGTGGAATTTATCCCAGGCATTCAAGGGTGGTTTCAACATAAGAAAAGTAACTAATATAATACACTATATTAATAGGAAAAGGGGGGGAAACTACAAGATCATTTCAATTGATGCAGAAATGGCATTTGACAATATCCAGTACCTCTTTTTTATTGAAAAATCTCTTAGAAAACGAGGAATAGAAGGAAATTTCCTCAATATGATAAAAAGCATATATTTAAAAAACCCACAGATAACATCACACTCAATGGTGAAAGACTGAGAGCTTTATCTCTAAGATCAAGAGCAAGAAAAAGAAGCCTGCTGTCACCACTTTTATTCAATATTGTACTGGAAGTTCTTGCCAAAGCAATTAGACAAGATAAAAAGTCTCCAGATTGGAAAGAAAAAAGTAAAACATAAAGAAAAATATACCTTGTCATATATTGATTATCAAATGCAAAGGACAAAGAAAGAGTTCTGAATGCTGCAGGAGAAAAGCAATGTGTTATGTACCAGGGAGGTAATTAGAAATGATGGTATTATTGTATTGTATTGTTTGGTATGTAACTCCATTTCTTACTTCCTACAGGTGCTAAAATGCAAATGCATAAAAAAGTAATGATAAATCTATGTTTTGGGACATAAAATGTACAAAGAAGTGGCAACAAGTACAAAGAACAGTGGGTGAACAGAGGGATATAGGAAAAGTATATGTACATGCTGTTGAAGTTAAGTTAGTATCAAAAAATATCATTGTTATATATTTAGGGTGTTAAATTTTAACCCCGTGGTAACTACAAGGAAAATAGATGAAAAATATATACAGATAGAAATAAGAAGGGATTCAATATGGCCCAACAAAAAAGTAAATCTATATAAATTAGGCATTAACAGAATTGAAGGACAAAAAAGGTTTAAGACTTACAAAGGCTAAATAGAAAAATGGCAGAAGTCCTGTATTATCAGTAGTGACTTTAAATATAAATGGGTTAAACTCTCCAGTCAAAAGGCAGAGATCGGCAGAATGGATAAAAAAGCATGACCCAGCTATATGCTGTCGCAAAAGACTCAACTTAAGGTCAAAGATACAAGTAGGTTGAGAGTGAAAGGATGGAAAAGATATACTGTGCAAGTAGTAACCAAAAGAGAGTTGGGGTGGCTATACTAATATGAGATAAAATAGACTTTAAGTCAAAAACAGTGACAAGATGGTCATTACATACTGATAAAGGGAACAATTGAACGAGAAGATGTAACAATTAGAAATATATATGCAGCTAACAGCAAAGCCCCAAAATATATGAAGGAAATACTGACAGTTTTGAAGGGAGAAATTGACGGTTCTACATTAATAGTAGGAGACTTTAACACACCACTATCAACAATGGATAGGGAAGCGGCTGTGGCTCAATCAGTAGGGCTCCCGTTTACCATATGGGAGGCCCCGGGCCCGGTTCCCGGGGCCTCCTGGTGAAGGCAAGCCCACCCACACGGCGTGGTTAGCTGACCCAGCGAGCACAAGCAGCAAGGGGGGGATAAATGAATAAATAAATAAAATCTTTAAAAAAAAAAAAAAAACAATGGATAGAACTTCTGGCCAGAAGATCAATAAGGAAGTATAGGACTTGAATGATACTCTAAACCAACTAGACCTAACAGACATATATAGAAAACTGCACCCAACATAAACAGAATATACATTCTTCTCAAGTGCACATGGATCATTGTCCAGGATAGACCATATATTGGGTCACAAAACAAGTCTCAATAAATTGAAAAATATTGAAATCATAAAATATATATTCTCCAACCACAGTGGAATGAAGCTAGAAATCAATAACAGAAGGAGAAATGAAAAGCTCACAAATATGTGGAAATTAAACAACATACGCTTAAACAACAAATGGGTTAAATAGGAAATCAGAGGTGAAATTAGGAAATATTTTGAGAAGAAATAAAATGAAAATACCATATACCAAAACTTATGGGATGCAGCGAAGGCAGTGCTGAGAGGGAAATTTATAGTTCTAAATGCTTACATTAAAAAAGAAAGACTTCAAATCAGAGACCTAACCTCAAAACTGGAAAAACTAGAAAAAGAAAAGCAAACTAAACACAAAGTGAGCAAAAGGAAGGAAATGACAAAGATTAGACTGAATGAAATGAAATAGAAAAAAAAAAAAAAAACAGAATCAGCAAAACCAAAAGTCAGTTCTTTGGGGGAGCAGATATAGCTCAGTGGTTGAGCACCTGCTTCGTATGTACAAGGACCTGGATTCAATCCCCAGTACATCCTAAAAAAAAATAAAATAAATAAAGCTCCAAAAAAAAAAGTCGGTTCCTTGAATAGATCAATAAAATCGACAAACCTTTAGCTAGACTGACAAAAAAAGAGAATTCAAACAATGAAAATCAGAAATGGAAAGGGGGACATTACTACCAACCTCGCTGAAATAAAAAGGAATATCCTAATAAAAAGGATACTATGAACAACTGTATGCCAATAAATTAAATAACCTAGAGAAATGGACAAATTCTTAGAAACACAGCAAACTACCTACACTGACTCAAGAAGAAATAGAAGATCTCAGCAAACCAATTACTAATAAGGAGATTGAAGCAGTAATCAAAAAACTCCCAACAAAGAAAAGCTGAGGACCAGACGGCTTCACAGGGGAATTCTATCAAACATTCCAAGAAGACTTAAGTCCAATTCTGCTCAAACTCTTCCAAAAAAATGAAGAGGAGAGAACACGCCCTAATTCATTCCACGAGGCCAACATCACCCTCATACCAAAGCCAAATAAAGATACTACAAGAAAAGAAAACTACAGACCAATATCTCTTATGAATATAGATGCAAATATTCTCAGCAAAATACTAACAAACTGAATCCAACAGCATATGAAAAGAATTATGCACCATGATCAAGAGAGATTTATCCCTGGCATGTAAGGTTAGTTCAACATGAGAAAATCAATTAATGCAACACACTACATTAACAGAATGAAGGAAAAAAAAACACATGATCATCTCAATTGATGCAGAAAAGGCATTTGACAAAATACAGTACCCTTTCTCAATAAAAATACTTGGAACACCAAAAATAGAAGGAAAGATCAACAGCCAAAAATCATTATTGATCACAAGCAATGAACAAGCAGAAGAAGAAATCAAGAAAAAAAATTCCATCCACAATAGCAAGTAAAAAATCAAATATCTAAGAATAAATCTAACCAAGGATGTAAAGGACTTGTACACAGAAAACTACAAAACAAAAGAAATCAAAGAATACCTAAATAAATAGAAGAACCGAAATAAATAGAAGGTCATTCCATGTTCATGGACTGGAAGACTAAATATTAAGAAGTCAATGTTACCCAAAGCAATTTATAGATTCAATGCATTCCCAATCAAAACTCCAACAACCTACTTTGCAAAATTGGAAAAGCCAATTATAAAATTTATTTGGAGGGGCAAGGGGCTCAAAATAACCAAAACCTCCTTTAAAAAAAAGAATAAAGTTGGAGAACTCACATATCCCAATCTTAAAATTCATTACAAAGCCAGTAATCAAAAATGCATGGTATATCGATCAGTGGAATAGAATTGAGAATCCAGAAATAAACCCTCACCTATACAGTCAACTGGTTTTTGACAAAACTACCAAGCCCACGCTGATGGGAAAAAACAGTCTCTTCAACAAATGGTGTTGGGAGAACTGGATATCTATAACCAAAAGAATGAAAGAGGACCCCTATCTCACCCCCTATACAAGAATCAACTCAAAATGGATCAAAGATGTAAATATAAAAGCCAGGACCATAAAACTACTGGAAAAAAATGTAGGGAAACATCTTCAAGACCTTGTAGTAGGTGGTGGTTTCTTGGACCTCACACCCAAAGCACGTGCAACAAAAGAAAAAGTAGATAAATGGGACCTCTTCAAAATTAAACACTTTTGCACCTCACAGGAATTTGTCAGAAGGGTG